>JANAVB010040819.1:5084862-5558596 GCA_029216955.1 Iris pallida
TATAATATATATATAATAACAGTAAGTATAATATATATAATAGTATATATATATACACTAACATATATACATATAGATAATTAAAACAAGAAAAGAAAGAAGAAAAAGAAAAAAATAAAACAAAACAGAGCCTAAGGCTCGAACTCGGGTCAATGAGCGGGGGGGGGGGGGGGGGGGGGGTTTAAATCGCGCGCTGACCAGTAGGCCAATCGGCTCGTTGTTAGGAAAATGATTTAGTTTAGATTTATGTTGGTTTTAAATTAATGGGTTGTAACCCGATAACATTTCTTCGTGTCCTGACAGTTAAGGACACGAAATACAGTCGAGTCCAAGTGTCCGGGTCATTTACGGCACGCACGACACGAGTTTGCCGTGTACACTTACCACTAGAGTCGTCGTGTGTTGGTGAGTCCCATACGTGAAAGAGACACAATAGGACACGAGATACATAAAGACACGTACGTGTCAAGTCGAGCGGGCTATTTGGGGCGGCAACTGGGCGGAGGAGACGTCGTGGCAGTGGCGCACTGGTGGCGCTGCGCGCAGCTCGTCGTGGTGAATCGATCGGTGGTGGTGGATGGGGATGATCGTCGTCGGGGAAGTGGCGTTGGGGATCACCGGAGTTAGGGCTAGGGTTTAGGCTTAATGGGGGAAGAAATGATCGGTGATGGTCGGAGATGGGTCGGGGTGGTGGTGGTTGGGTCGGGGAGAGTGAGGGGGTCATTTTATAGGGGTCTTAGGTCGGGTAGGGGTCGACGTCGGCCGGGGAATGCGGGGCAGCTGGCCGGTCGTCGGTCGTCGGGGGTGGGTGAGAACGTGGGGGGTGACGGTCGGTTTAGCAGTTAGGTCCTTAGACTTTAGGATTTTACAAGTAGGTCCATAACCTATCCAAATGCAAATAAAAATTTGCAACCCGACTTAAAACAATCTAATTAATTACAAACTATAATAAAAACAATTCTAAATATTACAAACTACTATTATAACATTTTAATAAATTACAAAACTATATTAAAACATTTTAATAAATTACAAAATGGTATTTTAGTTATTAAAACTCATTTAAAAAATTATTTAAAAATTATAGAAAAATTCCTATAATTATATTAAATTATTTTAAAGCTAAATATGACATTAGAAATTAATTAACACTAATTAAATCAAAATTGAAAAATCAGGGGCTGATAAGTCTTCTCTCCTTGAAAAATTTCGTCCTCGAAATTCACAAGGATTGAAGACCCTACAATACTCTAACATAGCAAGCAATGCAACAAATGACTAAGGCTATGATCGAAACTAACCTCTAAGGTATCAAGCGGGAACGGGTGGTTCCCTCGCAGCGGTTGGGTCGAACAAGTAAGGATATATCTCCCTCATGTCCGACTCCCTCTCCCAAGTAGATTCACCCGGGGAGTGACGACTCCAAGCTACTCGTACTAAGGGTATAGCCTTGTTCCTTAGCCTCTTCTCCCTCATGTCTAATATCTCCACTGGCTGCTCAGAAACTGCAAGGCTCGGCCCGATCTCCAACTCTGAATGATCTAGCACATGGCTGTGGTCTGGAACATATCTCCTCAGCTGAGATACGTGAAAGACATCGTGAACTCCTGCTAGGTTGGGTGGAAGTGAAACCATGTAAGCTACTTCTCCAATCCTATCAAGTATCTCGAACGGTCCGATGTATCTGGGGCTCAGCTTCCCTCCTCGTCCGAACCGTATCGTCCCTCTAGTAGGTGATATCTTCACTAGCACCATATCACCGTCTGCGAACTCCATCGGTCTGCGACTAGCATCAGCCCAGTGTTTCTGCCTGTCCTGAGCTACTCTGAGCCTGTCTCTGATCATCTTGTCACGCCCCAGTACCGAAATACGGAGACGGACTAGGCCAGCTACTCCATATGAGGTACGTAACGTCATACGGCGATCGTGGCTGTCGAGAGACTAGGGGGTACATGCTACAATCAAGTCTCCTATGGTCCTACAGAGTTCTATGTCTCAATCAATCAAATCACATCAGCAAATAAATGAACATTAAAGATAAAGCAGTAAGGCGTCCCCGACGCTTCATCAAAATGATCATGAGAGACTAGCTTTATAATTTTGCTATCTCGGAGAGTCAGGAGTATAAAATTATACACAGCTGCAGTCTGTTTAATTACAATTATGTACTGACACAAAATATCAAGTAATCCGGCTAACAGGTACCGGTAGCTAAATGCCGCACAAAATATAAGCAGGAGTGGTGGAGAAGAAACCCATTCGAGTCTCCGAACCGCCATGCTCCTAGTATGCACCATGGATGTCAGGGAGGAAGATCGTGTCCTCAGGCTCTGCTACGAGATCTGGCCAAACAAAACCAGCGGGGTCAGCCCCGAATAGCAAGTACCGCCAAAGGGGCACAAGAGTTAAGATTAAAAAACCCAGTTAAAAGAATAATTGATAATAATAATGCTCATGCTACTATTATAGGGTAGCGCAACATCCTCGAACCCATGTGGCACCCTTACAACCAAACAAGGACAAAAGGTGCCGCATGGAGTCGGGACGTGTCGTACTCTATAACTTTCACATAAGTTAAAAGGTATAAACAATAAAATCTCCTGATCGTGACTTCGGTCGATAGCCTATCGCAGCACAATAACCAACCCAATAATCAAACAAGAACATGGGTTGGATCATGCACCATGATAGACCATGTTCCTCAGTCATTCACAAGAGTAGCACTTCACAACCAGAATAAGTCTTCCGTTCATAACTTCGGTCCACAGCCTGTCATAGTACGATAACCAACCCAACAATCAAACAAGAACATGGGTTGGATCACGTACCATGACAGTTCGCTTCCCTCAGTTATTCACGGAAGGTAATAAGATACACGCAAGTCATTTTCGCGGCCAATCAAGTCTACGAGTTTCTAGTGGGACGAGGTTATCCTCGCATCATGTTATTTCAAAATCCTCAGATCGTATCTTTCCAGCAAGGCTAGCCAACCCAGGGGTTCGCGTAGACAGGTGTCATTGAGCACAGGTCCCTCGTAAGGCCACCTTGCTAAGACATATAGTATATAGCAGGAATTAATCGGATACAATCATCCACTCGTTGCGGATGACACAGTATCCGTGGAGACCAGCCGGCACGTCAAGACAATATCTCAAGGCGGCTGGTGTAACATGATCTCGAGATTCTGCCCTTCCCATGCATCTAGTATATTTAGTTGCCTAGTTTAACCCTAGGTGAAATCTTGGACTCACATGTCGTGGCCTACAAGATTATCCTCCTAAATGTCCTACTCAAGTACGAGTACCCCAAAAGAGGATCCATGTCAATCAGTATGTCAACATGTTCTACCCTCCTTGGTATAATACATCATTACAAATATGCCACGTGGAGTTACGAGTCATTTGTCGAGCATGAACGAGAACTGGGACATTCAGGTACAAGTATCAGGTAGGAACACTTTGTTTACCGGGGCACATTAGTGCTCATATCATGCTCAAGACAAAAGGCGTAAGGATATATAGCATACACAAACATTTACATATATATATACAATATAATATATATACATATAAAAAATATAAGGTATAGGGGAGTCCAGGTCAGAGCGCGCTCAAGTCAGGCTACGCTCAGGTTAGCCTACGCTCAGGTCAGCCTACGCTCAGGTCAGCCTACGCTCAGGTCAGCGTAAGCAAGACATACGCTTTCAAAGGGAAGCGTATATACTTCATACGACTCCTCTTCAACCAAGTGAGCGTATGCAAGATATACGCTCCCAAAAGGCAGCGTATGGACTCCATACGACTCCTTGTCGCCCAAGTGAGCGTATGCAAGACATACGCTCCCAAAAGGTAGCGTATGGACTCCACACGACTCCTTGTCACCCAAGTGAGCGTATGCAAGACATACGCTCCCAAAAGGCAGCGTATGGACTCCATACGACTCCTTGTCACCCAAGTGAGCGTATGCAAGATATACGCTCCCAAAAGGCAGCGTATGGATCGGACTGCGCTGCGCTAAAGAGCGCGCGCAACTCAGTGACGCAAGCTAAAAAGCTCGCGCACTGCTCACTGTCTTCTCCAAAACAGCAAGAACTCCATGGTTTGAACCCAAAGCTTCAAAAGTCCCTAACTTGGTCAAAATAAGTCCAAATCCAACTTTTCAAAGGTCAAAATTGGGTAGAATAAAATTCTCTACAACATGAAACCATCAAAACTTGAAAATAATGAAGTTTGCTAGATCAAAACCAAGAAGATCCGAAAATGGTTAAAACCTAGATCTACAAAAATTAAAGCTTCAAAATGGAAAACTTTAAGTTCTAAACTAGTATAGAATGAGGAGAAGAACATATTTTGGCAAATAATTTTGTAAGAAAACATCAACATCATTTATGGATCAATCTCTTGAGCAAGTTGGTACTTGCCTTGGTTGGTGGAGGAAAGTAAATGAGAGAAAATAAATGAGAGGAGAGAGAATGAGTTGAGTTATTATATAGAATCTTGAACCCATGGGTTCATGATGAACCATAGGTGAACCAAGAATATGTTACCCAAATGAGCCAAAACTGTAGGCCCAAATGCAGAAAATAAATTACGAAATAATATTTTGTCGAATATTTAGGAAATGCATGAAGAAATACAGCATATAAATATCGTATAAATACAAAGTAAATACAATTTATCGGTTTACATATTAAAATACGTATTCCAGGATCGGGGAGTGACATCTCTACCCTTCTTAGAAAAATTTTGTCCTCGGAATTTCAGCCAAGACAGGATAGTGAAATCAGGGCAAGCAAGGCACAATCATATACAAGTTAACTATCATAGCAGTTATTATCATACATCACAAAGTACAAAACAAGTAGGTGCAAATAAGCATGGAATCGTGTCAATAAGGCATAATAAAATATACCTCATTAGTCAAACAAATGCGGATACCGAGATTTGATCTCGTCCTCGCGCTCCCAGGTTGACTCTTCCGAAGAGTGATGGTTCCAAGAAACACGGACAAGGCTTATCGTCCGATTCTTGAGTACCTTCTCTCGCCGGTCCAAAATAGACACGGGTTGTTCCTCGTAAGTTAGGTCGGTACCAACGACTAACTCAGAATGATCGAGGACATGACTCAGATCCGGAACATACCCATATAATTAGGACACATGAAACACATCATGTATGCCAGTTAACGAAGGCGGAAGGGCAAGTCGATAAGCCACATCGCCTACCCGAGCGAGAATCTTAAAAGGACCAACGTATCTTGGACTAAGCTTTCCCCGGGTTCCAAATCTGATGATACCCCGAGTAGGCGAAATCCGCAGAAACACTTGGTCGCCAACTCTGAACTCTAGAGGCCTACGATACTGATCTGCCCAATGACGATATCGGTCCTGTGAAACTCGAAGGCGCTCTCTGACCAACTTAACTATCTCCACAGTCTGCGTGATCATCTCTGGCCCCAACAACTTCCGTTCTCCGACGTCGTCCCATGCCAAAGGGGACCTGCACTTCCTTCCGTATAATGCTTCAAACGGGGCCATCTGAATGCTAGCCTGATAGCTGTTGTTATAGGAGAACTCCACTAGATGAAGGTGATCCTCCCAAGATCCGCCAAAATCCAAGGTACAAGCCCGTAGCATATCTTCTAATATCTGAATAGTTCTTTCTGATTGCCCGTCAGTTTGTGGATGATAAGCAGTACTGAATTTTAACTTAGTTCCCAAACTTTGGTGTAAGCTCTGCCAAAAATGGGAAGTAAAATGCGTATCCCGATCTGATACTATACTAACTGGAATACTGTGCTGCCTTACTATCTGCTTCATGTACATTTCTGCTAGCTGCTCAGTAGTCTGTCCAACTCGGAAGGGAAGGAAATGAGCGACCTTCGTGAGTCGATCTACTATTACCCAGAGTGTATTCTTGCCAGCCGGGGATCTAGGTAAACCGGTCACAAAATTCATCGTGATGTGCTCCTATTTCCATTCTGGAATAGGAAGCGGCTGTAGCAATCCTGCTGGTCTCTGCTGCTCGGCTTTCACCTGCTGACATACCAGACACTTGGATACAAATCTCGCTATCTCTCTTTTCATGCCATTCTACCAAAAGAACTGCCTGATATCTCGATACATCTTCGTTCCTCCTGGATGAATGGAGTAAATAGAACTATGAGCTTCGGACATAACTTCTTGCCGAAGGTCTCCACTCGGTACACAGAGTCTGTTTTCAAACCTGAGCGTACCATCTTCATGAATCACTAACTCCTTCCTACGGCCTGATTCACACTCCGACCGCAACTTCTGAATCTGTGGATCTCCTGCTTGTGCTGCCCTTATCCTCTCTACTAAGGTTGACTGAATCTGCATACTGGTCATTCTTCCTATATCCCTTGGCAAAACTACTTCAATTCCCATACTCTGAAGGTCTACTAGAATATGCTTCTGCGAGGTCAAGATAAAGGCACTGTCTCTCATACTCAGTGTATCTGCAACTATATTCGCCTTGCCTGGATGATACTGAAGATCTAAATCAAAATCCTTCAGCAGTTCTAACCATCTTCTTTGCCTCATGTTCAAATCTCGTTGCGTGAATACGTATTTCAAACTCTTATGATCAGTATAGATCTCTACCCGATCCCCGTATAAGTAATGCCTCCACAACTTGAGTGAAAACACCACAGCTGCTAACTCTAAATCGTGAGTCGGGTAATTCTTCTCATGGTCTCGAAGCTGCCGAGACGCATATGCTATCACCTTTCCATGCTGCATCAATACACATCCAAGACCCTTCCCTGATGCGTCACAATATACTGTAAAGCCTCCCGCTCTTACTAGAAGCGTCAAGATCGGGGCTGAGATCAATCTCTTCTTCAATTCTTCAAATGATGCCTGACAGCTAGCTGACCAAACAAACTCTACGTCCTTGTGCGTCAAACGCGTTAAGGACACAGAGATCCTGGCAAAGTCCGCCACGAACCTTCTGTAGTAACCAGCTAATCCTAAGAAACTTCGCACTTCTGCAACCGTTCTCGGGACCGGCCAATGCTCTACGGCCTCAATCTTCTTCGGATCCACTGACACTCCTGCTCCAGAAATTATATGTCCCAGGAACGAAATGTGGTTTAACCAGAATTCATACTTGTCGAGCTTCGCATATAATTGATGCTCCCTCAATGTCTGTAAGATTGTCCTAAGATGTTTCTCATGCTCCTCTTCACTGCTGGAATAGACAAGGATATCATATATGAACACCACCACAAATTTATCCAAATACGGCAGAAAGATGCGGTTCATTAAATCCATGAATACTGCGGGGGCGTTGGTTAGTCCAAAGGGCATTACTAAAAACTCATAATGTCCATATCTAGATCTGAATGCTGTCTTCGGTATGTCTTGCTCCCGGACTCTTACCTGATAGTATCCCGATCGATGATCGATCTTGGAAAAGATGCTGGCCTTGCTCAACTGGTCAAACAGGTCATCAATCCTTGGTAGCGGGTACTTATTCTTCACTGTTACTGCATTCAGCTTGCGGTAGTCGATGCACATCCTCGTCGACCCATCCTTTTTGGAGACTAGAATCACTGGCGCGGCCCAGGGTGATTTTCTGTCTTGGATGAATCCCTTAGACTTCAACTCTTCCTCATGTTGATACAACTTATCCTGTTCTGACGGCGACATTCTGTAAACTCTGTCTGCAATAGGCCTCGTTCCAGGGTTCAACTCAATGCTAAATTCTACCTCTCTGACTGGGGGGATCCCTGGGAGCTCATCAGGGAAGACGTCGAGAAAATCTTCGACCACTCTCCGAATCTGTCCTGGCTCTGACACTGCTGCTGAGATGACGCCTCCGGCCTGATTCTTCAAGGTTCGAGTAAAGATGAACTGTTCCATCCCAGGAACGCTGAATATGACCCTACCTCCTCTACAATCAATTGTCGCATGACTGTCTCTCAACCAGTCCATGCCAAGAACAATATCAAAATTCCCTATAGGGAATTCAATCAATGATACGGGCAGTAAATGCCCACACACCTCTACCGGACATGAAAAGTGCACTCTGCTCACTTCTACGAGCCCATTGCCGATGAGTATATCCATCCTCTCCGATAATGCCTCAAATACTAGTCTAATCCGTGTAGCATATTGTGCAGAGATGAATGAATGAGTAGCGCCTGAATCAAATAATGCTACAGCAGGAAATGAGGTGACAAGAATTTTACCTGCCACCACGTCACTAGACGCTAGAGCCTCTTCCAAAGATAATGTGAGAGCCTAGCCCTGGCCCCGCGGAGCCCCTTGTTGCGGCCTTCCTCGACCATGCTGTTGCTGCCTCTGAGGGCCTTCGGCTTCCTATGATTGGCGAAACATCTGAGCCTGCGTTAGTAGACGCTGGGCTAGGGGCCTTACTGCTAATACTGGCCCTCCACTCGGGGTTGCCACCGGAGCTGGCAACGCTGGAAACTGCTGAGCTGGCTCTCATGGCCTCTGCATCACAGGACAAGTGGAGATACGGTAGTTTGAACTACCACACCTCAAGCATAAGCCATTCGCTCACACCTCCTTCGTGTGCCCTGCCTTCCCACAGAATGTACAGCCCTGGGGTGCTCCCTGACGCTGCTGTTGGTTCCTCGGCTGCTGATGCCGAACTGGCGCTGTATTAGTTGATACGACCGTCCTTCGCGGCGCTCCTGCATCATGAATACGTACACCGGGTGCTGGTGCCGATGTTCGCTGCATTGCTTCTCCTCCAACCTGGGAATGAGATCTCTTCTGACCTCCTGTCCTCGATGCCAACCTCTGCTGGGTAAGCTCGTGCCTCCGAGCGGCCGTCAAAACAGCGTCAAACGTCTGGTAGTCGTGTCCCTCCATAAGCTGTAATAGTTCCAAATGAAGTCCCTGCTGGAACCTCATAGCTTTCTCTGGCTCCGTTGCCACCATTGCTGGTACGAAACGGCACAATCTGCAGAACTCTGCTGCATACCCATCTACGGTCTTGTCTGCTTGCTTGAGACTAATAAACTTCTACTGGAGCTCATATCGAGCTACTACGCCAAAATACTTGGCCTTGAATCTTTCACTGAAGGTGGTCCAACGAACAGGACACCTTATACCAACTTCTTCTGATGCCCACCAGTCGCGGGCAAGATCATGAAGTACTAATTTGACATGATCATCCTTCTCATCATCTGGAACCTTGGCTGCCACAAGAATGGCTTCAATGTCTTGAATCCATGCATCCGTAGTGATGGCATCCTCCGTGCCATCAAAATACCTCGGGTTCAAGCGACGGAACCTTCCTGATGCTCCCGAGTCAACCCCGGCACTCCTCTCAAGAGCTAACTGAATCCCTTGGTTCAGTAACACGTTCTGCTCCTGCTGCTGAGTCTGTTGCTGTTGGTGAGTGACAAGAATCCCCCGGATGACCTCCAGGAGTGCTACGGCATCTGGGACTGCCGTTGCTGCTGGTGCTGCAGGAGTTTCAATAACCTGCGGCTGTACTGCCTCTGGTTCCATTTCTGCTCGTGTCCGTCCTGGAGAAGGTTCTCTCCCCTGCTGGTGCCCAATCGAGCCATGCTCTCGTTGCTCTTCCTCTTGGGCCTCACCCGCTACTGAGAATGAAGCACCCCTATAGAGAAAGATATAAGATTATCAAGTCCGAACGAGGAAGATTTCGAGGATGCAAGTCAGGTTAGAGATCAAGGCAAGGACAGAGAATTCGAAACAGAATTTCAAGGGGAACAAGTTTTGATTGAGACTCCTAATAATTCGCAATACCCCACAAGTCTGAAAAACAGACCTGCATAGGCCACCACTAAAACCTTGTCACGCCCCAGTACCGAAATACGGAGACGGACTAGGCCAGTTACTCCATATGAGGTACGTAACGTCATACGGCGATCGTGGCTGTCGAGAGACTAGGGGGTACATGCTACAATCAACTCTCCTATGGTCCTACAGAGTTCTATGTCTCAATCAATCAAATCACATCAGCAAATAAATGAACATTAAAGATAAAGCAGTAAGGCGTCCCCGACGCTTCATCAAAATGATCATGAGAGACTAGCTTTATAATTTAGCTATCTCGGAGAGTCAGGAGTACAAAATTATACACAGCTGCAGTCTGTTTAATTACAATTATGTACTGACACAAAATATTAAGTAATCCGGCTAACAGGTGCCGGTGGCTAAATGCCGCACAAAATATAAGCAGGAGTGGTGGAGAAGAAACCCACTCGAGTCCTCGAACCGCCATGCTCCTAGTATGCACCATGGATGTCAGGGAGGAAGATCGTGTCCTCAGGCTCTGCTACGAGATCTGGCCAAACAAAACCAGCGGGGTCAGCTCCGAATAGCAAGTACCGCCAAAGGGGCACAAGAGTTAAGATTAAAAAACCCAGTTAAAAGAATGATTGATAATAATAATGCTCATGCTACTATTATAGGGTAGCGCAACATCCTCGAACCCATGTGGCACCCTTACAACCAAACAAGGACAAAAGGTGCCGCATGGAGTCGGGACGTATCGTACTCTATAACTTTCACATAAGTTAAAAGGTATAAACAATAAAATCTCCTGATCGTGACTTCGGTCGATAGCCTATCGCAGCACAATAACCAACCCAACAATCAAACAAGAATATGGGTTGGATCATGCACCATGATAGACCATGTTCCTCAGTCATTCACAAGAGTAGCACTTCACAACCAGAATAAGTCTTCCGTTCATAACTTCGGTCCACAGCCTGTCATAGTATGATAACCAAACCAACAATCAAACAAGAACATGGGTTGGATCACGTACCATGACAGTCCGCTTCCCTCAGTTATTCACGGAAGGTAATAAGATACACGCAAGTCGTTTTCGCGGCCAATCAAGTCTACGAGTTTCTAGTGGGACGAGGTTATCCTCGCATCATGTTATTTCAAAATCCTCAGATTGTATCTTTCTAGCAAGGCTAGCCAATCCAGGGGTTCGCGTAGACATGTGTCATTGAGCACAGGTCCCTCGTAAGGCCACATTGCCAAGACATATAGTATATAGCAGGAATTAATCGGATACAGTCATCCACTCGTTACGGATGATACAGTATCTGTGGAGACTAGCCGGCACGTCAAGACAATATCTCAAGGCGGCTGGTGTAACATGATCTCGGGATTCTGCCCTCCCCATGCATCTAGTATATTTAGTTGCCTAGTTTAACCCTAGGTGAAATCTTGGACTCACATGCCGTGGCCTACATGATTATCCTCCTAAATATCCTACTCAAGTACGAGTACCCCAAAAGAGGATCCATGTCAATCAGTATGTCAACATGTTCTACCCTCCTTGGTGTAATACATCATTACAAATATGCCACGTGGAGTTACGAGTCATTTGTCGAGCATGAACGAGAACTGGGACATTCAGGTACAAGTATCAGGTAGGAACACTTTGTTTACCGGGGCAGGCTACGCTCAGGTTAGCGCGCTCAAGTCAGGCTACGCTCAGGTTAGCTTACGCTCAGGTCAGCCTACGCTCAGGTCAGCCTACGCTCAGGTCAGCGTAAGCAAGACATACGCTTTCAAAGGGCAGCGTATGTACTTCATACGACTCCTCTTCAACCAAGTGAGCGTATGCAAGACATACGCTCCCAAAAGGCAGCATATGGACTCCATACGACTCCTTGTCGCCCAAGTGAGCGTATGCAAGACATACGCTCCCAAAAGGCAGCGTATGGACTCCACACGACTCCTTGTCACCCAAGTGAGCGTATGCAAGATATACGCTCCCAAAAGGCAGCGTATGGACTCCATACGACTCCTTGTCACCCAAGTGAGCGTATGCAAGACATACGCTCCCAAAAGGCAGCATATGGATCGAACTGCGCTGTGCTAAAGAGCGCGCGCAACTCAGTGACGCAAGCTAAAAAGCTCGCGCACTGCTCACTGTCTTCTCCAAAACAGCAAGAACTCCATGGTTTGAACCAAAAGCTTCAAAAGTCCCTAACTTGGTCAAAATAAGTCTAAATCCAACTTTTCAAAGGTCAAAATTGGGTAGAATAAAATTCTCTACAACATGGAACTATCAAAACTTGAAAATAATGAAGTTTGCTAGATCAAAACCAAGGAGATCCGAAAATGGTTAAAACCTAGATCTACAAAAATTAAAGCTTCAAAATGGAAAACTTCAAGTTCTAAACTAGTATAGAATGAGGAGAAGAACATATTTTGGCAAATAATTTTGTAAGAAAACATCAACATTATTTATGGATCCATCTCTTGAGCAAGTTGGTACTTGCCTTGGTTGGTGGAGGAAAGTAAATGAGAGGAAATAAATGAGAGGAGAGAGAATGAGTTGAGTTATTATATAGAATCTTGAACCCATGGGTTCATGATGAACCATAGGTAAACCAAGAATAGGTTACCCAAATGAGCCAAAACTGTAGGCCTAAATGTAGAAAATAAATTACGAAATAATATTTTGTCGAATATTTGGGAAATGCATGAAGAAATACAGCATATAAATATCGTATAAATACAAAGTAAATACAATTTATCGGTTTACGTATTAAAATACGTATTCCAGGATCGGGGAGTGACACATCCCGACCTTCTCTGCTGCATCCGTGATCATCTCTGGCCCAAGCATAACTCTGTCTCCAACATCATCCCAAAAGAGCGGTGTACGGCATCGTCGTCCATATAGTGCCCCGAAAGGAGACATACAGATGCTGGCTTGGTAGCTGTTGTTGTATGAAAACTCTACCAAGTACAGATGGCTCTCCCATGATCCGCCAAAGTCCAGTACGCAGGTCCTCAGTATATCCTCCAGCGTCTGTATCATTATCTCGGACTGCCCATCTGTCTGCAGGATGGTATGCTGTACTGTACTTGAGCCGACTGCCCAACTCCTCCTGCAAGCTCCTCCAGTAGTGGGACATGAATCTGTTGTCTCTGTCCGACACGATGCTCATCGGTACTCCGTGCAAGCGAACTATCTGCTGCATGTATAGTTCTGCCAACTTCTCGATGGAAAGCCCTACCTTGAAGGGTATGAAGTGCGCACACTTCGTCAGCCTATCCACGATGACCCAAATGGCATCCTTCCCTCCTTGGGAACGAGGAAGCCCTGAGACGAAGTCCATCATAATGTGTTCCCACTTCCACTCGGGAATGGGTAACGGCTGCAACAGACCAGCTGGCCTCTGGCGCTTCGCCTTGACCTGCTGGCAAACTAGGTATCTCGAAATAAAACGTGATACACCCCTCTTCATCCCGTGCCGCCAAAGATGTTCTCGCAAGTCACGGTACATCTTGTTAGTACCAGGGTGAATAGAATATCTCGATCGGTGCGCCTCCTACAAGACTGCCTCTACCAACTCTCCCTTCGGCACGCACTACAGGCTGCCATGCCTCAAGGATCCATCCTCTGCTACAGTGAAGTCATCCAGCAATCCAGCTAAAGCCTAGGCTCGAAGTTTGCGAAGGCTCTCATTTGTAGACTGTACCTCCCTGATCTGCTCCATCAAACCTAACTGTATGTCAAGTGACATCATCTGTATCACTGATCCTGACCGAACTATCTCGATACCGAGGTTCTCCAGATCTTCCCGTAAATGTCGATCTATCATCAGATACCATGCCATCGGATGCCTGCTCAGCACATCCGCTACCATATTTGTCTTCCCGGGGTGATACTGTAAATCGATGTCGAAGTCCTTCATCAACTCCAACCATCGTCTTTGCCTCATGTTCAGCTCTTTCTGCGTGAACACATACTTCAAGCTCTTGTGGTCAGTAAATATTTCTACACGCTCTCAGTATAAGTAATTTTTCCATAACTTGAGTGCAAAGATCATCGCAGCTAACTCTAGGTCATGGGTAAGATAGTTCCGCTCATGAGTCCGTAATTGCCTAGATGCATAAGCAATCACTTTCCCATGCTGCTGTAGGACACATCCTAGCCCCTTTCGTAAAGCATCGCTGTATATGGTGAAACCTCTAAACCTGAAGGTAAAGTCAAAACTGGAGCGGTCGTCAGCCTCCTTTTCAGCTCCTCAAACGCTGCCTGGCAATCCTCTGACCAGATGTACTCTACGTCCTTTCGCGTCAGCTTCGTCATGGGTTCAGCTATCCTAGCAAAGTCCTGGACGAACTTCCGATAATAGCCGGCTAAACCCAGAAAGCTCCTGATCTCTGAAACTGACGTCGGAGCTTTTCATGTCTCAACTACAGCAATCTTCCTGGGATCTACCGAGATTTTCTCTCCAGTAACTACATGGCCGAGAAACACCACTTGGTCTAAAAAGAACTCGCACTTCGACAATTTGGCAAACAACCTCTCATGCCTAAGAATCCCTAAAACTGTCCGCAAGTGCTCTGCATGCTCCTCCGGCTTCTTCGAGTATATCACGATTTCGTCGATGAATACTACGACGAGCTTATCCAGATACTGGTGAAATGTCTTATTCATCAAATTCATAAAGACAACTGGCACATTTTTAAGACCAAATGGCATCACCAAAAACTCATACTGCCCGTACTTCGTGTTGAACGTCGTCTTCTGGATGTCTGCTATCCTGACCTTCACCTGGTGGTATCCGGATCTCAAGTGTATCCTGGAAAACACTTTCGCCCCACTCAACTGGTCGAACAAATCATCTATCCTGGGCAGAGTATATTTGTTCTTTGGTGATGGCATTCAACGCCCGGCAGTCAATACACAACCGAACTGTACCATCCTTCTTAGGCACAAAGAGCACTGGTGCTCCCCATGGAGAAGCACTAGATCGAATGAAACCCTTTTTCAACAGGTCATCAATCTGCTCTTTCATCTCTACGGCCTCCTTGGGGTTCACTCTATAGCAAGCCCAGGATACTGGTGATGAACCCGGTACTAAATCTATGGTGAACTCCACATCTCTGTCAGGCGGAAGTCCTGGAAGATCCTCTGGAAATACATCTAAAAACTCCCTAATGATAGGGTGTGGCGGTGCTACGTCCCCAATTGTCGCACAACAGTTCGGCTCTAGGCTGATCTCCGACCATGTCCTCCTGACACTGAATGGTGCTGTGCCTGGGAGACTGAACAGAATACTACCCTCATGTCAGTCTATAGCTGCATGGGCAAAGCTAAGCCAGTCCATCCCCAATATGATATCATAACCGGGGAGTGGCATCACAAAGAATCGTCCCGTAAACTCTCTCCCGGCTATAGTAATAGAGCATCTATAGATAGCTCAAATAGGCACTGGTCCTCCTCCCGTCATCACTTTTCTAATCTCTGCGGTAGGTGTAGCTACTAAGTGGTGCTTATGCATAAACTCTAATGACAGGAAGCTATGAGATGCACCAGAATCAAACAAGCATAGAGCTAGAAAACTATACAAATAAACATAACCTGTGATGACGTCAGCCAAATAATCTGGCTCCGAAACCTGCTCCGGCTCTGGCTCAAGGGCAAGGCTATAAGTCTTCCCCTGAGGTCCCTTCTGCGGTTACAGATGTTGCCCAAACCTCTGCTGCTGAGTCGGAAGTGGCCCTCTAGATCCAATGGCTACTGGGCAGCTCCGAAGCTGATGGGTGGCAGACCCACAAACCAAACACTGCCCTAAACTCTTCCTACAGATGGTAGCGTCGTGGCCTACTCTCTTGCAGAATGCACAATAACCTTCCTTCGGCTGCTGTCGGGGTCCCAGGGCTCTAACTGGTGCGGTTGGATGATATGATGTAGGAGGACGGTATGTCTGTTGGTACGGCGTCAGTACTTTCTGCTGGAAAGTCGGACGCTTGGACGGTCCCTCGAGGTGTACAGAAGCCGGCCTCTTGCAAGACTGAAGACGCTCATCTATGCTCCGGGCCAACTCTAGGCTCTGGTAGTAGTCAGTCGTACCGTTCGCCACTATAAGAATGCCAATGTCTGGAACTAGCCCATGGCAAAACCTATGCGTCATCTCCTCTGGGTCTGCAACCAGACTAGGAGCGAAACGGCTCAGACGACTAAACTCTGCCGCATACTCATCAACAGAATGGTTCCCCTGCTGGATGTTCTGGAATCGTAGCCCCATGGCTACTCTAGCGGTGGTCGAGAAGAATTTCTTCTTGAACTGGGTCTTGAACTGATCCCAAGTGGCCCTCCCTCTCGTAAATAATGGCTTATTTCGGAACCAAACTCCTGCCAGGTCTATCAGCAGAAATCCTGCTGCCTCGATCTGGAGGTCATCCGGCATCCTAACTCCAAGGAGCTTCCTCTCTACCGAGTCTAGCCAGTCATCTGCTACTACTATGCCCTCAGTCCCTGAGAACTCCTTGGGGTTCAGACCCATGAAGTCCTTGATCGTTCTCGTTCTCTGCCGTGGCTCCATATGTGGTGGGACCACGGTACGTTCCTCAGAACGCTCCATGCTCTGGCGGAGTAGGGTGGTCTGCTCCTGATGGGTTGTTAGAAACCCCTGGATCAGAGTGAGCAGTTGGTTTCCGTCGAGTGTGACGGAAGCCTGGGTAGGTATAGTGATAGGGGGTGGTGGAAGTATCGGGTCCTGCTGGGACTGTGATGTGGAAGGTGGTGGAGGCATCTGGGTTGGTAGATTTGTGGAGTAGGGGAATATGGTAGGTGGAGGTGGAGGTGTATCAGTCAACTGGTCAGCTGACTGGATAGGGAGTGTGCCATTCTCAGGTGTGACATACTGGGATGAACGAGTAAGCACCATCTAATTACAATAAAAAAGGACTTATAAGGACTCGTTAAAGTAAGCAATCATAGACAAGAAAATCTAATTATAATAGCAAGCAGGTGATGTATTTCCTATGTTACAATCTTAGTATTCCTCTAAGTGTTCTAAGCGTCATTCCAAATGTTGTCTAATTATCTTAAGTTCCTAATTGCAGGCATGCTTGGTACAATAACGTAACCAAACAATTTAGTCTCGACCTGCATGGGCCACCACTAAAAACATGTCACGACCCGCTACCCAAATTATTGGGCCGGGCCGAGTCATGTCCAGCCTACGCTTGAGATAAAGCGTAGTAAGCTGTTCAAGAGATAACAAGATAAGACTAAATGTGCTAACAGTTCTATAAGTAAAGAAGAGTCATAAATGCTCCAAACACAAAATTCGTCTCATATAGTGATAAGTCCAGGTACAAGTCTGAAATATAAAACTGGATACAGGTCCAGTTACAAAATACGTAGTCTAATACATGACTATACTAAATATCCAAATCAACTACGCAAACTAGACGAGTTTCCCCGTAGGTACATCCTCGTAAGGCAAAGCCTGGTCCTCGACAGTGTCTCCATAATATGGGTCACAGAGAAACTCCTCCTCAGTAAGGATACCTACAACGTTATCCTGTCAGGACGGAAGCAAGTACTGAATCTAACAAACATATAATACTGATCATGTGATGAAAAAGAAATGACATATCATGTTTATTCGATTTTAGTTACATTTTATCATGGCAATAAATTATTATTTTTAGAGTTTAAAACTGTAGTAGGTGAGTGATCAGTCAATAGGTAATCAGGATGTACAGTGGTACATATTAATTTTTTGAAGTGTACATACGTACACTTAACGGTATCGGTGTACATCCATACATAAACGCGAGACCAGACATACGACACAGATACATATAGAATGTAACAGTACTCGGTAAATACATACTGGAGAAGGGGGTCATGATCACGTACACTACTAGCAGTTTTCCCTTAACCCGTTATTTAAACATGTGAAGATATAAAAAAACTGTCCTAAACATGGTAGAGACTGAAAGTAATACAACATGTAAAGTTTTAACTTGCTATCCCAAGGATCAGCATTTAACATGGTTGGTAGAATCACAGTTTATGGTTATAGCAGTATATAAAGTTTATAGAAAGTACTTGCCTCTAGCAAAGCAAAGCAGCGATAAGAATGCTATAGATGCCTGGTAACTCGTCACTGTAGAAATAAATACATAACTTAGTTTTTACACTAAGTTAAACACCTAAGACACTAAGTGGTGCTACACGACTTTCTGATTAGACACCTAGCCAAATGGTGATTTTAGCATAGGAGACCAATGTGGGGTGACACAATACTTAAACTAACTTTCTAGGATCTTTACACTAGTGCGGAGGTGAGGTCCAATACGACTAAAACACAAAACAACACAAAAAGTTGTAAGTCGTAATTATTCAATAAATAAATCAACTGTACATTATGTTCTTACAATTTTTGAGATAGATAAAAAGGCTCAATTTTACATAAAGTAAAGTACCAAAATGATCCTTGTTAATTATAGAAATTTATTATAATTTTTCTGGAATTTATTAACCAGTACATAGTATTTTATAAAAATCAGTTTTCATAAGTACACAGAAAGTGAGTTCTGGTTTCATATGCCAAAATAGTGGCAAAACTGTAAATTAAATACTGTAAAAATTATGCTAAATTAGCTAAATTAACAGTAGTATCTAAATACTATTTTCCTAGAATTTTAACAATAATTCAAAGTATTTTTAGAAATTCAAAAACAGCATAGTACACAATCTGAAATTAAATAATTAATTATCTGCGTATTTTGTCCATGTACATACTTTGAACCAGAGTTCAAATACAGGACCCAATGCCATGAATCAAGTCCAATATGACTTGTATAGGTCTTGAATGTGTGAAAACACATTTGAGCCCAAAAACCCATGCTAGGCTTGGACACCAAATATTTGCAGTAATTAAAATACACAAAAATACAAAGTAGTAAAAGTACAAAATAAATATTAATATTTTAACAAGATAAAATTATACATAGTAGTCATATAAATATGATAAGTATATTTACATATATTAAAGTATAATATATGTACAATATTACGTAAAGTGTAGAGGCTAAATAGTTATGTATACATACATATACATATATAACATATATATATATATATATATTATATATATATATATAAATATATATATATATATATATATATATATATATATATATATATATATATATATATATATATATATATATATATATATATATATATAAGAAGGCACAGCCCCATGAGTCCGCGAGATCGTGGAAGCGACCGCCACCTGGCTCAATACTGAGTTGCCGGTTAAGGATTCTCGAGAGATCGTTCGGCAGGGCCCTTGACAGAAGATATGGTCGATACTTTCCGTCTAACGATCGGTGTAACAATTGCAGGCCGAGGCTAGGCTGATCCCGATGGTATTGAGGATATCATCAGTGGGCACTTTCCTCCTGAGAACTCTCCACATAAGGAAGGACCACTTCTTAGGAATACATGTGTGCCAATAGTGCGCACTGGCGTGATGAGGACGCCCCGCCCCTTGGCTAGCGTTCCTCGCCGATCTCACCGAGAATGCCCCTGATGCCTCAAGCGACCACATCAGCGCATCAATATCGCTACCAATACGGAGCCCGTTCGATCGAATGTGCTCCTCTGTTTCGATCCCGGCCCATTCGCGGATATTGTCCCAGTTCCAGTCTTCCGTGATGTGGTTCCATAAGTCTCTGATCCTGCTGTTTCTCGGGGTCTCAGTGAGCATCGGGATCAATCTGTCCCCGATCCATCGCTCTCGGAATGGATTCGACTCCCCATTGCCCAATTGAAGTCGAATGGCTGGTTCAGCCAACTCTCGGCCGCTCAAGATACGACGCCTATATATATATATATATATATATATATATATATATATTTTATATACATATATATATATATATAAGAATATATATATATATATATATATATATATATATATATATATATATATATATAATAAAAATATATATATATATATATAATAACAGTAAGTATAATATATATATAATAGTATATATATATATATATATATACACATATACATATATATAATTAAAACAAAGAAAAGAAAAGAAAAAGAATAAATAAAACAAAACAGAGCCTAAGGCTCGAACTCAGGACACTGAGCGGGGGGGGGGGGGGGGGGGGGGGGGGGGGGGGGGGGGGGGTTTTTAAATTGCGCGCTGACCAGTAGGCCAACTCGGCTCGTTGTTAGCAAAAGGATTTATTTTAGATTTATGTTGCTTCTAAATTAACGGGTTGTAACCCGATAACATTTCTTCGTGTCCTGACAGTTAAGGACATGAAATACAGTCGAGTCCAAGGGTCCGGGTCATTTACGACACGCACGACACGAGTTTGTCGTGTCCACACTTACCACTAGAGTCGTCGTGTGTTGGCGAGTCCCATACGTGAAAACGAGACACAATAGGACACGAGATACATAAAGACATGTACGTGTCCAAGTCGAGCGGGCTATTTGGGGCGGCGACTGGGCGGTGGAGACGTCGTGGAGGTGGCGCACTGGTGGCGCTGCGCGCAACTCGTCGTGGCGAATCGATCGGTGGTGGTGGATGGGGGTGATCGTCGTCGGGGCAGTGGCGTTGGGGATCGCCGGAGTTAGGGTTAGGGTTTAGGCTTAATGGGGGAAGAAATGCGCGGTAATGGTCGGAGATGGGTCGGGGTGGTGGTGGTTGGGTCGGAAAGAGTGAAGGGGTCATTTTATAGGGGTCTTAGGTCGGCTAGGGGTCGACGTCGGCTGGAGAACGCGGGGCAGCTGGTCGGTCATCGGTCGTCGGAGGTGGGTGAGAACGTGGGGGGTGACGGTCGGTTTAGCAGTTAGGTCCTTAGACTTTAGGATTTTACAAGTAGGTCCATAACCTATCCAAATGCAAATAAAAATTTGCAACCCGACTTAAAACAATCTAATTAATTATAAACTATAATAAAAATAATTCTAAATATTACAAACTACTATTATAACATTTCAATAAATTATAAAACTATATTAAAATATTTTAATAAATTACAAAATGGTATTTTAGTTAGTAAAAGTCATTTAAAAAATTATTTAAAAATTATAGAAAATTTTTTAAAATCATATTAAATTATTTTAAGGCGAAATTTGACATTAAAAATTAATTAACACTAATTAAATCGAAATTAAAAAATAAGGGGCTGACAGTGTGCACGAGGTACAAGGTGCACGAGGTACAAGGTGTGTGAGATGCAAGTTGTGCGAGCTGTGTGCGAGCCAAAAGGCACGCATGAGGTGCAAGGTGTGCGAGCCAAAAGGCGCACGTGAGGTGCAAGGTGCGCGAGGTGTGCGCAAGGTGCAAGGTGCGCGAGGTGTGTGCGAGGTGTGTGCGAGGTGTGCACGAGGTGTAAGGTGTGCGAGGAAGTTTTAGAAACTTCCTGTAACCCCTCTTCCCGAAAATCTTGAAAATATTTTTTAAATTTTATTATTTGAATTGAAACGCAAATTTTTGGAATTTTATAAATAATTAATAAATTAATTATTATTATAGAAGGCCTTAGTCATGGTTAAGTTTTGGAGTGCAAGATGACCAAGAATCATGGCACGGATAATGCAGTGGCGTACTTTGACTACTGTATTAGCTATGGTAGGAAAGGCCGAGCCATAAGTGTGTCCAAACTAGAAAAACCAGGCTAGGTTGTGACTTGATCCCTATATATAATTTAATTAGTTATTTAATAATAATACGACTTTTAGGACCCGGTTAGACCGAACTAGTCTGGAATGGACCCGAACCAAACCTAAGCCCATGTAGTCATGCGGTGTGTCCAAAGACGCCCGTGTCGATATATTTCATGAGGGTATGTCATACTTTACTTTAATGATCTATTAGATATATTTCCTAAGAAATTGTTATATATATATATATATATATATATATATATATATATATATATATCCTCCTGGCTCAAGAGACGCTTCGTCAAAGGTCGCAATATCACAAGGTCGCAATATCACCGATATATATATATCCTCCCGTGTCGATATATTTCATGAGGGTGTGTCCAAAGATGCTTCGTCAAAGGTCGCAATATCACCGATAATATCCTCCTGGCTCAAGAGATGATCACTTGTATGAAATTCCCGTCCAGGGGGGAACCTTGCCACCAAACTGGACATGGAAAAAGCCTACGATCGTCTTGATTGGCAGTTCATGATCTGTGTGTTCAGAGCCTTTGGTTTTGCGAAACCGGTTATCGACATCATCTTTAGGTCTATCAACAACTCCTGGTTTTCCACTGTCATCAACGGCCTGCCTCAGGGTTTCTTCAAAGCTACTCGAGGAGTTAGACAAGGAGACCCCCTCTCCTCCACCATTTTTATCATCACGGCTGAAGCCCTGAGCAGAAACCTCAAAATCATGCCGAGATCTCCTGGGTTCCAACACTTTCACACAACGACTGACTGCCCTCTCATAACTCATCTTGCGTACGCGGACGACATCCTGATTTTCTCCGCTGGTGCTATTGGAGCCATTGAGGTGGTTATGAGAACCCTTGCTAAGTACACCCGTTGCTCTGGACAGAAAATTAACAACAGCAAGAGCGTGATCTATACGTATCATAAAGCCGATAGAACTCACTCGGCTATGCTGTCCTCCATGACCTCCTTCTCCACAGCGTACCCCCCTTTCCTGTACTTAGGGTGCCCGTTGGTGTACGGCAGAGCGAACTCTGGGATCTTTGCTCACATGGTTGGCAATATTCGTCAGAAAATTGCGGGATGGCACAACGCCACCCTTTCCCCCGGGGGGAAGTTAATTCTCATTAAGCACGTTTTATCCTCCATCCCCATATACACCCTAGTGGTGTGTCAGAGTGCTACATTCTATTGAAGCCATCCTCGCCAACTTCTTTTGGGGTCATCTCGAGGGACAGAACAAGCATCACTGGACCAGTTGGGCCACCATGGCCAAACCTACTGAAGAGGGGGGTCTGGGATTCTGCAGGCTCGCGCACATGGTCGAGGCTCTTTCGGCAAAATTGTGGTAGAAAATATGCTCTGAAACCTCGATCTGGACCAGGCTCATGAGAGCGAGATACTCCAGATTCTGTCACTTAACTGAGGCGTCTGCCAACTGCAGATCCTCAGCGTCGTGGCGGCGCATCCTCCGTGGTCATAGCCTGGCGGAACCACACTTACGCCTGACCCTGGGCAATAGTCATTCACAGGCCTGCAAGGAACGCTGGTTGGGGGATGATCTCCTCAGGCCCAACGCTATTACTCCGCCGCTGTTTGAGATCCGCGATTTATGGGATGAGGACGCGTCAGGGTAGAATTGGGATAGGGTTCGTGATTGGCTGGGCCCGGCAGCCTAGACGAGCCTAGGTGCTTCTAATCTGTCGATCAATGACGCTCATGACGTGCTCAGATGGTCACCCAACCAGGAAGGCGTGTTCACCCTAGCTTCGGCCAGAGCCAGCATCAGAGAGATACATCCCACGACATCCCCTTCCGCCAAGTTTTGGCACTCGTGCATTCCGACGAAATGGTCCATTCTCCTCTGGCGTGCCGTACGTAGAAAACTCCCCACCGATGATGCCGTCAAATCCTTCGGATGTAGTCTGGCGTCCAGATGCCACTGATGTGTTAATCATCATCCTGAATCTGTCGATCATGTTCTGCTTTCTGGGGAGTCTGCCTCTCATATTTGGACTCAACTCCACTTCAGGTACAAGATGGTCCCCACAAACGGGGGCATCAACGATCTGCTGGCCAGATGGAACTCGTCTCACGGCCATCAGATCGTCGCTGCCGCCGCATTTTAGGTATTATGGAAAAACAGGAACAAATACAGATTCGAGGGCCGTCAGTTCCCGCCTTCTCAATTGTACAGCGAGGTGGTTCGGTAAATCTTCAAAAGAAAGAGGTGTTGCTCTCACACCTCGAACCAGTTTTGGGGCGCCCTTGGCTGCTGACTGGGGCAGGGTCGCTGTTCCATCGGGATAGCGCTTTGTGTAACACCCTATTTTCTGAAATTGGGGAATTTTTGAAAATTTATTATTTTATTATTTATTAATGGTGTTTTAGTCATGATATGATTTTTGGTGATTATTAGTGTAATTAAAATTATTTTCTAAGTCATGACTTATGACTTTGTGATTTTACTAGGATAATCCTAGTGTAAACCCTAGTTATTCCTTAACCTATAAGTTGCCATGACCATGTGAGCCTAGCCATAGGCTTAGAACATCAAATTAGTGATTTTAGCCTAAAAGGGTATTTTGGTAATTTACTAGATTTTATTTGGATTTATGTGTTTTTAATATTATTTAATTATTGTTAAGTACCATGATTAGTCCCTAACCTATCTTACCCTAATCTAGAGATTAGTTACTAACCTAGAATGCTAAGGGGATAGATATTATTTTTAGTCAATGGGTGGAAATATCTTAGATTACTTTATTAGATATTTCCATGAAATCCTCAAAATATCTCAACCTTGGCACCAAAGTCTTTGCTTTCTCCTTGAAGGAAGGTCAAGGACACCCCCCCCCCCTTGCCATGGCCGACCAAGGGCACCCCTACCATGCCCCCTTCCTATTTAGTCACCCCATCATTCATTCAAGCCATTTTACAACTTCATGAAACATTGAAAAACCCCTCCACTTCAAACATCCATAACTTCATCAATTTTGATCCTTTTCACCTCTAGTTTCTTGCATTGGAACCCTACTATACTGAGGAAGCTGAGGGAGGCTAGCAATCAAAGTTTTACAAGCTTTGGACATCACCAAGTTGAAGGACAAACACCCCCCTCTCATTGATTTTCCATTAGATTTGCATCAATAGGTAAATACCCATAAACTTAGTTAATATTCTATTTTTTTCTCCATAAATGCATGCATATAGGTCTACCCTAACTGTGGGTCAAGTTTGGTAAAATTTAGGGTTGGTTTGGTGTCCGTATCGGACACGTATCCTAGGCTATTAAACCTTGTTTGATGAAATGCCACAAAGGATTGGATTTTGTTATTTTGCAAAATTAATTACATTTCCTTGTAGCCCTAGGCTAGTAGATTATATACCTACTTGACTGAACACGACACAGTGTCATTTTCGTGTCAAAAATCGACACGGACACGCTGTGACAGGTGCACGCACAGTGCCCTGCTACCACACTGTTCGTGATCACTGCACAGAGTACTAGGACACGTGAAAATTGACATGGACACGGGGCAATGTCTGCGAACATGCCCCCAAAGTCTCATGACTTCTCGTGTCGTGTCGAGTGAGAAAACTTACTCGTACTGGACACGCACTAACAGTGCACACGCGTGCGGGGGCCAACTTCGCGCGTGTCGTGTCGCGCGGACACGACACTTGGACACCTCATGGTTGCACGAGTGTATAGCCCAACATGTGGGCTACACGTGGACATGACCACATAGCCCCACGTGGCGTGTGTCGTGTCCACTAGACACTAGAACACACGCACGACACTGTCTGAAACAGTGTGTATCAGTCGAGTTTTCTCGACTGATACGGTGTTCGTGTCGTGTCCTGGAGTATCTAGGACACGGGGCAGGCACTTGGACACGTGCACAACCCCCAGGCGCACCTTCGTGCACGAACACGGGACACGTATGTGTGTGTGTCGTGTCCTAGACTGAGTTGCACGCGTGCACGACGCTGCGTGTGTGTGTGTGTATCAGTATTTACCCGATTGGGTTTTTGTGAGTTTGGACACATCAAATTGTGTCGTGGTGTCGTATCAGGCACCTAGGACACTAGAGGACACTAGGGGCTAGTGTTACCAACCATTGGTTTCGAGTCTTAGCTCGGTTTGGATCGGGTATCGGATTTACCCATTTTCCTGTGAACAGTGTTTCCTGAGTTCTTAATTTGGTATTTTTTTTTTCTGATTTCAAATGAATTTCTAACTGAATTTGTGTATTAAATATATGTATTTCTGTGTGTATTTACATTGTATACATATGTATATGTATATATATGTGTGTATGTGAGATGTGAGGGTATATATATATATGTATATATGTAGTTATGTGTATATACATATATGTATATATGTTGGAGTGTGTGTGTGTTGGTTTCTGTGTTTCCAGAAATCTGGAAACACCCCCCCTATTATATCAGTATCACTCCATCTCTCTCACTCTTTTCACTACTCTCTCTCTCACTCTATTTATACTATTCTCTCTTTTTTCCCTCTCTCTCTATATATGTGTTATAGATATATAAGTTGTATGTATATATATATATATATGTTATATATATATTTGTATTAGATTATATATTGTGTCTATATATATATACTATATGATATATGAGTATTACATAGTCTATAGGCCTATGTAGTAATGTTGGTATATATATATATATGTAAAGTTATATATATATATATATATATATATATATATATATATATATATATATGTGTATATATATATATATTGTATAGAGGTAGATACCTATGACAACTAGCCTATGGCCTAAGTTACTAGCCTATGGCATTAGGGGCTAACCTTAATTGACCTAATGACCCAAACCTTAACTAGTTGACCCTTGTTTGACTAGAGTTGACCAAAGTCAACCTTAGGTCAAACTTGACCTAATTAACCTAGAATTGACTAGGATTAACCTAAAATGACTAGTTTAACTAGTTTGACTAAAACCCTAACTAGTTTGACTATGGTTGACCTAACTTTGACTAGTTTGACTTTTAGAGTTGACCAGAGTTGACCAAGAGTTGACTTTTGACCAGATTGACCTAGAATCATGCAGTATGCATAGTGAACTTCATTTTTACTATTCAGAATACATTGTGACTTGTGTTGCTCTGATCAGGAGCCAGACACCTCTCCTCAGACATCATATTCTCTACAGACATTCATACAGAAGGCGAGTACATTCTCTGACCGTTTCATACTTGTTCAGGCTTTACTTTCTCGCTCTAGATTACTTTACTTGATGTTGTCAAGTTGGTAACACGGATTGGTACTATATGGATCTTTACATGAGATGTTATCCCCCTCGGGAGCATCGGGTACTTCATGTTACGTGTGTTTCACTTTCATCATCTACTCCTATGCTTCCATCATACATGTGCACTCATGTGATCATGTACTCTCATGTTCACTGAGCCCTCATGTATAACTTCACGTATACTCATTTATGAGCCTCACGTGAAGTAATGTATAATAACGTAACCTGTCTAGATCCTTGTGTATTGATTGGGGAAATGGGAGAGTAGAAGTAGACATGTGAATAATTCCAAAGTAGTGTAATCATGTATAAACTCAGTAGTGTAATCATGTATAAATTCTAGCCATTCACATGCCTATCTTGTACTCTACATCACTAGTCACTTACAGTTCTCTATATACAGTAGATATTTCCTTTACAACTATCTCTTTTACAATGTATATTTCCTTTCAGCACTTCCTGTATTTTACTCTATTGCTTGTATAGTATTTCCTAACCTGATATGAACTGTGTGAGATGTATTGTGCTCGTTCCTATCCTGACTGGACCTGTTGAAAATATTACAGAGGACGAGGATAAGGCATGGGTGACTACATATTATGGAGCAGGACTAGATGACACTTGTGTTGAGGACCCTCAGTAGGATCCACCTGCAGCTGAGGATGTTGCTCCAGTAGTCTAGACCAGTTTAGCTAGACAGTCTTTTCTACTTGTATTTTGTCTCACATTCTGAGTTATATTTTGAGATGTTGAGATGTATAGACCCTTAGACTTATTGTATTATGAGTTGACATTCTGGATGTTATGTGTCCTAGACACTTAGACTTATTTCATCTATGCTACTGTTCTCTTTGAGTTACTATCTATCTATCTGTCTTTCATTCTTCTACCTTAGATGTGATTGAGACTGTATATTGTGATGTCACCTCCATTCGGAGAGTATAAACTGTACAGGTACCTTTATATTGTTAGATAATTGACCTAGGACAGCGTTCTACCGCCGACACTGCGGCATAGGCTGGACGTACCCACGTCTCGTGCCCTTACTCTAGGGTGCGGGTTGTGACACATTTTTAGTGGTGGCCCATGCAGGTCCTGTTTATGTGGTGGTATTCGAACTAGAGTATTGCTACAGCCCGCAGTAGGAAATAGGATGTAGTTGATGTTCTCAATCACATTAGGAAAAACTCTTATCTAAATCCCTGCTATCTAAATTCTTGCTGATATTGTCTTTCTTTTGAAATAAACTGTCCCCTTTGACTATATCGTTTATTCTCCGTATTGATTTTCTTGTTGATCTGTCTTCAGGATGGTGGAGACACGATCGCAGCATCTCGGTCCAGGTGACACCACTGAGAGGTCTGCCACCTCTCGTCCAGCTCACCAGGACCCGGGGACCACAGCTCCCCTTACTCCAGCTCATGTGGGAGCTTCTGTCGCATTTGGGGGTGCACCTCTACTTATTCGGAGGACCATCCCAGCCACCCCAGACATGCCTTCTTCGCAGTTTCGTCAGCCACAGTTTCAGCAGCACCAGCCGCAGTTCCAGCCGCCGATGCCATCTGGATTAGTGGATGCTGCACAGATGTTTTCATACTTCCAGCATTTCCTAGAGACGTAGCAGGCCCAGCAGCAGCGTCAGACAGCAAAGTTTACCAGGGGCATAGATGAGGCCCATCAGCTGGCTAGAGCGACGGTAGAGAGGTTGGCTGTCCAGCTACAGGGAGGATTGGGACAGCCGCGACAGCAGAGGATTTTAAGCATTCAGGACTTCAAGAAGATGAACCCCAGGAACTTCTTGGGGATAGAGGGGATTCTTTATGCTGATGACTGGATTGAGCACATTGAGGAGATCTTCCGACTGGCGGAGATACCAGCCGGACTCCAGATAGAGGCAGCCGCCAGCCAGATGCAGGATCTTGCCCGTACCTGGTATCAGACGGACCCGAGAGTAGACACTCCAGGGCAGACATGGAGAGCTTTCAAGGAGCTCTTCAAGGGGAAGTTTTTCTCGGATCAGGCAGTCGGTGCTTTGGAGACCCTGTTCGAGAACCTGGTTCAGGGAAACCAGATTATAGAGGAGTATTCTGGTGAGTTTTGCCGATTGAACAGATTTGTGGAGGGCCTTAGCAAGACAGCGAAGGCGAGGAGGTTCAGGAAGGGCTTGGTCAAGGAGGTCAAGTCCTTGACCAAGAGTGACAGGAACGCCACTTTTGAGGAGATCCTAGCAGGAGCGATGGCGGCTGAGGATGATCTTGAGCTGAAGCTCAAGAGGGGCCGCGACACCCAGGGAGCTGGCAGCAGTGGAGGACAGGCCAAGAGGCCTCATTTTCAGCACCAGCAGCAGAGGCCATTCCAGCAGCAGAGGCCGTTCCAGCAGGTGCAGCAGCAGCTGAGGCACCAGCAGCAGGCACCCAGGCAGCAAGTCGTCAGTTGCACTTTCTGCAAGAAGCAGGGTCATGGATAGAATGACTGCAGAAAGAGGCTTGGCAGGTGTCTACTATGTGGTTCCGGAGACCACCAGCTGAGGGAGTGTCCCATGTCTTCGGGACGACCAGTTCAGGGAGGCGGAGCCAAGGCTCCGGCAGGGCAGCAGAAGGGACCTTTGCCGACTCAGCAGCAGAGGTTCACCCAGCACCAGCATCAGGCCAGGGGTGGACAGCAGGGGCGAGCCTATGCCATGGCAGCAGAGGATACTGAGGTTACTGGAGAGCTGATAGCAGGTTCTATTCTTCTCGACTCTATTCCAGCTTTTGTATTGTTCGATTCTGGGGCTTCCCATAGCTTTGTATCAGTATCTTTTGCGATTCAACATCATGTTATATCTGAATCGTTGCCTAGGACTTGTAAGATCACGACTGGGGGTGGCATTATCCTCGTTCGTGATGTTTGCAAGGGACGGAGAGTAGTTTTGGGAGGCCGAGAGTTGGATGTGTGTTTGCTCGTAATGCCACTACCGAACTACGATATTGTGCTCGGTATGGATTGGTTGAGCAGGCATCACGCCAGCATAGATTGCCGCGGGGGTAGAGTTCTGTTCAGAGTGCCAGGAGAGCCACAGTTTGTATATTCCCGACGGCAGGCAGAGCAGACTAGCAAAGTTTTCTGTGGAGCTTCAGTTGAGGAGCAGCCAGCTCCACATCCATTGATAGCTGAGTTCATGGACGTATTTCCAGAGGAGTTGCCTGGGCTTCTACCAGATAGAGACGTTGAGTTCTCGATAGACTTGGTTCCAGGTACGGAACCCATTTCTTAGTATGTCTATCGAGTGAACAACAGCGAGTTGGTGGAATTGAAGAAGCATGTGGATGAGTTGCAGGTCAAGGGCTTCATCCGCTCTAGTTCTTCACCATGGGGTGCACCGGTACTCTTTGTATCGAAGAAGGATGGGTCGGTACGGATATGTATCGACTACAGGGCACTCAACAGTCTGACGATCAAGAACAGATATCCACTGCCGCGGATCGACGATCTCTTCGATCAGTTGAGCGGAGCTCGTGTATTCTCGAAGATCGATCTGAGGTCAGGCTACCACCAGGTGAAGGTGAAGAGGGAGGATATCCCCAAGACGGCATTCAGGATGCGGTACGGCCAGTTCGAGTTTATGGTGATGCCGTTTGGGTTGACTAATGCCCCGACGGTGTTCATGAACTTGATGAACAAGGTGTTCCACCAGTACTTAGATAAGTTCATGGTGGTGTTCATCGACGACATCCTGGTGTACTCGAAGACAGAGGAGGAACATGAGGAGCACTTGAGAGTGGTCCTGGAGACTCTCAGGCAGGAGCAGCTTTATGGCAAGCTCTCGAAGTACGAGTTCTTTCTAGACAGAGTTGACTTCCTGGGTCATGTGGTGACTGGAGATGGGATCTCAGTCGACCCAAGGAAGATATCAGCAGTAGAGGCTTGGGCAGCACCGACGTCAGTGGCAGAGATCAGGAGCTTCCTAGGATTGGCAGGCTACTACAGGAGGTTCGTCCAGGATTTCTCCCGGGTTGCAGAGCCGTTGTCTAGGCTGACCCGGAAGGTCGCAGAGTTTCTCTGGTCAGAGGAGTGTCAGGCCGCTTTCGATGAGTTGAAGAAGCGGTTGACGACAGCCCCGATTCTGACATTGCCATCAGGATCAGGCGGGTTCACTATCTACAGTGACGCCTCGGGGAAGGGTTTGGGTTGTGTCTTACAGCAGCATGGGAAGGTGATTGCCTATGCTTCCAGGCAGTTACGTCCCCACGAGAAGAACTACCCTACCCATGATTTGGAGTTGGCGGCAGTTATCTTTGCTCTGAAGCTGTAGAAACACTATTTGTATGGAGAGCGCGTGAAGATATTTACAGACCATAAGAGCTTGAAATACGTGTTTACGCAGAAGGAGCTCAACATGAGGCAGCGCAAATGGTTGGAGCTGATGAAGGACTTTGATATTCTGCTGCAGTATCACCCAGGGAAGGCCAACGTAGTTGCCGATACGTTGAGCAGATATCCGACAGCTATGTGTTTGACGATGGATCGTCACTTGTTAGCGGACTTGGAGAGCCTTGGGATCGAGGTGATTATGCCGGGAGTGCAGATGCAGATGTGGGGCCTCCAGATTCAGTCGGACTTGATTGATAGGATCAAGTCGGCTCAGTTCGATGACATTTCTCTACGATGCATCAGGGAGCAGGTCATAGCAGGATTTGCGGACGATGAGTTTACTCTTACAGGGGATGGCGCATTGAGGTACGGTTCCAGACTGTGTGTGCCCAGTGGAGACTTTCGGGAGCAGGTTATGCAGGAAGCCCACCGTTCTCAGTACTCTATACATCCGGGAGCCAACAAGATGTATAGGGTTCTGAGAGAGCATATATGGTGGAGTGGGATGAAGCGTGAGGTAGCACACTTCGTAGCCATGTGTTTGATCTGCCAGCAGGTCAAGGCAGAGAGGCAGAGGCCAGGAGGACAGTTACAGCCATTACCCATTCCAGAGTGGAAGTGGGAGCACATCACGATGGACTTTGTTTCAGGATTGCCGCGTACTCCAGGAGGGAAGGACGCGATTTGGGTCATCGTCGACAGGTTGACCAAATCGGCCCACTTTTTGCCATTCAAAGTGGGTTTGTCTACCGAGAAGCTATCAGAGATGTATATGAGGCAGATAGTCAGACTTCATGGAGTTCCAGTGAGCATTGTATCGGACCGGGACAGTCGTTTCACTTCACATTTCTGGAGGAGCTTGCATATTAGCTTGGGCACTCAGCTCAAGTTTAGTACTGCATACCACCCCCAGACAGACGGACAGTCAGAGCGGACCATTCAGACACTGGAGGACATATTGCGGACTTGTGTCCTGGACTTTGGAGGATCTTGAGAGAGTCACCTGCACTTAGTAGAGTTTGCATACAATAACAACTTTCAGGACAGCATTGGGATGTCCCCTTTCGAGGCACTATACGGGCGTAGATGTCGTACACCCTTGTCTTGGGATGATGTTGGGGAGCGAGTTTTATTGGAGCCTGAGATGGTTGTGGATACAGCAGAGAAGGTGAAGCTCATCAGAGATCGGCTTCGCATGGTGCAGGACAGACATCGGCACTAGGCCGACAGCCACCGCAGACCTTTGGAGTTTGAGGTACAGCTTAGAGATAGGATTAGAATTAGGTTGTCTTGTTTATGTTTTGTTAACCATGTTTGATTATCATAATTAAATTGAGACCTTGTTTGTGATTAGGTTGGAGACCAGGTATTCTTGAGGATATCTCCGACACGTGGCACGATACATTTTGGTGGAGGTGGGAAGCTTAGCCCGCATTTCATCGGCCCTTTCGTTATCAGCGGGAGAGTCGGTGACGTATCTTACAGGCTAGACTTACCACCAGCATTGGTAGGAGTCCAGAACGTATTTCACGTATCGCAGTTGAGACGGTACGTGGCAGATCCTAGCCATGTACTTGATCATTCCGAGATCGAGGTGGGTCCTACTCTTCGTTATCCAGAGCAGCCTGTTGAGATTTTGGATCGACGGGAGAAGGCATTGAGGAACCAGACGATACCATTGGTTCGTATCGCATGGAGGCATCATTCTCCAGGAGAGTCCACCTGGGAGCGGGAGGATGAGATGCGCGAGCGATACCCTTATCAATTTGTACCTTGAGGTATGATTTTCTACCCTTCTCATCAGTTTCAGTTTCGTCTTTAAATTTCGAGGACGAAATTATTGTTAGGAGGGTAGACTTGTAACACCCTATTTTCTGAAATTGGGGTATTTTTGAAAATTTATTATTTTTATTATTTATTAATGGTGTTTTAGTCATAATATAATTTTTGGTGATTATTAGTGTAATTAAAATTATTTTCTAAGTCATGACTTATGACTTTATGATTTTACTAGGATAACCCTAGTGTAAACCCTAGTTATTCCTTAACCTAGAAGTTGCCATGACCATGTGAGCCTAGCCATAGGCTTAGAACATCAAATTAGTGATTTTAGCCTAAAAGGGTATTTTGGTAATTTACTAGATTTTATTTGGATTTATGTGTTTTTAATATTATTTAATTATTGTTAAGTACCATGATTAGTCCCTAACCTATCTTACCCTAATCTAGAGATTAGTTACTAACCTAGAATGCTAAGGGGATAGATATTATTTTTAGTCAATGGGTGGAAATATCTTAGATTACTTTATTAGATATTTCCATGAAATCCTCAAAATATCTCAACCTTGGCACCAAAGTCTTTGCTTTCTCCTTGAAGGAAGGTCAAGGACACTCCCCCTTGCCATGGCCGGCCAAGGGCACCCCTACCATGCACCCTTCCTATTTAGTCACCCCATCATTCATTCAAGCCATTTTACAACTTCATGAAACATTGAAAAACCCCTCCACTTCAAACATCCATAACTTCATCAATTTTGATCCTTTTTACCTCTAGTTTCTTGTATTAGAACCCTACTATACTGAGGAAGCTGAGGGAGGCTAGCAATCAAAGTTTCACAAGCTTTGGACATCACCAAGTTGAAGGACAAACACCCCCCTCTCATTGATTTTCCATTGGATTTACATCAATAGGTAAATACCCATAAACTTAGTTAATATTCTGTTTTTTCTCCATAAATGCATGCATATAGGTCTACCCTAACTGTGGGTCAAGTTTGGTAAAATTTAGGGTTGGTTTGGTGTCCGTATCGGACACGTATCCTAGGCTATTAAACCTTATTTGATGAAATGCCACAAAGGATTGGATTTTGTTATTTTACAAAACTAATTACATTTCCTTGTAGCCCTAGGCTAGTAGATTATATACCTACTTGACTGAACACGACACAGTATCATTTTCATGTCAAAAATCGACACGGACACGCTGTGACAGGTGCACGCACAGTGTCCTGCTACCACACTGTTCGTGCTCACTGCACAGAGCACTAGGACACGTAAAAATTGACATAAATATGGGGGCAATGTCTGCGAACATGCCCCCAAAGTCTCATGACTTCTCGTGTCGTGTCGAGTAAGAAAACTCATTCGCACTGGACACGCACTGACAGTGCACACGTGCGCAGGGGCCAACTTCGCGCGTGTCGTGTCGCGCGGACACGACACTTGGACACCTCGTGGTTGCACAAGTGTGTAGCCCAACATGTGGGCTACACATGGACATGACCACATAGCCCCACATGGCGTGTGTCGTGTCCATGAGACACTAGAACACACGCACGACACTGTCTGAAACAGTGTGTATCAGTCGAGTTTTCTCGACTGATACGGTGTTCGTGTCGTGTCCTGGAGTATCTAGGACACGGGGCAGGCACTTGGACACGTGCACAACCCCCAGGCGCACCTTCGTGCACGAGCACGAGACACGTATGTGTGTGTGTCGTGTCCTAGACTGAGTTGCACGCGTACACGACGCTGCGTGTGTGTGTGTGTATCAGTATTTACCCGATTGGGTTTTTGTGAGTTTGGATACATCAAATTGTGTCGTGGTGTCGTGTCAGGCACCTAGGACACTAGAGGACACTAGGGGCTAGTGTTACCAACCATTGGTTTCGAGCCTTAGCTCGGTTTGGATCGGGTATCGGATTTACCTATTTTCCTGTGAACAGTGTTTCCTGAGTTCTTAATTTGGTATTTTTTTTCTGAGTTTCAAATAAATTTCTAACTGAATTTGTGTATTAAATATATGTATTTCTGTGTGTATTTACATTGTATACATATGTATATGTATATATGTGTGTGTATGTGAGATGTGAGGGTATATATATATATATGTATATATGTAGTTATGTGTATATACATATATGTATATATGTAGGAGTGTGTGTGTGTTGGTTTATGTGTTTCCAGAAATCTGGAAACAAACCCCCCCCCCCCCCATTATATCAGTATCACTCCATCTCTCTCACTCTTTTCACTACTCTCTCTCTCACTCTATTTACATTATTCTCTCTTTTTTCCCCTCTCTCTCTATATATGTATTATAGATATATAAGTTTGTATGTATATGTATATATATATATATATATATATATATATATATATATATATATATATATATATATATATATTTGTATTAGATTATATATTGTGTATATATATATATACTATATGATATATGAGTATTACATAGTCTGTAGGCCTATGTAGTAATGTTGGTATATATATATATATATGTAAAGTTATATATATATATGTGTATATATATATATATTGTATAGAGGTAGATACCTATGACAACTCGCCTATGGCCTAAGTTACTAGCCTATGGCATTAGGGGCTAACCCTAATTGACCTAATGACCCAAACCTTAACTAGTTGACCCTTGTTTGACTAGAGTTGACCAAAGTCAACCTTAGGTCAAACTTGACCTAATTAACCTAGAATTGACTAGGATTAACCTAAAATGACTAGTTTAACTAGTTTGACTAAAACCCTAACTAGTTTGACTATGGTTGACCTAACTTTGACTAGTTTGACTTTTAGAGTTGACCAGAGTTGACCAAGAGTTGACTTTTGACCAGATTGACCTAGAATCATGCAGTATGCATAGTGAACTTCATTTTTACTATTCAGAATACATTGTGACTTGTGTTGATCTGATCAGGAGCCAGACACCTCTCCTCAGACAGTATATTCTCTACAGACATTCATACAGCAGGCGAGTACATTCTCTGACCGTTTCATACTTGTTCAGGCTTTACTTTCTCGCTCTAGATTACTTTACTTGATGCTGTCACGTTGGTAACACGGATTGGTACTATATGGATCTTTACATAAGATGTTATCCCCCTCGGGAGCATCGGGTACTTCATGTTACGTGTGTTTCACTTTCATCATGTACTCCTATGCTTCCATCATGTATGTGCACTCATGTGATCATGTACTCTCATGTTCACTGAGCCCTCATGTATAACTTCACGTGTACTCATTTATGAGCCTCATGTGAAGTAATGTATAATAACGTAACCTGTCTAGATCCTTGTGTATTGATTGGGGAAATGGGGGAGTAGAAGTAGACATGTGAATAATTCCAAAGTAGTGTAATCATGTATAAACTCAGTAGTGTAATCATGTATAAATTCTAGTCATTCACATGCCTATCTTGTACTCTACATCACTAGTCACTTACAGTTCTCTATATACAGTAGATATTTTCTTTACAACTATCTCTTTTACAGCGTATATTTCCTTTCAGCACTTCCTGTATTTTACTCTATTGCCTGTATAGTATTTCCTAACCTGATATGAACTGTGTGAGATATATTGTGCTCGTTCATGTCCTGACTGGACCTGTTGAAAATATTACAGAGGACGAGGATGAGGCATGGGTGACTACATATTATGGAGCAGGACTAGATGACACTTGTGTTGAGGACCCTCAGTAGGATCCACCTGCAGCTGAGGATGTTGCTCCAGTAGTCTAGACCAGTTTAGCTAGACAGTCTTTTCTACTTGTATTTTGTCTCACATTCTGAGTTGTATTTTGAGATGTTGAGATGTATAGACCCTTAGACTTATTGTATTATGAGTTGACATTCTGGATGTTATGTATCCTAGACACTTAGACTTATTTCATCTATGCTACTGTTCTCTTTGAGTTACTATCTATCTATCTGTCTTTCATTCTTCTACCTTAGATGTGATTGAGACTGTATATTGTGATGTCACCTCCATTCGGAGAGTATAAACTGTACAGGTACCTTTATATTGTTAGATAATTGACCTAGGATAGCGTTCTACCGCCGACACTGCGGCGTAGGCTGGACGTACCCACGTCTCGTGTCCTTACTCTAGGGTACGGGTCGTGACACTTTGACCGCCTAACCTTCTGATGCTCGGTCCTGTTACCGTTTTGTGGGCAACACTTCGTGTTTTTTTTTCTTTGCTTCTTTCCTTGTCTTTGTTTTGGGTCGGTCGTCGCGCGAGGCGCGCTTACTTGTATAGGCTTCGGCATTTTGCGCCTATCATTCAATAAAGGTTCGGTTCCCCTAAAAAATATATATATATATATATATATATATATATATATATATATATATATTATAATATATATATATATATATATATATATATATATATATATATATATATATATATATATATATATATATATATATATATATATATAAAATTCGATCTTCAAACAACAAATATAGGATAAATATTTTCTTAGATATCCTCGGCTACTTTAGAGATTTTTGACTATACCTATAATGCGATGTACCCTATTTTTGGTTACCCTAGTTCATTAACATTAATATGGTTATCATTATTGTTATTATAGCTATAAAAAAATATAATTGGTGATTGTGTATTTTGTATGAAATAACTAGAAATTTCATGTACATACTTTATTGTTTAAGCCCTACACTTAAAAAAAATATAATATTAATATTTTTTGTTTAATTGAGTATTATATATATATATATATATATATATATATATATATATATATATATATATATATATATATATATATATATATATATATATGGATATGTATATATATATAGATATATACACATCAAAAAAAAAATATAGATATATACACATCTCTCTTAAAGAAATAGGAAAAGAACTAAAGCATACCAACACAATTACTGTTCCCAGTGGGAACAGTAATTCTGAATACTTGATAGATAGAAGGAAGAGAGGAAAGAAATCACAGAGGATTTTAAATCCAAGATTTAACCCTAAATCAACCCTGCAATCTCATCCAGAAATCTATACTAATCTATAGTTACCAACCTAAAACCGATATTGGAAGCAATGTGCGCCTCCACCTCGACCTGCAATCTTTGCCAACCTAGCCCCAGCCTCCACGAGCCGTGAGCGGCCTCTCTGAGAACCTGCGATACGCCGACGACCGCCGGAGCCAGCCAGCCGACCGGACACAGCAGGCGCGCGCGGAGGCACTGCACAGCAACAACATACAAGGTACACAACTTTGCGATCCGATTTATCATCCTATAGTCGATCATTTTCGATCCTGTAAAATCCTATAGGACGCCTAGTTGACCCTCTTAAAGCCCCATTAGATAGAATCAGGAATAGTTAACCCGGTTGTTCAGGAAATTAATGTGAAGATCATCGAAAACCTGGTTGAAAACATGGCATAAACCAGTCTAAACCCCAATTTTGGAAGGTAAAATCCTGCCAATCTTAGTCAAATTTACAAAATCTACTTGAACAGATTGATAGTCCATATAACCGAGTTCAAAACCCATAAATTAGTTATATATGCTCTGTAGTTAATTCCTGACTAAAATAGTCCAAAAGATTGGAAAAAACAGTTTTCAGAACTACAAATTTCGCTGAAAATCTTCGATACGGCGTGCTACCCGATATAATGCCCCACTCCGCATGGTGCATTATGATGAGTCGTTGACTCGAAGAGTTGCGTTGAGCCGATGATGTATCGATATGAATCAATGCGAGAGTTACAAGGGCCAAAGGTAAGCTTTGAGTCGATTGAAATCTATGAATCGAATCGATACAAAGGATAAGTCCCATTTGAGCAAGTGTTGATGTTAGTTGATCTGGTGTGCAGGCTATGCCTTTATGCTGGATTACGGATCGTGGTATGGGCACGATAGGCCAAATCAACCGAGTAGTTCAAAGGAATGGCTAAGTCCGAGAGTTAGCTATGCAACCAGGTTATAGAAGCGAGCCGCTTCAGCTCGATAAAAGGCAAGGCGTATCGGCTTAAGGTGGGCGGGTTCTTTACTCTCTCTCCCTACTCCTTCACGTCTAATAAAATATATTATCGTATGCATAAAGTTGATATTGAGTTAGCGAGCGTGGCTCGACGATTAAGTGTCTTAATATGCGTTGAACACTAAGGTAGAACATTGAACATTGAACAATTGAAGCGACATGCATCAAGTGTACGAGTCGCGGTAGGGCGATGGTGGTAGAATATTGAAAGACAATATCGAGATGTGCACCACGTGCACGGCTTCTAGGACATTGAACACTAAGTCTAGAACATTGATTATGGCGTTAAGCGTGCCCTCGTACACGAAAGCTACGAAATGACTAAGTAACAACGGAACCACGGTTATGTAAATAACTTATGAATGAAATACGTTGAGTATGAGTCCGAGATGTCTAAGCCATTGGGCGTCGTGCATCAATACGGATGTGTTGGGGCATAACGCCGAAGGAACTTGAGATAGAGGTGAAGGATTATGTTTATGGAACGTGAGATTGGTTGAATGATATGACTTGTATGCTATGGTGCGTATTGCATGGTCAATGGACTCGGATGGCCCGTGCACGGGTGTGGCTTCCCTCGGACGGTTACGACCGGGGCATCGGGACCGTTCGGCCTAGAAAAAAATTATGTATGGTATTTATGGTGCATATTATTCGGATGGATTGCTATCGTCCAGTTCTGTGATAAGCTATGATATCAGTAAGTTTAGGATCCTTCGAATATTAGGCTAGCAACCCGTATCGAAGCGATCATAGGCTTACACATAAGTAATGCCAAGTCTATTACGGTGAGAAACACCGTGACCTTCATATAGATAGGGCCGGTGGGCTGAGATGAGAGTTGGGTGCAGGCGCAGGGCCTGCTACCCTTATGTATATGTTTAAGTTTACAATTGGTTGGTTTCGTGAATCGAATGATTGCTTATGTTAAGTTCTAAACAGTGCAGGCTAGGCAAAATGGGATGGGGATGGGCACGATCACTATGTTTACGTACAGATTAAGTCTAACTGTATCTGCTGCAGGAACACGATGTTGGACACATTTATATTAAGTTGCTATGCATGAGTATTGCCATGAAACTGATCCTAAGGCTAAATAGAAAGATCACACATTAAGATGCATGTTTCACTAAATATATTTAGTGTTTGGTTTGGGTGCGAGCGGGTGTAATGCCTGTGGTTCGTATTACGTATTTCTGGAATACGTGTACGAATTTATTCTTGTAGTACATGATTTTCTTGCTTAATTTCCTCCCTGGTCTTGGTTTATTCTTGGTTTGGGTTGGCTTGGTTCGGTTTGGGATTTGCTATTGGTTCATGATGAACCCATGGATGAACCCCCTACCTACCACCACCATTCATATTTATTACCCCCTTCTCCTTTCTCTCTCTTCATTTATCATCTTCTTCTTCCTTATTTACTTCCTTACCTACCAGAGAGAGAAAAGAAAGGTCTAGGCAAGTACAACTTGCTTCATGGAGGAACTCCAATTTTATTACTTCATTCTCTTTCTTACTACATTCTAAAGCACTTTAGTACTTGGCATTTTCACTTTCCATGGCTAGATTTTTGTAGATCTATATTTACTTTATTTTTAGATTTCTTGGGTTTTGATCTACATAATCTGGTTATTTTCGAGTTTTGATGGTTCCATGTTGTAGAGAATCTCGTTCTACCCCATTTTGACCTATGAAAGTTCGGATTTGGGCTCCGGATGATGGAGTTGTGGAGCTTGAGAACTTGGCTCTCATGGTGTTCTTCCTCTCAGAAATTTGGAGAAGATGAACTGTGCTTAGACTTGACTTGACCGCATGACAATTCATGCGGCAAGTGATTCTGCCGTATGAGACTCTTAGCCGCATGGGCTCATTCCCCATCGGCCGTATATGTGCCCATCTCCTTGAGCCGCATGAACTCTAGCACTTGTGGACCGCATAGGCCCTGATCTTCGAGCCGCATGAGAACCCCCAGACCCAGCCGCATGGACTTCTTAGTCCGGGCCGCATGACCCTGATTAATTCCCAGCCGCATATGCATCCTTTATTTTCTGGCCGCATGGACTTCTCTCCTAATTGAGCCGCATATGCGCCCGTCATTCCCTAGCCGCATGAACTTGCTCCCTCCCAGCCGCATGAAGCCTACTCTTCCGCTGGTCGTATGAGGCCCAACATCTTGGAGCCGCATGCGCCCTCGTCCCCCTGGCCGCATGGCCCTCCCTTTCCCCTGGCCGTATAGGGATTGGTTTCCTAACCGTATGCGCCCTTGCACTTCCAGCCGCATGCACCCTTGCACTTCCTGACCGCATGCGCCCTTGCACTTCCAGCCGCATGCGCCCTCCCTTGTCTTGGCCGCATGGGATCCAGTGACCCTGGCCGCATGCGCTCTCCTAATTGGGCCGCATGTGTCTTACCCTTTCCTGACCGCATATGCCTTAGCCGCATGGCTCTTATATAGTCCTGAATATTGATATTTTATTAGATATTTAACGTCCATTTTATATCCTTACGCCTTTTGTCCGGAACTTGAAAATCATGAATTCATTTGATATGTTTGGAATTGATAATTGAGCATGACATGATAGTGACCCGTAGTGGTGCACTCTTGACAAGTAACCTGACATGACTGGATAGTGGCACGTCGTGGCGCACTCCTGACTAGTACACTTGATATGATAAACCTGACATGATATATCTGATAAGCTGTTACGACGGCTACCTGACATGACATGACTTGTATAATTAATCCTGGACACCGTGGGCGATTGTGCTTGTACAAATAATCCAGTCCTGTCTTGCATCATGTCTAGGAGGGGACTCCTGAGTACCACGGTCAGGAGTACCTACTAAAATGGACTAAGGCTAATAACTAGGCTAATACATTAGTCATGACGAGATTTTCCAGCTACAGACAATCCCGTTACCTGGGAAAGCCTTGGGATCTGTAGCCTGCCGTCGAGTAGGGCACATTTCCAGCACACTGTCATGTGTTGCACCCTTCAAGCTACCTAAGGGTACATTCGTTTCCTGGACGATGTACCCACCTGAATTCAACTCTAATCTTTCAACCCGGGTAACCTGGATGGTCTGCAGGGCTTGTGGCTGTAGAATAATCTCACTGCATCTTGTTAGTAATTAGGCTTGTGACAACCCTAGTTAGTTAAAGTATCAAGCCGTAGTTCTTGCTTGGCCGTGAAGTGATTGGATGGAGTCTAACCAGTCTAGTCTTGCCCTGATCCTGTTCCAGATTATTGAATGACCAGAATGCTTGTATTTATTTTACCGATAAATGGTGAGAATTCCAAGTTCTGTTCAGACGAAGGGTTACAACCCCGGTCCTTGTTTGGTTTACGGGTTGTAACCTGGTTATCTGAATAGTTCCACGGTTATCTCGTCGTATATCATCCTGATGTATTTTCCTTATTTCCAGTTCTTACCTTTATTTATAACTGTGCTGATTGCTGGTTTTAGTTTCTAAGTGAAGCTTCCTTTGTGGCACTTGCTCTTTCTGGGGTCTGACCCAGCTGGTTTTGTATGGCCAGATTTCGGAGTAGCTCCAGAGGATCTACCGACTTTCCAGCCAGATGGTGGCCACTAGACGGAACCCTGACAACGAGTGGGTTTATTTTTGATCTCCCACTTTATTGTAAAAATATTCTTTTGAGGCGTTTAGCCGACGAGCACCTGTTTAGCTCGATTGCACTTACTTACTGTCTGCCTACTGGCTGTAACATGATTGACAGATCCTAGGGTTGATCATGTATGACTAAACTCTTGCTAGTCCTAATATTTTGTAACGACTAGCTTCATGATCAGCTGAATATGTAATATTTGGGACGCCTTACTATTGTATATTTAATGATCATACATCTTGTAACATTTACTTACTTGCTTGTGATTGAGACACTAGGCTTGTTCATGACCATAGGAGACTGTTGGCTTGTAGTAAACCCTCATGTATCTAGACAGCCGTGACCGTATAGCGAGATAGAATCCATTTCAATATACGTAGCTGGCTATGTCTGCCCCCGCTCTCCAGTATTCTGGTTCTGGGGCATGACAGCGGGTCTTGATCAGTGCGAAGCGAGGTCGAAAGCACTAATCTCCCACTAGTTTGTGTGCAGGCTCAGATTATGATCGGCTCGGGGCGGAGCTTGGCTTGGACGCGCCGAGGCATGGAGTCCTTAGTATTTCAAGAGGAGCTACCATATAGGCGTTCGAACTTGCGACATGGAGATGTTCGGCCGAAGACTACTTGGTGGCAATAAAGAGGCATAATGTATGAAACAATGTAATCCTTTGTGAGCTAGAGAGATCAAGAGCGTTGTAGCCAATTGGCATGTTAAGTTGGACTATTCAGAGCCTTTGTAATCTTCAGTTCATAATCAATAAAAGAGATTCTTATATTATACTTTGTTTCCCTTCCGCTGCTTATGTTATCAATTTGAGATAAACACTATGTGAACCGTTATCTTGCCTTGCACGAGCGCAACTCCAGGCTCGTGCGTCATCACGCCCCAGCGAGGACGATAATTCGGGTGAAATCTAGCGAGGATGAGCGATTTTACGGATCGGGACGTGACAAGTTGGTATCAGAGCGGTTCCATCCTCTGGACCGTGCATGAATCTCTTTGACCCTCAGTTACTTCGCTATCGAATTCAGTTGACTCTAAGTTTTTTCTGTAACGCCCCAGTCCCAAAATACTTAGGACTAGGTACGTATCCATGCCAGCTGCATACATACGAAGTATACTCCAATACTTGACGGATACGGATCAAATTCGTTGCGTACACGCAACCAACTTGAATTATGTCAAAGCCCGCACGTCCGCAAAGTCAATACGGACCCTTCAGTACTCTCGGTTTACGACGGGGTCGTCCGGTTTGTCGGGACGTACCTCGTACCGAGGTTTTTAAGTTTACAAAAAATAAATTTTTTGGAAATTTTAATTTAATTACACATGAAATTTATTGCAGAATAATTAAATCTATTTGAAGGTGATGAAAGAGGGTTATGTGGGCTATCTACACGAATTTACGGATCTACAATCGGATTAGAATTGAAGGAGAAATCGATTGGGAAAGTGGGATACCTTGATGTTAAATTCTGTTCTTGTTGTTGTTGATTGTTGTCGATGTTGTTTGCCGCCATCGTGATGTTGACGCTGCTGTCACGCTGCTGGCCGAGAGTGGAGGAGAGAGGAGGAGGAAGGTGGAGGAAGAGGTTCGGATTTGAGTTGGAAAGAATTGGGTTGAGTTTAGGTAAAAAAAAAAAGCAAAAGTATATATATACTAAAGGGGGGGGGGGTTCGGCCACCCCTTCCATGCTGCTGCTTGGGACACAAGTGGGCGGCCACCCCTTACTTATTATTAATATTTTCTTTTCTTTTTTTTCTTTTCTTTCAAATCTTTTCTTTTCTTTATCTTAAATCTTTTAATACCTAAACCTATCTATACATATATATGTATATATCCATAAAAATCTATTTAAATCCAAATAATAATTTAGATGTCACATATCCAAATATTTAATATATTTAAACATATCTACGTATATATATATAAATTCAATCCTTAGTAAATCAACTCAAATTAATAATAATATTTAAATAGGAAAATATGTTTATTAAATCTCCACAAAATAACTTAAATTATAATAAAATAATAATAATCGTCCTAATGGGTGAACTTTACCGCTCACCCATGTATGGGTCCAGAAAATTGTACCATCTTGTAAAATATTATTTTATTAATAAAACATACATTTTGTACCAAAAGTCAATAAATATTCAACAAGTCTCAAAATTATTTAAAAATATTTGTACACACATGAAATATTCCTACATGGCCATCTTAGTCACTCCACATGTTCACATGGGCTTAAATTTGATCCAGGCCCAGTTCGAGTTAAATTGGCCAAACTGGGTCATCAAAAAAATAAATAAAACCATAAGTTGTATAAATTCATTTTTAAGTCTAATAAAATAATAAAAAAATAATTTAAAAAAATAGGGATTTTACATCCTACCCAACTTACAAGAATTTCATCCTCGAAATTTAGGATTAATAGGGTAGATAGGATTGAGGGATAGGAAGAGTTCGTCAATACCAAAATACAATTAAATTTTGGATTAGGCAATAAAACGGCGCTCAACACCACCATGCAATAGAAAATTTTGGAGTTGATATATATACAAAATATATCATGGTTATGGAATTCAAATAAGGATTGCTAGTGAGGGTAACAAAATTTCGATAATCCAATTTTTAGAGAACAGTAAGGAATTGAGTAGGCCAAAAAGAATAACTTAGACATTTGGGAGATATGGTTCCTTGAGAGAAAACTGGATACTAATCATCTGGGTTGAGAGTTAGATTTAAGTGAACGATTAGAATCATTCTCGAGTGCTCAAGAATAATTGGAAGGACACGATAATAATTCTAGGGTGAGAAAATGAGGAGTAGTTAAGGGCGAGGATATAGCCACATGAGTCGGTCGGTGGCTATCTACACTTGTGTATAAATAACTAATATGGCAACTAAAGATGCTACCTTGAGTCTATCTTAGCAAGTACAGTGCCTTGTCTTTCCAAAATAAGTAAAAGACAATAACAACAAAGGTTTCAAAGACGGTGTTATATATTGAGTACGAATTACGGGGTTCATAGGCGGTGAAAATAATTTCAAAAAAGAATTGCCAAGGCTGTCGCAGATGAGACTCTAAGACAAGTTTACTATGTCTCCATCCACGTAGAATAATATGTGATAAGCGAACCAAAGTATAATAGGTTGATCAGACCATCATGCACCGGTTCTGATTATACAATATGTTAGTGGGTGCACCCAATAAAATATGTCATGATCAAGCTTGATAACGAAATAAGCTTGCAAAACTGAAGCTACATTAGCAGCATGGGATAGTCAAAATATGTGCAAGGGAGGTATTGATAAAGGAAATTAAATAGTCCAATATCTTTTAAAATCAAGGCTCGCCCGAAGTTTGGGCAACCGTTGTCTTGGTGTTTATGGCTTGGTAGACTAGATAAGGTAGGGTCCTCTGAATTTCTAGTCTAAATGAACTTACCAATGTGGTTCACAAGAAAAAAAAGGTTTGTTAGGTGGTGAGGTATTCTACCCAACTTACAAGAGTTAAACTAGTAGTGTGATGGGACAATGAGTTAAGCAATCAAGATAAAGCACAAGTTTAAACATTTAAGGAATTAAGTAGAACAAAATCACATATCGGGTCGAAAGATTTGAGTCGAGGTTGAATCACTATCCGTGGTCGAAAACATATCGGTATCATGGTAAAGATTATAGTTTGACCATTTTGATCAGAAGGTCATATCATAAAAGTAGTGTACAAGGAGACGTGTTCTAGTGGGACATGATATATCTACAGGAAGATGGGCTCGTCTATGTCTTACATATAAAATTTGTTGGGAGGAAAAGTGTAGTGTTGTACTCCAAATATACAAGTCACGGTAGGGGACGCCAGAAGATCAAAAATAGAAAGTGGGAGTTCACGAGATGATAATTAATGCACAAAATAAAGAAGATCAAATTAAAGCATGAAATAGAATTTATTAAAGAATCCAGTAAAAATAATTTAGGAACACAATTCCGGAGAGAAGATAGTTTCCTAGATGAATACAGTTAAGAAACCATTAACTCATTATTCAAATTGCAAATGGGTTAGAATGTCGTATTTAAAAAATCTAGAATTGAAGGAAGGTCGAGTAAGTCGAGGTGAAAATATAGTCACATAGCTGGGTAGATGACTAACAACACTTGTGTATAAACTACTATCATAGTCATAAGTGACATGGCAATTAGTGTGGAATACTTCTAACTCATTAGGGCTACCTTTGTGGCCTACCATTAATATTTTAACTCGTGTTTCCTCCAACAATTTCTAAATAAATAAAAAATTTAACCACCCAAAATTTGTACTCACTCCAAGCCTTCAAATTCATCATAAAAATTTAAATCACTCTCATAAATCTCAAAGCAAAATTTTATCATGTTACTACTAACATTTTCCAAAATTAACGTTTAAATTCAACTATTTAACTCAAGAGTTCTTAATTTACGAATCCATAAAAATTTCACAATCAATAAAAAATTTAACACTCTAAGATTTTCCAATAACTCATAATAAAACTCTTAGCATATTAAAAGCAATCTCAAAATTTTTAGCTCAATGCTCTCATCAATTTTAACTTCTGTTCATGCTAAGTTATTCCAACAAAATCACAACTTTTAAATGGTAACTTCCTTTAATCAATCAAAATAAATTTCCATCACATCCTTCGAAATTCTCCCAAAAATTTTAATATTAGCAATCCCTCATTAAACTAAATTTTCAAATAATCTTATCAGTCAAAATCTTTTTTTTACCAAAAATCTAAATAGATTTGTAAATCCTCAATCATAGGACACTATTTAAAATAAAAATTTCTCAAAAATCGTTTTCATAACTTTCAAATATCTTAAACCAAAATTTACTGTCATTACTTCCACTTAAAATTCAAAATTTACTAAACACGAAAATCGCAAGTTGTACAACTCAAATTAAATAATTCCTATGGCCATTTTTTTTTTAAAAGCTAAGATCATTTTCAAACCAAATTTATAACTGTTCAAAGGTGTATAACTATAATACAATAAATCATAAACATCAAAACTCGAAAATCAAATAAATTTTATATTTGTTCAAAGATGTATATCTATCACCCAAAACTCATAAATATCACAACTCGAAAAGCAAATTAATTTTATACTTGTGCAAGGATGTATAACTATAATCCAATAAATCATAAATATCAAATCTTGAAAATCAATCAATTTCGTAAACCAAGTATGAAATTTTATAAATCCTCTGGTGTTTACTATTTAGAAATCTCAAGGTTAAAACTTTCCGTGGTAATATCCTACTTTACCAATTACTAATCATTAAATCACACTGAAAAGCCGTTTTAACTCAATTAGAGTCTTGAATGTATTCCAATTGCCAATATCACCAATTTAGTCGTGTTTTTGACCTATGAGCATATACTAGTGTAGTCATTTTCCTAGTTGACACTAAGCACGAAAATAAGAATCAACGGTAGAAAAGAATCAAGCAAGATGCAATTCAAGGAAGTCGAACGAGAGTTCAAAATTTGAAGTCAAAGGAAGAGGTCAAGCTGTATGGATGAGATTCCTAGACTCTAATCCAATATTGTCGGTTCATATCGGTACAATTACGCAACCGAAGTGACAAACTTGACTTGCATGGGCCACCACAAAAACATGTAACGTCCCAGTCCCAAAATACTTAGGACTAGGTACGTATCCATGTCAGCTGCATACATACGAAGTATACTCCAATATATGGAAACTCGTATGTATACATAAGCTGTAAAATGCAGTAAACCAAGAGTAATCTAATCTCATCCACAAATAAAGAATAAAAGATATCATATAATCAACTATAAAATTTTCTTGATACAATATGTTGGGCGGAGACAAATCCACTACCAACAAGTAAGGAAATACATGATATACAAAAGAATGATTTTGGCGAGCGAAGCGAAGATGATCCAAGTGCAATCATCCTCGAAGAAATAGCGGTGATCACGACTAGAGCTAGAACACCTGCGAAAGACAAGAACACACATCTGGAGAGATAACCAGGTCCTCAGAGGGACGTAACAAGATACAAGAAAACACCATGCCATAACAACTGTGATATATAATATAAAGGAAGAAATATGTATGCAATCAGGTGCCTAACCAGTCTACAGTAATAATGCAATAAGAAAAAAACTTTGACGCATGGGTAGGATCAGGAATATCAGGAATCAGGACCGTATCTCCCACTGGAGATAACCGACAAATCAGGACCATACCTCATACTGGAGATAACCGGCAATCAGGACCGTACCTCCCACTGGAGATAACCGGCAATCAGGATAGTGCATATATGACCCATACGTTAAGGAACTGTTCTTCCCACCCAATGCCTATTTGGGTCACATCCATGACTCATGAACCTCTATAACGGCCAAGTCTTCTAGCATGCAATTCTATTGGCAGTTACTCCTATCCGTCGCACGCTCCATACGTATCGGTGGCCAGCCGACTACGCGGATACGTGTCCTACATGTGACTCACATAACGTGGTAAAGCAAGTGTCAAGGCCGTATGAGATATACGAATACCTCAACATCAATGGGTGGTCACTAGACTAAGTCAATACAAGAGAAATAAATAAAGCGAGAAAAACGACCGATAGAGTCGCTTGCACCCAAGTGTGACTTGGATGCACAGTTTTATAATATTAACAAATAAGAAATGCTAAAAATAACAACTAAAAATAAGAATATAATAATCACAGAGTAAAATGGCAAGGTATCTTGCCTGATGGTGCAAAGTGGCAAGTCCAGAAAATTACAATGTCAGCCAAGAAACGTCACAATCTCCAAACAACTCCGAACGCTGAAACAAATATCAAAAACGCACTCGGTGTAAAAGATATACCTAGGAAATGCCTGTCCAAAAGTCTAATTCTGGCACAGGGGCAAAATCATAATTTTTGGACAAAATAATGTCCGCCGTTGGACCCGCTTTGCACCGAAATGTGCGTCAGAACCTACGGTCTCTAAAGTTGTCAAACTATATGTCTATGAATTTATTTTTTTGAGACGAACTCAACGGTATGTCCAATTTTGGATTTCGAGGAGCCGTGCACAAAATCGCCCGTTGAGTGTGATTGTGGGCCCGCCAAAATGGCATCCCAGTCAACGGTCTCAGAATCGGACCAAACTTGGCATACAGGACCAGAAAAATATTTCGAGTCCAATGGTGCAAGTTTCGTCGCAATTTTATGAGTGTGCACAAAGTAATTTGGAAAATATCGAAAAGGCCCGATACGAAAAAATTTGACGGATACGGACATCTTAGTCACCCCACATGCTCCCATGGGCTTAAATTTGGTCCAGGCCCAGTTCGGGTTGAATTGGCCAAACTGGGTCATCAAAAAAATAAATAAAACCATAAGTTGTATAAATTCATTTTAAGTCTAATAAAATAATAAAAAATAATTTAAAAAATAGGGGTTTTACAGTTTCCGCAATCGCATGGCTCATGGATCTGTTCGATGCCACAATGGATGTTTCATACAATAAGTCTATATTAGTTGCGTACGTCTGCCACAAGTATGTCGTGACTATCACGCTCTCTCCGAGTGCTATCGGAGAATGTTGGTTGCACGAAGTACAACGAGTTATGGAATTATGGTTGCACGAAGTGCAACGAGTTATGGAATATTGGTCGTATGAAGTGCAACGAATATGGTGATGTTGGTTGCATGAAGTGCATTGGTATACATATTATTGATCGCACGAAGTGCGAAAAGTTATGTGTTGTTGGTCGCACGAAGTGCGAGGAGATATGTGTTGTTGGTTGCACGAAGTACAACGGGTCGATATATGAGGCGATACGTATTATGTGGCTATGTGAATGGTTATGTGTTATCGGTTGCACGGAGTGCAGCAAGTCGTGAATCGTTCGTTGCAGCGGTACAACGAGTCGATATGGTATGATGCGTGTCATATGGCTATACGTATGGATAGCAATATATCGAACGGGGTTGTGATCTTAAGTATCAATAGTAAATTGTTACACGGGTTACAACGAGTGAGATTGGAAAATCGCGGATGCGATAGTAACGGGTCGAGTTGGTTGCTAAGTCGAGTTGTGTAGGCGAACGTTTATATTGGCCGAATGTCGCGTTGAGCTTTGAATGAGCGAATGTTGCGTATGTGATCGATATGATCGCTAAGGCACGGTTAGATTTGAATGAATGTCGAACTTGAGCGAACGATAGGGCATGTTGGTCCAGTTGTTGTGCCAACTTGAGTAAGAAGAACACTAGAGCTGGGATCGAAAAGATCGCCATACGGGATAGTTGATTGGAAGATAGATGACGGACCTATGCGGAGTGTAAAGTCGAGTAATGACTCGATTTTTAGTGGTATATGCAATACCACTTATGCGAGCAAGTGTAGCGAAGTATTGTATCGATAACGATAGGCTCGATCCTGAGTGGTATATGCAATACCACTTAGCGATAGCTATGTTAAGCCCTCGGTAACTTGCAATAGATTGCGTCGAGACGATTGTATCAGTTATGATAGGTTTGTCCGCAACGGACGGAGTAGTACCGAGACTCGAGTAGGAATGACTCGGTAGAAGTCGATGCAAGTATACTTTGATGAATTAAGTCGAACGATTATGCGCGAAGTTATATCTATGGAGGATACGTCGGACGAGGAGTCCTTAAGTGTAAGTCGAAAGATAGGCTGAGCATAACGAAGGAATGCTGCATTGAGGAAATATTTGGGCCGTTCAAAATTACGTGAGTTAGTACAAATACTTGTTCGGAACGTGTTGAGTAGGTACGAAGAAATCGTACGAACGAATTTGAGTTAGCGCGAGGAGTCGGTAGCACGACTTTGGAAGTACGAGTTAGGGATATGAGAATGGATATGTGAATTAGAAATTATGTCGCGATTATGGTAGTTAGTTATAACGAAATGAATCTTGATGTGTGCAAGACTTGATTCGTATTCGAGTTCGAATGATAACAGTGATTGTAACGAATTGGAGCTTATGAGAAAGGAAGATGTTCAAGTTATGCATATCGACGATGGTATTGAGGCGTATCAAAGACGATATGTATAACTCGGGGATACTCTGATCGAATGAACGAAAATTATGTTGAGCATTGTTATTAGATGAATAGGATGCCATTTAAGTTATGGCAATTAGGAGGATAACGGTATGAGCGCTTCAGAAAATTTAAGAGTGGATGGATGTTACTTGGTTGAAAATGAAAGTGCTTGATTGTTTCGAGGATAACCACAATGTTGACATTCTTGTCTTATGTGAGTGCACCTCCAGCATCGCACATGTGCCACGCCAAATTAGGACGATCATTCCGCGTGAGCGCTGGTATGGTGATTCATCCAGCGGGGATGATCGAACTTGCAAGGCATGGCAAATTGGATTTGACTTGTGGTTTGATGCAAAAGTTGTTCGATGATGGTTTCGAGTAGTATGGAATGTGTCGGACTATGATCACGAATAGAAATATGGATTTGAGGCGAGTAGATGTCATGCGACTAGCAAAGATAGTCGACGGTAATACATGAGTGATTCGAGTAGTAACGGCATGCAATGTGCGTAAGTGATTCAATTAGTTAACGGCGCATCAGTTGCGCGGGGGTAGATAAATTATGGATTGGTGAATTATGTCGGATAGGATAAAAGTCTCATAGGGATTGTCGGAAAATGATTTGGCTCTGCTATAGGATATTGCATGGTTCATTGTAACTATCCCTCGTTGATGATCTTCAATTATCAAACGTAGTTTTGGGGCAGATGACCCTAGAAGACTTGACCGCCAAATCAAGTGAATATTGAAGTCCCATAGGATGACCCAATGAAGTCGCATAAAGAATTCGTCGAGGATGAGGAATGATGTAATGCATGTCGAGGATAAGTCTAAGCGAGTGAGTATCATGATTCGGAAGTTAGCGAGTACTAGAATCCATATGGTCAGAAAAGTTATGTTGGATCGAATAGATGTTGAGGAACGTACTTAACGTAGTGATGCGGTAAGGCGATTACGAGAATTCATTAATGCACGAGAGCGACGGATAGTAGAACGACCCTAAGAGTCGTGTCGTAGATCGGTTTGAGTAACAGTTAGGCTATGTGTGTTTGGGCGCACGATCTATGTTACGAAACGCACTAGTTGAGATTGATTCGAAAATTGTATAAAGGATTCGTACTCGGCCGAGAATAGGTGTAAACCCCCTAAATTTCTACTTTAAATATTTTTATATAAATTGAGTATTTAAAATTTTTACTTGGTGTTGTACGCCGCATAGTCATATTTTATACGTCGCGTACAAATTTGTCGTATGGGACGTCGCGTACGAGTTCGCATTTCGTATGTCCCGTCGAGTGCGAATATGTGTGAGTTTCATATTTTTGTAAAAATATTTTATTTTAAAAATATTAGTTTTTCAAATAATAAATAATAAATATTTTGTGCGTAAAGTGGTAAGGAAGCGTCATATTAGAATTTCTAAATCTTTATTTTACATCATGAAAAGTTGTATAAATAGTAATTTTGAAAACGAAATTTTATGCAAATATTCATTTCATACTAGGTACATAATTTAAATTTATGTATATATAATTACATTTTTTGAAATTATTTTTTTATTTCAAATTTTATGAAAATGTATTTTTAATATGTCTATTGTGGTTTAAATCAAAATTTGATTTAAATGGTAATTTTTAAATAGTTTTTAAAAATTAGATATATGATTATCTACTTTATATATTGGAAGGATTTAAAGAGTGTTTTAAACTAAAATACGAATTTATCTAATTAGGGATTTAAATCATCCCACGTCCTTATCTATATCAGACCCATCACCTCCTATATAAGGAGAGCCCCATTACTCTCTTTTTTCTCCAAAATTTATCACCCAATTCTCCACAGAAGTGCATCGTGTCCGTGTCGGTGCCTTTTTCCCATCCACTATATTGTTCCATTACATGTACAATATTATCTCCTCGTATTCCGACAATTCTATCGCCAACAAATTTCCGATTCTGCCACCGCCATCTCATCTCCTGACTACTCCGAACGCAGGCTAACCCGTCGACCCCGACCAGCAACAAAACTCTGCCAAAACCGGCCACCCACACTCCCATCACCTCCACCGATGGCCGACTCCACCACCCTAAGACCATCTCCGACAACCACCCTCGACAACTGAACCACCCCAGCCTCCACCACGTAACCATCGCATAAACCACCTCCGCCGTTGCAGCCATACCCGGCCGCAGCAACCATCATCTTCATCATCATCACTACCACGTAACCATCACAGCCACCACGTCCGGCCCCACACCCAGGCCATCGCCCACCACAGCAAGAGAAGAAGAGGAGGCAGAACCCTCACCTCCGCCGTGCCGACCTATCCTCGTGAGTCTCCTCCGCCGAGATCCCGCGACAATACCTCTGCCAGGCCCACAGATGCAGCGTCCGACCTCGTTGCCGCGATGGCGGCCGGATCCACGCCGTCGTGGGAACCACTACTGCTCGCCGTTGTGTCCTCCTCTCCCGCCGACAAGCTCCTAGCCGCTCACTTCCTCCAGCGTCCGCCGCCGTGTCCGCCCTTCTGCCGCCGAGCCTCCTAGCCGGCGAACGCCATGCCAGCACCGATGGAACCCCATCGTCGCCGTCTTCCGCACGGGACCGCCCCGTTGACTCAGCGCCGGACTGCGGATTCACCGTCGAACGCGGGCGCTACTCCGCCGGAGCACCGCCGAGTTTCCCTCTGGTAAACCCACTGCCCCCTTTTTTCCTTCCTCTCCGGCTCCTTCCCTTTCTTTAACTCTCTCTCTCTCTCTCTCTCTCTCTCTCTCTCCCTCTTACTCATTAGTGAAGAGGAATAAAAACATCACACTTTAGTGCTATTATTAATGTTGGTTGTTTGATACACTGGGAAAACAGTGTATATAATTCTTATACCTGAATAATCGTCAACAAACATTGTGCTTATATTTTTATATAATTTTTTTAAAAGGATAGCAGTATTATTCATTAATAGTTTAATAACTTTATTAATTACATATAGTAATATTCCCTAAAAGCTTATTTGTAACAAAAATATAATATCGTAGCTATTTTAATATATGTATTTCCAAATATATATATATATATATATATATATATATATATATATATATATATATATATATATATATATATATATATATATATATATATATATATTGCTTATATTTTTATATAATTTTTTTAAAGGATAGCAGTATTATTCATTAATAGTTTAATAACTTTATTAATTACATATAGTATGTCACGCCCCAGAACCAGAATACTGGAGAGCGGGGACAGACATAGCCAGCTACGTATATTGAAATGGATTCCATCTCGCTATACGGTCACGGCTGTCTAGATACATGAGGGTTCACTATAAGCCAACAGTCTCCTATGGTCATGAACAAGCCTAGTGTCTCAATCACAAGCAAGTAAGTAAATGTTACAAGATGTATGATCATTAAATATACAATAATAAGGCGTCCCAAATATTACATATTCAGCTGATCATGAAGCTATTCGTTACAAAATGTGAGGACTAGCAAGAGTTTAGTCATACATGATCAACCCTAGGATCTGTCAATCATGTTACAGCCCGTAGGCAGACAGTAAGTAAAGTGCAATCGAGCTAAACAGGTGCTCGTCGACTAAACGCCTCAAAAGAATATTTTTACAATAAAGTGGGAGATCAAAAATAAACCCACTCGTTGCCAGGGTTCCGTCTAGTGGCCACCATCTGGCTGGAAGGTCGGTAGATCCTCTGGAGCTGCTCCGAAATCTGGCCATACAAAACCAGCTGGGTCAGACCCCAGAAAGAGCAAGTGCCACAAAGAAAGTTTCACTTAGGAACTAAAACCAGCAATCAGCACAAGAGTATAAATAAAAGTAAGAACTGGAAATAAATAAAATACATCAGGATGATATACGACGAGATAACCATGGAACTATTCAGATAACCAGGTTACAACCCGTAAACCAAACAAGGACCGGGGTTGTAACCCTTCGTCTGAACAGAACTTGGAATTCTCACTATTTATCGGTAAAATAAATACAAGCATTCTGGTCATGCAGTAGTCTAGAACAGGATCAGGACAAGGCTAGACAGGTTAGACTCCATCCAATCACTTCACGGCCAAGCAAGAACTACGGCTTGATACTTTAACTAACTAGGGTTGTCACAAGCCTAATTACTAACAAGATGCAGTGAGAATCTTCCACAGCCACAAGCCCTGCAGTCCATCCAGGTTACCCAGGTCGAAATTAGGGGTTGAATTCAGGTGGGTACACCGTCCAGGAAACGCATGTACCTTTAAGTAGCTTGAAAGGTACAACATATGACAGTGTACTGGAAATGTGCCCTACTCGACGGCAGGCTACAGATCCCAGGCGCGCCCAGGTAACGGGATTGCCTGTAGCTGGAAAATCTCTTCATGACTAATGTGTTAATCTAGTTATTAACCTTAGTCTATTTCAATAGGTACTCCTGACCGTGGTACTCAGGAGCTCCCTCCCTAGACATGATGCAAGACAGGACTGGTTTATTTGTACAAGCACAATCGCCCACGGTGTCCATGTTATTATACAGGTCATGTCATGTCAGGTAGCCGTCGCAACAGCTTATCAGATATATCATGTCAGGTTTATCATGTCAAGTGTTCTTGTCAGGAGTGCGCCACGACGGGCCACTATCAGGTCATGTCAGGTTTTCTTGTCAAGAGTGCACCACTACGGGTCACTATCGTGTCATGCTCAGGTATCATTTCCAAATATATTAAACAAATCCATGATTATCAAGTTCATGACAAAAGGCGTAAGGATATAAAATGGACGTAAAATATCTAATAAAATATTAATATTCAGGGCTATAGGAGAGCCATGCGGCAAAGGCCTATGCGGCCAGGAATGATCACATGCGGCTGGAAGAGAACAGCCCATGCAGCTGAATGGATATGGGTTCATGCGGCCCGAAATCCGAGTTCATGCGACTCGGAAAGGTCGGTCTCAAGGCAGTGCGGGCGTGCGGCGCATGCGGCTGCATGAGCTTATGCGGTCAGGAATGGAGGGGTCTCATGCGGCTGAAGGGAATCAGGATCTATGCAGCTCGGGATCAGTCAGTCATGCGGCTGAGAGGACTCGGGTCCTCATGCGGCAGCGGGAGACTGCGGTTTATGCGGCTCGCGAGTATTGGAGTTCATGCGGCTCGGGATGGGCGAAGTCCCATGCGGCAGCGGGGAGCAATGCCTATGCGGCTGGGAGCAAGGGTGCATATGCGGTTCGGGAAGAAGGGACCCATGCGGCCAAACTAAATACTTGCCGTATGAACTTGTCATGCGGTCAAGTCCAGTTGATAGTCCATGCGGTTTCGAAGCTGACTTGCCGCATGAATATTCATGCGGTCAAGTGCTATCATACGGCTCGAAACTGTGCTTCTTCTCCAAATTTCCGAGAAGAAGTACACCATAAGCCATGGCTTCCAAGCTGCATAACTCTATCATCCGGAGCCCAAATCCGAACTTTCATAGGTCAAAATGGGATAGAACGAGATTCTCTACAACATGGAACTATCAAAACTAGGAAATAACAAGATTAAGTAGATCAAAACCCAAAAATCCAAAAATAAAGTAAATATAGATCTACAAGAATCTAGCCATGAAAGTGAAAATGCCAAGTTCTAAAGCTAGTCAAAATGCTGTAAGGAAGAGAATGAAGCAATAAAATTTGAGTTCCTCCATAAAGCAAGTTGCACTTGCCTAGACCTCTCTCTTCTCTCTCTGGTAGGTAAGAAGTAAATGAGGAAGAAGAAGATGAGTAATGAAGAGAGAGAAAGAAGAAATGGCAATAAATATCAAAGGTGGTGGTAGGTAGGGGGTTCATCCATGGTTCATGATAGACCAAAAAAAACCGAACCAAGCCAAGAAATAACCAAGCCAAGATGCAAGCTAAACAAGAAATCATGCAATACAGAATAAAATACGTACACGTATTCTAAAAATATGTAATACGGACAACAGGCATTACAACTCTACCCACCTTAAAAGAATTCCGTCCTCGGAATTTAATCAAGAGGCTAGAGGAGCAATGACAAGCTATACTAATAACAAGCAAGCTATACTAGACAATCAATCAATCATGCAAGCAAGGAATCGAAGGCATGAGGCATAAGAAAGACATTATACCTCACGAGTCAAACAAGTCAGGATATCGTGATCGGATATCATCCTCACGCTCCCATGTTGACTCCCCAAAGAGTGATGACCCCAAGCAACCCGGACTAACTTGATAGTCTTGTTCTTGAGGATCTTCTCTCTCCGGTCCAATATAGACACGGGCCTCTACTCATATGAAAGGTTGGTACCAACAACCAATTCCGAATGATCTAGGATGTGGCTCGGGTCCGGGATATACCGTCGTAATTGGGATACATGGAACACGTCATGCACCTCGCTTAGCGACGGCGAAAGAGCGAGACGATAGGACACATCTCCTACCCGCTCCAGAATGTCAAATGGCCCTATATACCTAGGACTAAGCTTTTCCCGCACGCCGAAACGAATGACGCCACGGTTAGGCGAAATCCTCAATAATACATGGTCACCGACCGAAAACTCGAGAGGGCGCCGATGGGAATCGGCCCAATGGCGCTGGCGATCTTGGGCAACTCGAAGATGATCTCTGACCCTTCTGACCACTTCAACTGTCTGAGCGATCATTTCTGGACCAAGCATCTGTCTCTCTCCAACATCATCCCAGGCTAGCGGGGATCTGCACTTCCTACCATATAGTGCCTCGAACGGTGCCATCTGGATACTGGCCTGGAAACTGTTATTATACGAGAATTCCACCAGGTGCAAGTGATCTTCCCATGAACCATCGAAGTCAAGTGTGCAAGACTGCAACATGTCTTCAAGAGTCTGGATCGTACGCTCCGACTGACCATCTGTCTGCGGATGATACGCTGAACTGAACTAGAGACGAGTTCCCAAACTCTCCTGCAGGCTACGCCAAAAGTGCGACGTAAATCTAGAATCTCGGTCCGAGGTGATACTGACTGGCACTCCGTACAATCTGACAATCTGTTGGAGATATATCTCTGCTAACTGAGCCGTCGACTGACCAACTCTAAACGGAAGAAAGTGAGCTACCTTCGTGAGCCGATCAACTATAACCCAGATAGCATCTCTGCCAGCTGGGGATCTAGGTAATCCAGTCATGAAATCCATGGTCACATGCTCCCACTTCCATTCTGGAATCGGCAAAGGCTGAAGAAGTCCAGCCGGTCTCTGATGTTCAGCTTTAACTTGTTGGCAAACCAAACACCAAGAGACAAACCGAGCTATCTCCCGCTTCATGCCATTCCACCAGAAGTACTGACGGATATCTCGGTACATCTTCGTACTGCCATGATGGATGGCATACTGAGAACTGTGCGCCTCTGCCATGATCTTCTGTCTGATTTCTCCACTAGACACACAAAGACGCTTACCATGTCGAAGTGTACCATCCTCATGAATGCACAACTCTGGTCTTCGTTCTGTCTTACACTCTGCTCTGAGTCGCTGAAGCTTGGAATCTGCTGACTGCGCCATTCGGATCCTCTCGACTATAGTGGACTGAACCTGCATACTGGCCATCAATGCCACACTGGAAGGGAGAACAACTTCAATACCCATCTTCTGAAGATCTGCTAACAGCTCTGGTTGCGCTGTTAGGAAATAAACTCATACTCTCCTGCTCAATGCATCTGCTATGACGTTGGCCTTCCTAGGATGATACTGCAGGTTGACATCATAATCCACAAGAAGCTCCAGCCATCTTCTCTGACGTATGTTAAGATCCTTCTGGGTGAAAACATAATTCAGGCTCTTGTGATCGGTGAAAATCTCCACCCTGTCCCTATACAAGTAGTGCCTCCACAACTTAAGTGCAAATACCACTGCTGCCAGCTCCAAGTCATGGGTTGGGTAATTCCTCTCATGATCACGAAGTTGTCGTGACGCATAAGCTATTACCTTCCCATGCTGTATCAGAACACATCCTAAACCTCTGCCCGAAGCATCACAGTACACTTAGAATCCTCCGGTCCCATCTGGAAGCGTGAGAATAAGAGCTGTTATCAGGCCTCGCTTCAACTGCTCAAAAGAACTCTGACACTCTGCTGTCCAAGCAAACTGCGCGTCCTTACGGGTCAACTGCATCAATGGCGCCGATATCCGAGCAAAATCTGAAACAAACCGCCGGTAGTAGCCGGCCAATCCAAGGAAACTGCAAACTTCTGCAACTGTGCTGGGTACCGGCCACGACTCAATAGCCACAATCTTCTGGGGATCGACTTCTACTCCTCCTCTGGTGATGATATGACCCAAGTACGAAATGCGATCAAGCCAGAACTTGCATTTACTGAACTCGGCATATAACTGGTGCTCCCTGAGAATCTGAAGAACCATACGGAGATGCTGCTCATGCTCCGCATCACTCTTGCTGTAGACCAGGATCTCATCCAAGAACACAATCACAAACTGATCCAAGTATGGCATAAAGATGCGATTCATGAGGTCCATGAATACTGCCGGCGCATTGGTTGCTCCAAAGGGCATAACAAGGAACTTCTAATGCCCATATCTCGATCTAAAAGCTGTCTTCGGGATGTCCTACTCTCTGACTCTGATCTGATGATATCCTGAGCGTAAATCAATCTTCGAGAATACTGAAGCCCCCTTGAGTTGATCAAACAAGTCATCTATCCTCGGAAGAGGGTATCTGTTCTTGATTATCACTGAGTTCAAGGTACGATAATCAACACATAACCTGGACGTACCATCCTTCTTTTTCACAAGAAGCATCGGGGCTCCCCAAGGCGATCCACTAGCACGAATGAATCCCTTGGCTCGAAGTTCTTCAATCATCTTGTACAATATCTCTAACTCTGACGGCGCCATCCTGTAGACTCTCTCTGACACTGGGGCTATCCCGGGAATCAAGTCTATAGTGAACTCGATCTCCCGCTCTGGAGGCATACCTGGTAGCTCTTCTGGGAAAACATCTGAAAACTTCTCGATTATCCTGGGCAACTGTACTGCTGCTACTGCCATCCGCAATACTGGAGGAGAAGGTTCAACTACTCCTCTGGAAAAGGAAAACTCCAGCTCGCCTGGAATGCTAAAAACAATCCTACCAATATGGCAGTCTATTCTAGCATACTGGTTCCTCAACCAATCCATCCCTAAGACCACATCATAATCGGCCATCGGGAACTCTATCAATCTAGCGGGGAATTCTCTACCGCTAACTACGATCCAACACGAGGAAAACACTCTATCTACTCCCACAAGTCCGTTACCAGTAAGTATATTGAGCCTTACTGATAATGACTCGGGCTCCAATCCTATCCGTGTCGCGAATCGTGTAGACATAAAAGAATACGATGCACCAGAATCAAATAAAGCTGAAGCTAGAAATGAGTTGACGAGAATAGTACCTGCCACTACCTCATCTGGTGCCAATCCTTCCTCTGCGGTCATCACCATAGCCTGACCGTGCCCTCGGGGTGCTGGTCCCCTCTGCTGGAATCCTCGCTGCCTGCTCTGACTCAAGGCTTGGGCTTGTGCATGCTGCTGGGGATTCTGCTGCTGGAACATCTGGGACTGAGGCGGCAAGGGCCTCGACAATGGGTACTGCTGCTGGACCGGTGCTGGTCCTCTCACCGAAGAGCTAGAAAGGTTGGACGATGATGAACCACCCCTGTTCGGGCAGGATCCAACCCTATGGTCTGGTGCTCCACAAACCAGACACAATCCCTGTGCCCTACGACACTCTGTCACTACATGGCCTGGCTTCCCACAATAAGAACATCCCACTGCGGAAGACTGCTTCTACTTCTGCTGCTGCTGAGGGTATATCGGGGTGGAATGCTGAACCGACGTTACTGAGGTCGCTCGTCTCGGAGCTCCAATAGTCAAGGCCCTGGCTGCCGGAGCTGGTGCTGAAGACTGATTCATCTGGCCGTGAGATCTCTTCCGACCTCCGATCCTATCCACAATCCTCTGGGAGGTATACTCATGCCTCCGGGCTGCTCTCAAGACTGCATCAAAAGTCTGATGCTCAAACCGTTCAACTACCAACAAAATCTCCAGGTGAAGCCCCTGCTGGAATCGCTGGGCTCTATCATACTCGGTTGCCACTAAGGTGGGAGCAAACCGACTGAGTCTCGAAAACTCGGCCGCATATCCATCGACCGTCCTGCCTCCTTGCTTTAGATTGGTGAACCTGGTCTGCAGATCATACCGAGCCACGGCATCGAAATACTTGGTCTAGAATCTCTCTCTGAATACTGCCCAAGCAATGGGTGTTACTAATCCAACGGCCTGCGCTGCCCACCAGCTGCGGGCAAGATCTAACAACTGCAGGCGCACAACGGCCACCTTCTCGTTCTCTGGAGTCTTGGCTGCGTCGAGAATCACTTTAGTATCCTGAAGCCATGCATCTGCTGCGATAGCATCTTCACTACCGTCAAAGAATGGAGGGTTCAGGCGCTTGAAGCTGTTGGCCGTGCTTGTAGAAGCATGGAAAATATTAGAATAATGATCCATGCGGCTCTGAGTAAGAAGCTTATGCGGCTCACACAGGAGCGGCCCTATGCGGTTCAAAGAAGACTCTCAATCGTATGCGGCTCGGGAGCGTATGCGGTTCAGCAAGGCATATGCGGCTCGATGGACGCCATGTGTGATCCTTCCCGACAGCTGGTCGTTTGAGTAGTGGCCTCATTTATTGCTCCAGCACGATTCACTGTGGCGGCCCTGACATAAAGTTTCATAATGGCCTTGCCATAATGACTAACTCCTCGGGAAAAGAAGAAAATCTCTGACCAAATCCATCAGAAGTCCCAGATTGCCACGTGGCAATCAGTCATATGCGGCTCCCTGAGAACCCGTTCCATGCGGTTCGATACAACGCTAGCTCATGCGGCTCCCTGGGAACACATTCCCTGCGACCCAATACAACGCCAGCTCATGCGGCTCACAAAGATTACGCATATGCGGCTCGATGAAGCATCGTCCTATGCGGCTTACAAAGAGTATCTCTCTGCGGTTCGAGGATCGTCAATCCTATGCGGCTCTAACAGGACTCACAATTAAGACACGTGGCATGGGATCAATAAGAGATTTAACCGAATCTCAACAAATATATTTGACATCATCGTCATAATTACTGAGATCAGGGTATATCATTTATCATCAAGCTAATGGGACACGTGGCGAGCAATCAGACATTGGCATAATCAATCACGAGGATTTAAAGCAGCTAGCATTAATTGCTCATGAGATACGATGCTATCCGCATTAATGGCCGAGATTCACTATAATCAGGATCAAGGGTTCAGATAGAATGAAGGAGCGCCGACATTCCAAACAGATAATCATTAGCAAACCCTAATGATCACCCCCCACTCTTATAAATAGCCAGCATCATTCCCTTGTAAAAAAAAAGGCTCGGCAACAAAAGAATAAAAAATAAGAAGAGAGATCTACACAGAGAGAGCTCCCCCCTTTTTTTCTTGATAATCACAGAGAGAGAGAAGCCAGGAGAGCAATTCGAGGAGAGCAAGAAGAGCATTTCTTCATCAACGTCGAGCAGATCTTCCCCGAGCCAAGGCTGCATACTGATCGTCCAAGGAGTAAGGCAGAGCGGCCGTCGCTTTCCCGAGCCTCTATCGTCACCCCCCAGAATCAAAAATAAACAATCGTACTTAGTCTGCTGTACCTAGGTTTTCGTCCCTAGGCTTTCTTTGTACGAGCGAGTTTGTATTGTGAGTCTAAGTTCAGTCCTCCGATAATTGTTCTGTTCTTTTACAATCAATGGCAAACACGATGGCGACTCTGCTGGGGACTAACTTCTCCACGGCTGAGGAGTTGGTGACGCAATCAGATACAGCCAAACTTGGCTCCACACAAAAGAAGATGGTCGTCCGCTTCGACCAACAGGCGTTCGAAGAGATGCTCTCTGAAGGCAGCGCTGGCCCGGCCCAGAAGCGCACCCGCACCACGAAGGCTCGCAAAGAATGGAGACCGAAGTCATTTGCTCCTCCTCAAGCCCTCGATGGGATGCCCTCTGCTGCTCAAGACGGCGAGAAGGATTCTCCTGCGGTCCCACTTCAGATCGTAGACAACTCTGCTGTCCCCAAGTCCGGCAGAAGAAAATATTATGATGCTGGACTTGCAGGGACAAAGAGGGACTCTACGCGGACCGAACCACAGATGAGTATTAGCCGCAAGGAGAAAGCCCATGCGGCTACATCCGCCAACCGCATGAAGAAAACTCATGCGGCTACTTCTGTCAGCCACATAACTTATGCGACTACAGTTCTCGACAGCATGGATGAGACTCATGCGGCCAGTAAAGTCAATCGTTTGTAGAAAACCCATGCGGCTACAGATGCCAACCGCATGCGGCCAGCCTGCACGGTCGTGACCCCTAGCCGCATAAGAACTCGTCCGACGATAGGAGACAACCGCATGCAGACAGCCTGTACGGTTTTTGCTTCCAGCCGCATAGCATCTGCTCCATGCTCCTCTCGATCAGTTTTCGACCGTCTCTCGTACGGTCCGAACCCTGATGACTCTCTGGATGATAAGCCAGACTCTGTGATGTTCAACTTGGACTCTTCCTATTATGCACCCACAAGTGCTAGAAAGAAGAAGTCTAGGGCAGCGCGGGCTCATCAAGCCCAGACAGCTGCCCCAACCTCTGACTATCAGGGCGTCCCGCTGATTATCACACGGGCCTCTGATGGGAAGTTGTACAGAACCGCTCAAGTCCAATCTCCGGCGGCGAACGGACAGAGTGGTTCCTTTGACCTGCGTGAGGCGATCCTCCACAAACGCAAGGAAAGAGAAGGGGCCTCGGCGTGCAAAGAATCCTCACATGGACGTCACTGCACCCAGATCATCGTCAACTGCTGCTGCAACAACGCGACAGTGACGGAAGATCGTCCGTCCGTCTTCCACAGACTACAGCACCCGAACTCAGAAGATGAGGCACCTCCTGTTGTCTCCTGCAATTCTGCTCAGAAGGTCCCTGCCGAGGGGAGAGAGAAGAAGACAAGCATCTCCAGTCCAAAGATATCAGCCACTACAGCTAAGAAATTGTCGGCTAAACGGTTGCCCTCCACCGAAGTATACCAACACACCTGTTCGAAGACAAAATCTGCTGCAACAGGAGACTCATCGTCCCCGACCCTGGGGGTCGTAGGAGCTGGGGGTAGTACTCCTCCGAACGTCCACAATAATCCAACGTTTCAAGGAGACGAACCCCGAGAAACAACCCTCCCATCGGGTACAACAGATGCTGATGTCCCCGAGGACATCCATGATTCTCGAGATGAAGCAAGCTCCGAAGCTGGGGGTACTGTCCCTTCCGAGTCCGAACCTGAAGAGAACAGCCCCACATATCCAGATGATTTCTCGATGCATGGGTACGACTAGGAGGGTACATCCTCCACCACTCCCTCCGTCACTCCTCATGTGAAGACGGTATTCATGACAGACAGCAATCAAGGTGGTTCCAGCGATCGCCAGCGCATCGACACTTTGGAGGCCATATTGCATGCCTTGGTCAAGTCTGTAGACGAGATCAAAGCGGCACTTTTTACTCTGCAGGGAGTGACACCTGGCCAGACAAGCACGGGTCCCGCAATCAACGTAGATTCAAATTCAGCGGCACCAAACCAGGGTAATAATCCTTCCGGGATAACGGCCCCTACCGCGACAGATGAGGCCCGAGAAGTAAGAAGAGAGGTTCAGGAGCTCCGAGCAATGTTCCACGTCCGAGAAAACTCTCAAGACCTCAGAATACGGCAACCATATCCTGCTGAATAGAGGGATGTTCCCTTTCCGCCAAGATATAAGTCGTTCAATATCAACCCATATGATGGCAAGACTTCAGCAAGTCGATACATCACTTACTTTGAGGTCACTACCGACCATCTGCCCCATGATGACGCTATCCTCACGCGGTTATTCATTGGGGTATTGGAAGGAGTCGCCTTCGATTGGTACCGCAACCTGCCAGACAATTGCATCCACTCCTTCGCTGGCTTCAAACGCTTGTTCTTGGAGAGGTTCTATGAGGTAGGGCAGGACGTTACGATGTCTACCCTCATGGACGTCGTTCAAGGAGAGAAAGAACTGACGAGAAATTACATTGAGTGGTTTCGTCAAACCGCAATGAAGTTACCATCTGGCAACCCGGACTCTTCTTTGATTGAAATTTGCCAAAAGAGACTACTTCCAACAATTAGTCTCTGGATGGGCGAAAGTCAGTTCAAGGACTGGAAGGCTTTTATCATCAGTGCTACAAGTGCTGAAGAACGTTTGAAGAAGGCTCGCCAACTGGGGTTGCATATCTCGGAGGGAGAGAACAAGAGCAAGCGTCCCAACACCAGCAACGACAATGGGGGTAGCCCCTCCAACAACCAGGACAACAAAGGCAAGCAGGCTATGGTGACCGATACAGCCCAGAAGCCCGAGCCACAGCCGGCAGACAAACAATGGCCTCAAATCACTTATTCCTTTGAAGACGGTCACGTCAAGCCTATCTTGGACATGCTTATACAAGGAGATAGGATTCAGCTTCCTCCACCAAGACGGGAGCCTCGGCCGGCTGATCTGGAGAACCTAAAGTTCTGCCATTACCATCGCTACGTCCACCATGCTACACACGACTGCTACCAACTGAAACGGTATATCCAAAACCTCATCGATTCGAACGTCCTGGCCATCGATTTTGAAGAGGTAACCGTGGCAACCAACATGGTGTCCGTACAATTCGGCAGCTTTCCTCCAACAGAGACTCAGGACGGGGTTATACCTATCCCTCTGGCAACAATAGAGATTGCTAATCTGCCGCCTGCTCGCGATCAAGCCGCTGGTCTAGAACCCCTCACCACATCACGAGGGGAAATCATGTGGGTCCATCCGGACTTAGTCCACGAGGTAACTCAGCCCTCTCCACCTTCTAAAAGGAAAAGTGAAAAAGTCAGATCCTGCCGCACTGCCTCGGCGGAAGAAGAAGAAGTCTCGGCCGTCACTACTCGATCTGGAACACAAGCCCAACCGGTGACCGAAAACGCGACTGATGATCATCCGCCCATTACCACGGATGCTCCGGAACCGGCTCAGCCTTCGACGACCGACAAGCCTAGGCCGAAGGAGACTCGCTTCGACAAATCCCTCCGAAAGGAAACATCTCAGGGGCTGGAGAGGCCCTACAACTTCGACATCTTGGCGCAATTGGCCAATACACCGGCCAAATTGTCCTTATATGAACTCCTGAGGCTCTCGAAGGATGTCCGCACAGCTTTGAGCGATGCACTTCAAAATGCCGACGCGTACCTGGCTCAGGTCAACCTCACGGGAGAAAATCAGCCCACAGACCTCCAAGACAGTGCCTGTACGGGAGCAATGCCCAATATCGTCTTCACTCCACAAGACATGCTCATCAAGACTAATCTACACGATCGCCCATTATACTACACAGGCTACATCGGCGACATAAAGGTGGACCGGATGCACATTGACCCTGGATCTTCCATAAGCATCATTCCCAAAGGACTACTGTATCGTCTTCGCATCCCGATGCATCGCCTGACCCCTACAAATACCGCCATCAGTGGGTTCAATTCGGGCAGGAGCTACCCGATCGGAAAGATCCGTCTGAAATGTCAGATTGGCGATCTCCAATCAGAAGTCACTTGCTACGTCATAGATGCCGACACTTCATACAACATCCTTTTAGGGCACCCTTGGATACATGATTACATGATCGTGCCTTCCACGCTACACCAATGCTTCAAATATGTCGACAAGCACGGCTTCGTGAGGACAGAATTTGCTGACATCGATCCCTTCAAAGGGGTCGAATCCTACTACTCAGACTCCTGCCTGTACGAAAAATCGAAGAAGCATCTTGGTGAAGGAGATGTACAAGCTGGTACCGAGGCAGCCACAGGATCAGAAGAACCTCCGACGATCCACCTCCAAGCTCGCAAATCAGGCAGGTCCGCACCCCTTACTGCCACTCTGCGGAAGGACGCAATCAGTCTCTCAGCACAAGAAGAGCAGATGATAATCCGGCTGCCAAGGTCTGGCCAATTGCCAAGACCCACAACGGAGCCACTGACAATCAGGCTGCCGAGAGCCGGCCAGCCGCAAACGGAGAAGCCCAATCCCTCCGACAAGCCGATGACGATACGCCTTCCCAAGAAGGGTCGTCACCCCGATGCAAAGTTTGGGGCTTCTAGCGAGCCAACAACTCCCCGCCCAACATCAACTACCAAACTGGGGGTCCCTAGTTTGCCAACAACTCTCCGCTCGGCTCCACCAACAGAACCCCTGATGATCAAGTTGCCAAAATCATCCTCTCAGTCTGCATTTACACAGGGGGTGGCTGAAGAAGAGTTGGAGCTGGCCAAGTATGTGGCTGCTCACACTGAGACTTGCTCATGTTGCCCATCAACGGCAACTTCCTGAAGAAGTATTACGTCCGAAACGACATCAAAAAAAAATCCCTGATGATTGAGTTATGTACCCCCCGGTACCACTGAACTCACATTTCGCCTCCAAATTTCCTAGATTGGTGAGTTATGTACCCCCCGGTACCGCTGAACTCACATCCACTCCAGATTATCTAGTCATGTACCCGCTGGTACCCCTGAACTTACATCCCGGTCACTCTTTTAGGGAGAACGTTATGTATAAACATACCTCTGAACTTTTTTCCTGGAAGGGATCCTCCCTCATGATCCACTACCCGCACTCCCAGTGCACAAAAAGGGTAACAGATCCACAAATTTCCAAAACGGCCATGTCCTCATTACCTCTGAGTCGTTCCATTTCCCCCAAAAACAAATCACCCCTTTACATAGAACTTCCATGTCCGCATTACCTCTGAGTCGTTCTATGTACCCCTCTTCATTGAGCCCACTCCTGCCATGTCCTCATTACCTCTGAGTGGGAAGGCTCCGTCGAAGAAAACTTCATACTTGCCATGTCCTCATTACCTCTGAGTAAGTATGTCGATTCCCTTTCAACCTATTATTTGTACCCACAACCGAAGTACGCCAAAGATAATAGGTCCACAAATATCCTCCGTTGAGTTTTCTCCTGCCATGTCCTCATTACCTCTGAGTAGGAAGATTCCGCGGTGAAACAAAAACCCTCATATTTGCCATGTCCTCATTACCTCTGAGTAAGTATGTTGGTTCCTTTTCATCCTATTATCCGTATCCTAAGCCAGGGTACGCCAAGGATAATAGGCCCACAAATGTCCTCTGTTGACCACAAATATCCTCTGTTGACCACAAACATCCTCTGTTGACCACAAATGTCCGCTGTTGACCGCGAATATCTTCCGTGAAGTCTCCCCTGCCATGTCCTCATTACCTCTGAGCAGGAAGATTCTACGGTAAAACCCTCATGCTTGCCATGTCCTCATAACCTCTGAGCAAATATGTTGGTTTTCTTTCATCCTATTATCCGTATCTTGAACCAGGGTATGCCAAGGATAATAGGTCCACAAATATCCCTTGCTAAGCTTCTTAGCATAAATCTACCATCTCACCATGTCCCGGGAGCCCAGCTGCTCTACGGCATTCTTTTTTCCAATACCGAGAGCACCCATGACCACTTTGCCATGGCTGTTCCAGATATCCTGACCAAACTTGTTATCCGTACCTAAAACCAAGGTACGCCCAGGGTAACAGGTCCACAAATAATCCTCCAGCAGGTCCAATTCCACAAACACCACAAGTACAAGAAAGAGAAGATGAGTTGAAACATGCTCATTTATTCAAAATTCAAAGTACTACATCATCTGGGATCACATCCCTTGACAAAAAGAAAAGAAAAACAGTGAAAGAAAACAGAAAACTGTTCATTGCTCCATGGTATTCTTTCGCCCGATACCAAGAACCTCCATATCCGCCTTACCGCGGAGTTGTCCTAGGTATCCCTATCAAACTTATTATCCGTACCTAAAACCAAGGTATGCCAAGGATAAAAGGCCCACAAATGTCCTCTGCTGACCACAAATGCCGTACTAGGTCCCTTAGTACATCCACATCTTCCCTCATCATCACATGCTTTCGGAGCCCAGCTGTTCTATAGCATTCTTTCACCCAATACATAGAACTTCCATGTTGATAGCACCTCTGAGTTGTTCTATGTATCCTCATTCGAGTTCGCTCCTACCATGTCCATATCACCTCTGAGTAGGAACGCTCTACCATCAACCTTATATTTACCACGTCCATACCACCTCTGAGTAAATATGATGGTTCCCTCTCTCAACTTATTATCCGTACCTAAAACCAAGGTACGCCAAGGATGATAAGTCCACATAAAATCCCCAGCAGAAGTACCCAAACCTATCACGTCCATGCTACCTCTGATCGGATTGCCACACCTAAACAAATCTACTTTCCATGCTTCTTATTCAAAGTGTTCCAAATTTACAATTTGGAAACTTTGAAGGGGGTCCTGTAGAAGCATGAAAAATATTAGAATAATGATCCATGCGGCTCTGAGTAAGAAGCTTATGCGGCTCACACAGGAGCGACCCTATGCGGTTCAAAGAAGACTCTCAATCGCATGCGGCTCGGGAGCGTATGCGGTTCAGCAAGGCATATGCGGCTCGATGGACGCCATGTGTGATCCTTTCCTACAGCTGGTCGTTTGAGTAGTGGCCTTATTTATTGCTCCAGTACGATTCACTGTGGTGGCCCTGACATAAAGTTTCATAATGGCCTTGCCATAATGACTAACTCCTCGGGAAAAGAAGAAAATCTCTGACCAAATTCGTCAGAAGTCCCAGATTGCCACGTGGCAATCAGTCATATGCGGCTCCCTGAGAACCCATTCCATGCGGTTCGATACAACGCTAGCTCATGCGGCTCCCTGGGAACACATTCCCTGCGGCCCAATACAACGCCAGCTCATGCGGCTCACAAAGATTACGCATATGCGGCTCGATGAAGCATCGTCCTATGCGGCTTACAAAGAGTATCTCTCTGCGGTTCGAGGATCGTCAATCCTATGCGGCTCTGACAGGACTAACAATTAAGACACGTGGCATGGGATCAATAAGAGATTTAACCGAATCTCAACAAATATATTTGACATCATCGTCATAATTACTGAGATCAGGGCATATCATTTATCATCAAGCTAATGGGACACGTGGCGAGCAATCAGACATTGGCATAATCAATCACGAGGATTTAAAGCAGCTAGCATTAATTGCTCATAAGATACGATGCTATCCGCATTAATGGCCGAGATTCACTATAATCATGATCAAGGGTTCAGATAGAATGAAGGAGCGCCGACATTCCAAACAGATAATCATTAGCAAACCCTAATGATCACTCCCCACTCTTATAAATAGCCAGCATCATTCCCTTGTAAAAAAATAAAAGGGTCGGCAACAAAAGAATAAAAAAATAAGAAGAGATAGATCTACACAGAGAGAGCTCCCCCCTTTTTTTCTTGATAATCACATAGAGAGAGAAGCCAGGAGAGCAATCCGAGGAGAGCAAGAAGAGCATTTCTTCATCAACGTCGAGCAGATCTTCCCCGAGCCAAGGCTGCATACTGATCGTCCAAGGAGTAAGGCAGAGCGGCCGTCGCTTTCCCGAGCCTCTATCGTCATCCCCCAGAATCAAAAATAAACAATCGTACTTAGTCTGCTATACCTTGGTTTTCGTCCCTAGGCTTTCTTTGTACGAGCGAGTTTGTATTATGAATCTAAGTTCAGTCCTCCGATAATTGTTCTGTTCTTTTACAATCAATGGCAAACAGTGCTGTTACCCTGATGACCACCCCGGGTCAAAGCATCCGCCACTGCCTGTTGCAAGGCATCTCTACGACGATCTTGAGAAGCTATCAAGGTCCTGACGAGTCCTACTAATGTGCCATCATCAGGCTCGGCAGGCTGGACTGGCTGGACTGGTGGCTCTCCATCAGAAGGCACGACTCTGGAGGCTACTCCGGAATGCTGGGCTTGATCCCTAGGTTGCTGCTGGTCCGCGGAAGGTGCTCCACCTTGCTGGTCGGTAGGACCATGAACAATGCCGCTAAAGAAGACGACATAGGGAACAATAAGGAAGGACCAGGACAGATCAACGATACAAGCACATGATCAGGACAAGAATCCAGGGATTCAGAAGATACGAGCAGAGATCAAGGACGAATACTGATTGAGACATCTATTCGGTAAACCCTCACATATCTTGATTTACAAGACCTGCATGGGCCACCACTTAAACCATGTCACGCCCCAGAACCAGAATACTGGAGAGCGGGGGCAAACATAGCCAGCTACGTATATTGAAATGGATTCCATCTCGCTATACGATCACGGCTGTCTAGATACATGAGGGTTTACTACAAGCCAACAGTCTCCTACGGTCATGAACAAGCCTAGTGTCTCAATCACAAGCAAGTAAGTAAATGTTATAAGATGTATGATCATTAAATATACAATAATAAGGCGTCCCAAATATTACATATTCAGCTGATCATGAAGCTAGTCGTTACAAAATGTAAGGACTAGCAAGAGTTTAGTCATACATGATCAACCCTAGGATCTGTCAATCATGTTACAGCCCGTAGGCAGACAGTAAGTAAAGTACAATCGAGCTAAACAGGTGCTCGTCGGCTAAACGCCTCAAAAGAATATTTTTACAATAAAGTGGGAGATCAAAAATAAACCCACTCGTTGTCAGGGTTCCGTCTAGTGGCCACCATCTGGCTGGAAGGTCGGTAGATCCTCTGGAGCTGCTCCGAAATCTGGCCATACAAAACCAGCTGGGTCAGACCCCAGAAAGAGCAAGTGCCACAAAGGAAGCTTCACTTAGGAACTAAAACCAGCAATCAGCACAAGAGTATAAATAAAAGTAAGAACTGAAAATAAAGAAAATACATCAGGATGATATACGACGAGATAACCATGGAACTATTCAGATAAGCAGGTTACAACCCGTAAACCAAACAAGGACCGGGGTTGTAACCCTTCGTCTGAACAGAACTTGGAATTCTCACCATTTATCGGTAAAATAAATACAAGCATTCTGGTCATGCAGTAGTCTGGAACAGGATCAGGACAAGGCTAGACAGGTTAGACTCCATCCAATCACTTCACGGCCAAGCAAGAACTACGGCTTGATACTTTAACTAACTAGGGTTATCACAAGCCTAATTACTAACAAGATGCAGTAAGAATCTTCTACAGCCACAAGCCCTGCAGTCCATCCAGGTTATCCAGGTCGAAATTAGGGGTTGAATTCAGGTGGGTACACCGTCCAGGAAACGCATGTACCCTTAAGTAGCTTGAAAGGTGCAACACATGACAGTGTGCTAGAAATGTGCCCTACTCGACGGCAGGCTACAGATCCCAGGCGCGCCCAGGTAACGGGATTGCCTGTAGCTGGGAAATCTCTTCATGACTAATGTGTTAATCTAGTTATTAACCTTAGTCCATTTCAATAGGTACTCCTGACCGTGGTACTCAGGAGCTCCCTCCCTAGACATGATGCAAGACAGGACTGGTTTATTTGTACAAGCACAATCGTCCACGGTGTCCATGTTATTATACAGGTCATGTCATGTCAGGTAGCCGTCGCAACAGCTTATCAGATATATCATGTCAGGTTTATCTTGTCAAGTGTTCTTGTCAGGAGTGCGCCACGACGGGCCACTATCAGGTCATGTCAGGTTTTCTTGTCAAGAGTGCACCACTACGGGTCACTATCGTGTCATGCTCAGGTATCATTTCCAAATATATTAAACAAATCCATGATTATCAAGTTCATGACAAAAGGCGTAAGGATATAAAATGGACGTAAAATATCTAATAAAATATCAATATTCAGGGCTATAGGAGAGCCATGCGGCTAAGGCCTATGCGGCCAGGAATGATCACATGCGGCTGGAAGAGAACAGCCCATGCGGCTGAATGGATATGGGTTCATGCGGTCCGAAATCCGAGTTCATGCGGCTCGGAAAGGTCGGTCTCAAGGCAGTGCGGGCGTGCGGCGCATGCGGCTGCAGGAGCTTATACGGTCAGGAATGGAGGGGTCTCATGCGGCTGAAGGGAATCAGGATCTATGCGGCTCGGGATCAGTCAGTCATGCGGCTGAGAGGACTCGGGTCCTCATGCGGCAGTGGGAGACTGCGGTCTATGCGGCTCGCGAGTATTGGAGTTCATGCGGCTCGGGATGGGCGAAGTCCCATGCGGCAGCGGGGAGCAATGCCTATGCGGCTGGGAGCAAGGGTGCATATGCGGTTCGGGAAGAAGGGACCCATGCGGCCGAACTAAATACTTGTCGCATGAACTTGTCATGCGGTCAAGTCCAGTTGATAGTGCATGCGATTTTGAAGCTGACTTACCGCATGAATATTCATGTGGTCAAGTGCTATCATGCGGCTCGGAACTGTGCTTCTTCTCCAAATTTCCGAGAAGAAGTACACCATAAGCCATGGCTTCCAAGCTGCATAACTCTATCATCCGGAGCCCAAATCCGAACTTCCATAGGTCAAAATGGGGTAGAACGAGATTCTCTACAACATGGAACCATCAAAACTAGGAAATAACAAGATTAAGTAGATCAAAACCCAAAAATCCAAAAATAAAGTAAATATAGATCTACAAGAATCTAGCCATGGAAAGTGAAAATGCCAAGTTCTAAAGCTAGTCAAAATACTGTAAGGAAGAGAATGAAGCAATAAAATTGGAGTTCCTCCATGAAGCAAGTTGCACTTGCCTAGACCTCTCTCTTCTCTCTCTGGTAGGTAAGAAGTAAATGAGGAAGAAGAAGATGAGTAATGAAGAGAGAGAAAGAAGAAATGGCAATAAATATCAAAGGTGGTGGTAGGTAGGGGGTTCATCCATGGTTCATGATAGACCAAAGAAAACCGAACCAAGCCAAGAAATAACCAAGCCAAGATGCAAGCTAAACAAAAAATCATGCAATACAGAATAAAATACGTGTACGTATTCCAAAAATACGTAATACGGACAACAGGCATTACATAGTAATATTCCCCAAAAGCTTATTTGTAACAAAAATATAATATCGTAGCTATTTTAATATATGTATTTCCAAATATATATATATATATATATATATATATATATATATATATATTATATATATATATATATATATATATATATATAAAATATATATATATATATATATATATATATATATATATATATATTATAATATTACACCAAAAGTTATTTTTATGTTTTCAAGCTTTTTCTTTTTCCTAAAAACTTTTGTAACTGATAATAAAGATAGTTTTCAAAGTTATAAATGAATATATATATATATATAAATATATATATATATATATATATATATATATATATATATATATATATATATATATATATATATTTTATAATATTACACCAAAAGTTATTTTTATGTTTTCAAGCTTTTTCTTTTTCCTAAAAACTTTTGTAACTGATAATAAAGATAGTTTTCAAAGTTATAAATGACTTAGCATTTCCCAAAATTATTTTGACCCCCTAAAAAGATTATAAATATAGTTCCAAAACATAGTATTAGTATCCTTGCTCGAAATCTCTCCTAGATTTTGCCATTGACCATAACTAATCTTATTCCTATTTTTCCTTGCGATTTCGGCCCTTACACATTCAACCCTGGCTATTGGACTATTGGGACTTCAGAACGCCACACCATACCAGGCGTAACAACAGGCAAGACACCTTGTCACTACTGTTTAAATTTTCTGCTCAATAACATGCATGTTGTGTTTATTTACAAGTTGTTACTTTTTAAATTATATGTAGATGCAAATTACTATATTTTATGCAATTGACTTAGAGTTAAGGGCCCACCGTATGTTTAAGTGCATTTCATAAACTGTTACGATGTGCTACGGGTTGTGTGTGAGTTGTGAGTCGCATATAGATACGGACTTGCGTACCGACCGTACATCGGTGCATACAGGCCGTGCGTTAGGATATAATTGTCAATAGATTATGTAGAAGACTTGGCAGTTATTAAGGATTAAAAAATTTTGTGGAGTCGACACATATATAGTATCATGGAGAGGGGGGAGACAATTATTAGTGTAGGGGCTACATGTTCAGTACACACATAGATTTGGGCCGACAGTGTCTCGTATGAGCGCTACTTACTGCCCCGGGGCCGATAGTTCTCGTATGAGAGCTACTTTCTGTCCATGGTCGATAGTGTCTCTTATGAGCGCTACCTACTACCACTCTATCTCCATCTATGCTAAACACCTAAGCTTCTGCGTAGAACGTTGTCTTCTCAAAGTATATATCATATAGAATGGTTAGGACCTTTACGCATGTATATTTTCTATTGAGCTCTTACTATTCAGTTTATTGGCATGATATTATGTGTCTTTTTACGTCCCTCTGAGGATCTGGTTTTTCCCCAGGTGTGTCTTCATGTTTTATGTAGGTGTTCTAGCCAAGGCCGTGATCTTTCCCATTTTTCGAAGATGATTGCTCTTGGTTCGTTTTATCATTTTTGTCGATCGCTTTCTTGTACATTTATATCATTGAGATAGTTGGTAGTGGACTTTGTCTCCGCCCAACGATGGTACCATAACTATTCAAGTTGATCCTATCTTTATTTTATTATATATTTGTGGATGAGATTTAGCATGTCTTGGTTCTCTACATTTTACAGCTTATGTATACATACAAGTTTCCATATATTGGAGTAGACTTCGTATGTATATAGCTGGCTTGTCTACGTTTCTAGTCTTATGTATTTTGGGACTAGGTCGTTACAATAGGAGATGGACGTATCGTAAGAGACCTTGGGTCAGAAAGATTGTTGCCTTTGAGCATCGTAGACTCAAGTTGACCTCTTGTGTCGGGAGAGCGCGAGCATGATGTCTGGATAAGTTACCTAGCGGGGGTAGCCCCAGGCGCGATGCGTAGGCAAGTTCGAGAACGTGGGTCGTGTTGAGATAGTTGTGTGCGAGACTTAGTACGGATCATAGGTAAAGAAATTTGTGACATATTGGACTTAGTCCATGTCGTTAAGGCCAAATGTTATAAATGATTGGATGAAAGACTTGAGTTATGTGAGAGATAGAAAATAATTAGGCGAGTAGGCATTATGGAGAATTGTTGCGATCGGATGTGCAACGACTTGATGCAATACGTGCGTTAGATGGTCAGTGAGAAACTTATGAGATCAAACTAATAGTTTCGAGTTAAGTTATGTGCAAGATGTTGGAAGATGATCGCATGTTATGGAATAAACATACGAGAAATATTTTGGGAACAGGCGCTAAGATATGACTAAGTCGAGTACGGACTGATTGGAGTTCGAGGATTTAAGTGGAGCTTGATAGTTGTCCCGATATCCTAGAACTAAGCTTGGCTGAAATGCATATATTGGTGGGACGCCTAAAATATGTGTATGATCCAAACTAAGTTGTATGATTCCAACAATAGTAGCACGAGATCGTGAAACGATCTAGCGAGACACTTGGATTAAGTGTTGGTTTCGGTTCGAGGACGAAACTTATTTTGAGTGGTATATTATGTAATGCCCCACTCCGTACGGTGTATTATGATGAGTCATTGACTCGAAGAGTTGCGTTGATCCGATGATGTATCAATATGAATCGATGCGAGAGTTACAAGGGTCAAAGGTAAGCTTTGAGTCGATTAGAATCTATGGATCGAATCGATGCAAAGGATAAGTCCCATTTGAGCAAGTACTGATATTAGTTGATCTGGTGTGCAGGCTATACCTTTATGCTGGATTACGGATCGTGGCATAGGCGCGATAGGCCAAATCAACAGAGTAGTTCAAAGGAATGGCTAAGTCCGAGTGTTAGCTATGCAACTGGGTTATGGAAGCGAGCCGCTTCAGCTTGGTAAAACGGCAAGACGTATCGGCTTAAGGTGGGCGGGTTCTTGACTCTCTTTTTCTACTCCTTCACGTCTAATAAAATATATCATCGTATGCGTAAAGTTGATATTGAGTTAGCGAGCGTGGCTCGACGATTAAGTGTCTTAATATGCGGTGAACACTAAGGTAGAACATTGAATATTGAAAAATTGAAGCGACGTGCATCAAGTGTACGGGTCGTGGTAGGGTGGTGGTGGTAGAACATTGAAAATCAATTTCGAGATGTGCACCACGTGCACGGCTCCGAGGACAATGAACACTAAGTCTAAAATATTGATTATGGCGTTAAGCGTGCCCTCGTGCACGAAAGCTACGAAATGACCAAGTAACAACGGAAACACGGTTATGTGAATAACTTATGAATGAAATACGTTGAGTATGAGTACGAGATGTCTAAGCCGTTGGGCGTCATGCATCAATACGGATGTGTTGGGGCATAACGCCGAAAGAACTTGAGATAGAGGCGAAGGATTATGTTTATGGAACGTGAGATTGGTTTAATCATATGACTTGTATGCTATGGCACGTATTACATGATCAATAGACTCGGATGGCCCATGCACGGGTGTAGCTTCCCTCGGACGATTACGACCGGGGCACCGGGACCGTTCGGTCTAGGAGGAAATTATGTATGGTATTTATGGTGCACATCATTCGGACGGATTACGACCGTCCAGTGCTATTATAAGCTATGATATCAGTAAGTTTAGGATCCTTCGGATATTGGGCTAGCAATCTATATCGAAGCGATCATAGGCTTACACATAAGAGATGCCAAGTCCATTACGGTGCGAAACACCGTGACCTTCATATAGATAGGGCCGGTAGGCTGAGATAAAAGTTGGGTGCAGGCGCAGGGCCTGCTACCCTTATGCATATGTTTAAGTTTACGATTGGTTGGTTTCGTGAATCGTATGATTGCTTATGTTAAGTTCTAACCAGTACAGGCTAGGCAAAATATGACGGGGATGGGCACGATCACTATGTTTACGTACAGATTATGTCTAACTGTATCTGCTGCAGGAACACGATGTTGGACACATTTACGTTAAGTTGCTATGCATGAGTATTGCCATGAAACTGATCCTAAGGCTAAATAGAAAGATCACACATTAAGATGCATATTTCACTAAATATATTTAGTGTTTGGTTTAGGTGCGAGCGGGTCTTGATCAGTGCGAAGCGAGGACGAAAGCACTAATCCCCCACTAGTTTTTGTGCAGGCTCAGGTTATGATCGGTTCGGGATGGAGCTTGGCTTGGACGCGCTGATGCATGGATTCCTTAGCATTTCAAGAGGAGCTACCGCATAGGCGTTCGGACTTGCGACATAGAGATGTTCGGCCGAAGACTACTTGATGGCTATAAAGAGGCACAATGTATGGAACAATGTAATCCTTTGTGAGCTAGAGAGATCATGAGCGTTGTAGCCAATTGGCATGTTAAGTTGGGCTATTCAGAGCCTTTGTAATCTTCAGTTCATAATCAATAAAAAAGATTCTTATGTTATACTTTGTTTTTCTTTTGCTGCTTATGTTATCAATTTGAGATGAACACTATGTGAACCGTTATTTTGCCTTGCACGAGCGCAACTCCAGGCTCGTGTTGCATCATGCCCTAGCAAAGACGATGATTCGGGAGAAATCTAGCGAGGACGAGCGATTTTTTGGATCGGGGCGTGACACCCGACAAACCGGACGACATGGTCACAACGGAGGGTGCAACAAAATCGAGACGTATCCGTCGAGATATCCCGTATCGGGTTCTTTGCAAACTAGCCAATTACTTTATGTATGTTCGTCGTCTCAAAACAAAACTTGTGCCAATAGGACCGTATCATTTTTCTGGTCCGGTATGCCAAGTTTGGTCTGATTCTGAGAAGGTCGACCGGAAAGCCCTTTTGGCGAGCCCGCGACCCGATCCAACGGAGCAAATTTTTGCATGGCCCACCAGAATCCAACGTTAGACATATGGTTGGGTTCATTTTATCAAACCAGACCCACAGACATATAGTTTGACGACTTTAGAGACCATTGGTACTGGCACGCTTTTCGGTGCAAAGTGGGTCCAACGACGGACATCATTTTGACCCGAAATTATTGTTTTGCTCCTGTGTCCAGAATTGGACTTATGGGTAGGCTATTCTAGCTAATTTGACTATTTTGAACACGTTGCTAACATATGTTTCAGCATTCGGAGACTATTGCGTGAGTTGACTTTCGTGGCTCATTTGAGTGGTTGATAGTATCGATTTTATTAACTAAGGACCTCAGACGAGTACATCTCTGATAGTTTTTATATTTGATTATCTCTATGATTCATGTACATAGTAGTATTTTACATTGATATCCTATTGATTCTTGACACGATGGTTACACGAGATAGTAGTTATGGATTCTTTACATGTTGTTCGTGACCAATATATTCTCGTGTTCGTGACCTGTTTGGATCCATCAGTACTAGTCGGGCGGAGAAATACTCTAGACATGTAAACAAACCCAAAACTATTCGTGTCTGATAGCAGTCGTACATTTTATGTGCAGGGTGCCGGAGTTACCCATAGCCGTTTACATGTCGAAGTAGTATTTCAACTCACTAGATAGGTACAGTTTCTGGTTCTACATTCTACATTGCTAGCTACATGTCTATTCAATTTTAGTACTCACTTGTCATTTTCACCATGCTCATTTCTTGCCATGATTGCATGCTTATCTTTTCATCGTGTACTTCATTATTATTACAGTTTTATAGTTTTTGTCAAATTATTGGAACTGCTGTTAGGATGTGCTCGTTCCTTTCCTGACTGGATCATTGATATAGGTGAGGATGACGTGCTTCCTACTTTTGTGCTATGGACCATACGGGGGGAGATAGAGACTCGGAGGCCAAAACCTAGGGATTAGTTAGATAGTTGAGTTTTATTCAGTTGTTGTCACGCCCCAGAACCAAAATACTGGAGAGCAGGGGCAGACATAGCCATCTACGTATAATGAAATGGAATCCACGTCACTATACGGTCACGGCTGTCTAGATATATAAGGGTTTAACTACAATCCATCAGTCTCCTATGGTCAAGAACAAGCCTATTGTCTCAATCACAAGCAAGTAGTAACAGTCACAAGATATTAGAGCATCAATATACAATAGTAAGGCGTCCCACACATTACATATTGGATGATCATGAAGCTAGTCGTACAAAATGTCAGGACTAGCAAAAGTTTTAGTCAATACATGATCAACCCTAGGATTTGTCAATCATGTTACAGCCCGTAGGCAGACAGTAAATAAAGGTGCAATACGAGCTAACACGTGCTCGCCGGCTAAACGTCTCAAAAAAATAATTTTACAAATAGAGTGGGAGGACAAAAGAAACCCACTCGTTGCCCTGGTTACGCCTGGTGGTCACCATCGGGCAGGAAGACAGGTGGATCCTCTGGTGCTGCTCCGATATCTGGCCACATAAAACCAGCTGGGTCAGACCCCAGAAAGAGCAAGTACCACAAAGGAGGCTTCACTTAGGAACTAAAACCAGCATATCACAATAGAATATTAAAGATAATAAATAAAGAACTGATAATAATAGAGATAACAACAGTAAACTGAGTACGAGAAAACTATTCAAGTAGCCAGGTCACAACCCTTAAACCAAACAAGAACCGGGGTTGCAGCCCTTCACCTGAATAGAAATCCGTCTCAAATACTATTGATACAGTGAAGACAATAAAATGAAGAGAGGACACAGAACTGCTCCGGGAGCCAGGTTACAACCCTTAAACCAAACAATGACCGGGATTGTAACCCTTCGCCTGAACAGAACTGGACCCCCGATCTTTATTGTTGAGGCCGGTATAAATAATCACTGATAAGGTAACGAGACAATAAACGAAGAGAGGACACAGAACTGCTCCGGGAGCCAGGTTACAACCCTTAAACCAAACAAGGACCGAGGTTGTAACCCTTCGCCTGAACAGAACTGGACCCCCGATCTTTATTGTTAAGGCCAGTATAAATAATTAATCATGCTTGTTGAAGTAAGGTAAAACATGACGAGCATGTCATAGGATTGCAATAAGACAATAAACGAAGAGAGGACACAGAATTGCTCCGGGAGCCAGGTTACAACCCTTAAACCAAACAAGGACCGGGGTTGTAACCCTTCGCCTGAACAGAACTGGATCTCCGATCGTTATTGTTAAGGCAAGCATCAATAATCATGTCATGTCACAATCTTGCACAGGATCAAGATAAGACTAAGCTGGAATAAACTCCATCTAATCAATCACGGCCAATCAAGAGTACGGCTTGATACTTTAACTAACTAGGGTTATCACAGGCCTAGTTACTAGCAAGATGCAATAAGATTATCCCAACAGCCACAAGCCCTGTAGACCATCCGATTATCCAGGTCGAATGTCCGTTTGTGAAGAATGCAACACGTGACTGTGTGCTGGAATTGTGCCCTACTCGTCGGTAGGCTACAAGTCCACCTAATGCGCCTAGATAACAGAATTGCCTGTAGCTGGAAATCTCTTCATGTCTACTGAATTATTCTAGTTTATTAGCCTTAGTCAATTACTGTAGGTATCCCTGACCGTGGTACTCACGGATCCCTATCCTAGACATGATGCAAGACAGTACTGGTTTATTTGTACAAACACAATTGCCCACGGTGTCCAGGTAGTTCCTACTTGTCATGTCAGGCTAGCTGTCATAATAGCATGTCGAGATATATCATGTCAGTTTACTTGCTAAGAGTGCGCCACAGCGGGCCACTATCGTGTCATATTCTTACATTATCATGAATGAAAAAAATTGTATAAAATAACTAATAACATATTCTTAAAGCCAAGGAAAAGAACTACAACTTTCATTTTGGGAGTTGGGAGAAATTTTGGCCACAATTCAGCCAAACAGAACTTAAAACAGCCAAAATAGGCACTATGCGGCACTATTCAGCACTATGCGGCACTATTTAGCACTATACGGCACTTCTATATGCGGCTGGACACTATGCGGCACTGTGCAGCACCCTTATGCGGCTCAGCGCTATGCAGTACTATGCAGCACCCTTATGGGGCTCGGCACTATGCAGCACACTTATGCGGCTCAGCACTATGCGGTACTATGCAGCACCCTTATGCGGCTCGGCACTATACGGCACTATGCAGCACCCTTATACGGTTCGGCACTATACGGCACTATGTCGAACACTTATGCGGCTCGACACTATGCGATACTATGCAGCACCCTTATGCGGCTCGGTACTATGCATGCGGCACTATGCAGCACCCTGCCGAAATCACACAGATGAACATAGAAATGGCCAAAAATGCTTTTGGCCATAACTTCCTCAAAATAAGTCAAAATCCAACTTTTCAAAGGTCTATATTGGGTAAAATTAAATTCTCTACAACATGGAACAATCAAAACATGAAAATAATAAGGTTTAATAGATCAAGACTCAAGAAAATCGAAAATAATATAAACTTAGATCTACAAGAAAATATCTATCAAAATGGAAAATGCCAAGTTCTAAAGTATCTTAGAATCAAGTACGGAAGAGAATGAAACAATAAAACTTGAGATCCATCATGAAGCAAGTTTGTACTTGCCTAAGCTCTCTCTCTCTCTCTCTCCTCTCTCCTCTCTCTCTCTCTCTCTCTCTCTCTCTCTCTCTCTTCCTGGTAGGTGTAGAAGTAAATATGGAGAAGAAGAAGAGTAATGAAGAGAGAGAATAAGGGAATGGGTTAATAAAGGATGATGGTGGTGGTAGGTAGGGATTCTCCCCTTGGTTCATGATGAACCAAGGCAACCCAAGCCTAGCCGAACCAACCTAAAATAAACCGAGCCAAGCCAAGAGATATGCGATACAAGATAAAATGCGTACACGTATTCCAAGATACGTAATACGAACTACAGGCATTACAACTCTACCCACCTTAAAAGAATTCCGTCCTCAGAATTTAATCAAGAGGTTAGAATTGCAAGGACAAGCTATACTAATCACAGGCAAGCTATACTAATCAAGCAATCAAGAAATTATTCATGCAAGCACGGAATCGAAGGTATGAGGCATAAGAAAGATATTATACCTCACGAGTCAAACAGGTCGGGATATTGCGATCGGATATCATCCTCACGCTTTCACGTTGACTCACCCAAAGAGTGATGATCCCAAGCAACTCGGACTAACTTGATAGTCTTGTTCTTGAGTGTTTTCTCTCTTCGGTCCAATATAGACACGGGCCTCTCCTCATACGAAAGGTTGGTACCAACAACCAATTTCGAATGATCCAGGATGTGGCTCGGGTCCGGGATATACCGTCGCAGTTGGGATACATGGAATACGTCATGCACCTCACGTAGCGATGGTGGAAGAGCGAGACGATAGGATACATCTCCTACTGCTCCAGAATGTCAAATGGTCCTATATACCTAGGACTAAGCTTTCCTCGTACGCCGAAACGAATAACACCACGGTTAGGCAAAATCCTCAGGAATACATGATCGCCGACAGAAAACTCAAGAGGGCGCCGATGAGAATCGGCCCAATGATGCTGGCGATCTTGGGCAACTCGAAGATGATCTCTGACTCTTCTGACCACTTCAACGGTCTGAGCAATCATTTCCGGACCAAGCATCTGCCTCTCTCCAACATCGTCCCAGGCTAGCGGGGATCGACACTTCCTACCATACAGTGCCTCGAACGGTGCCATCTGGATACTATCTTAAAAACTGTTATTATACGAGAACTCTACCAGGTGCAAGTGATCTTTCCACAAACCACCGAAGTCGAGTGTACGAGACCACAACATATCTTCAAGGGTCTGGACCGTACGTTCCGACTGGCCATCTGTCTGTAGGTGATAAACTGAACTGGAGGTGAGTTCCCAAACTTTCTTGCAAGCTACGCCAAAAGTACGACGTAAATCTTGAATCTCTATCCGAAGTGATACTGACTGGTACACCGTACCATCTGACAATCTGTCGGAGATACATCTCCGCTAGCTGAGCCGTCGACTGACCAACTCTGAACGGGAGAAAGTGAGCCACCTTCGTGAGCCTGTCTATGACAATCCAAATAGCGTCTCTGCCAGCCGGGGATCTAGGCAATCCAGTCACAAAATCTATGGTTATATGCTCCCATTTCCACTCGGGAATCGACAATGGTTGAAGTAGTCCAGCTGGTCTCTGATGTTCAGTCTTAACTTGTTGGCAGACTAAACAACGAGAGACAAATCGGGCTATCTCCCTCTTCATGCCATTCCACCAAAAGTGCTGACGAATATCATGGTACATCTTCGTGCCACCGGAATGAATGGAATACTGTGAACTGTGGGCCTCTGCCATGATCTTCTGTCTGATATCTCTACTGGATATACAAAGACGCTTACCATGTCGAAGTGTACCGTCTTCATGAATGCATAACTCTGGTCTTCGTCCTGCCTCACACTCTGCTCTGAGTCGCTGAAGCTTGGAATCTGCTGACTGCGCCATCCGGATCCTCTCGACTATAGTGGACTGGAATTGCATGCTGGCCATCAATGCCACACTGGAAGGGAGGACAACTTCTATACCCATCTTCTGAAGATCGGCCAACAGCTCTGGTTACGCTGTCAGGAAATAAACTCTGGCTCTCCTGCTCAATGCATCTGCAATAACGTTGGCCTTCCTTGGGTGATACTGCAGGTTGACATCATAATCCACAAGCAGCTCTAGCCATCTTCTCTGACGTATGTTGAGATCCTTCTGGATGAAAACATACTTCAGGCTCTTGTGGTCGGTAAAAATTTCTACCCTATCTCTATATAGGTAGTGCCTCAACAACTTAAGTGCAAATACTACTGCTGTCAGCTCCAAGTCATGGGTTGGGTAATTCCTCTCATGATCACGAAGTTATCGCGACGCATAAGCTATTACCTTCCTATGCTGTATCAGAACACATCCTAAACCTCTGCCCGAAGCATCACAATATACTGAGAATCCTCCAGTTCCATCTGGAAGCGTGAGAATAGGAGCCGTCATCAAGCCTCGCTTTAACCTCTCAAAAGAATCCTGGCACTCTGTTGTCCAAGCAAACTGTACATCCTTGCGAGTCAACTGGGTCAATGGCACAGAAATTTGAGCAAAGTCTGAAATAAATCGCCGGTAGTAGCCGGCCAAGCCAAGAAAACTGCAAATTTCTGCCACTGTGCTAGGTACCGGCCACGTTTCAATGGCCACGATCTTCTGGGGATCCACTTCTACTCCTCCTCTGGTGATGATATGGCCCAAGTATGAAATGCGATCGAGCCAGAACTCGCATTTACTAAACTTGGCATACAACTGGTGCTCTCTGAGAATCTGGAGGACAACTCGGAGATGCTGCTCATGCTCCGCTTCACTCTTGCTGTAGACCAGGATGTCGTTTAGGAACATAATCACGAACTGATCCAAATAAGCATGAAGATACGATTCATGAGGTCCATGAATACAGCCGGCGCATTGGTTACTCCAAATGGCATAACAAGGAACTCCCAATGCCCATACCTTGATCTGAACGTTGTCTTCGGGATGTCCTGCTATCTGACTCTGATCTGGTAGTATCCTGACCGCAAGTCAATCTTCGAAAATACTGACGCCCCTTTGAGTTGATCAAACAAGTCATCTATCCTCGGGAGAGGGTATCTGTTCTTGATTGTCACTGAGTTCAAGGTACGATAATCTACACATAATCTGGATGTACCATCCTTCTTTTTTACAAGAAGCATCGGGGCTCCCCAAGGCGATCCACTAGCACGAATGAATCCTTTGGTTCTGAGTTCTTCAATCATCTTATACAATATCTCTAGCTCTGACGGCGCTATCCTGTAGACTCTCTCTGACACTGGGGCTGTCCCGGGAATCAAGTCGATGGTAAACTCGATCTCTCGCTCTGACGGCATCCCTGGAAGCTCTTCTGGGAAAATATCTAGAAATTCTTCGACTATCCGAGGCAACGGCACTGCTGCTACTGCCATCCGCAATAATGGAGGAAAAGGTTCAACTTTGCCTCGGGAGAAGGAAAACTTCGGCTCTCCGGGAATGCTAAAAACAACCCTGCCAATGTGGCAGTCTATCCTAGCATACTGGTCCCTCAACCAATCCATCCCTAAGACCACATCATAATCGGCCATCGGAAACTCTATCAATCTAGCAGGGAATTCTCTACCGCTAACTACGACCCGACACGAGGAAAATACTCTATCTACTCCCACAAGTCCATTACCAGTAAGTATATTGAGCCTCACTGATAACGACTCGGGCTCCAATCCTACCCGTATCGCAAATCGTGCAGACATAAATGAATGCGAGGCACCAGAATCAAATAATACTGAAGCTGGAAAGGTGTTGACGAGAATAGTACCTGCCACCACCTCACCTGGTGCTATTCTTTTTTTCCCTATGGTCAAAGCCAGCACTTGACCATGTCCTCTGGGTGCGGGTCCCCTCTGCTGAAAATTCCTCTGCCTGCTCTGGATCAGGGCTTGGCTTAGACATACTGCTGCGGTCTCTGCTGCTGGAATGCCTGGGCCTGCGTCGGTATTGGCCTCGGGAACGGGAACTGCTGCTGCTGCTGCTGCTGGATTGGTGCTGGTCCTATAACTGAAGGACTAGAGAAGGCCGATGAACTCCCCCTGTTTGGGCAGTTCCCAACCCTGTGGTCCGGGGCACCACAAACCAAGCACAAACCCTGTGCTCTGCGACACTCTGATACCACATGCCCTGGCTTCCCGCAGTGTGAACATCCCACTGCGGAAGACTGCTTCTGCTTCTGCTGGTAAGGGTGCGTCGGGGTGGAATGCTGAACCGACGTCACTGAGGCCGCCCGCCTCGGAGCTCCAATGGTCAAAGCCCTGGCTACCGGGGCTGGTGCTGATGACTGATTCATCTGACCATGAGATCACTTCCGACCTCCGGTCCTATCCACGATCCTTTGGGAGGTATACTCATACCTCCGGGCTGCTCTCAACACTGAATCAAAAGTCTGATGCTCAAACTGCACCACCGCTAATAAAATCTCTAGATGGAGCCCCTGCTGGAACCGTTGGGCTCTATCGAACTCGGTCGCCACCAAGGTGAGAGCAAACAGACTAAGCCTGGAGAACTCGGCCGCATATCCATCGACCGTCCTGCCCATCTGCTTCAGATTGATGAATCTCGTTTGTAGATCATACCGAGCTACAGCATCAAAATACTTGGTCTGGAATCTTTCCCTGAATACTGCCCATGAAATAGGGGCCACTAATCCATCGGCCTGCGCTGCCCACCAACTGCGGGCAAGATCTAGTAACTGTAGGCGCACCACGGCCACCTTCTCATTCTCTGGAGTCCTGGCTGCTTCTAGAATCACCTCTGTGTCCTGAAGCCAAGCATCAGCAGTGATCGCATCTTCACTGCCGTCGAAGAAGGGAGGGTTCAAGCGCTTGAAGCTGTTGGCCACGCTATTACCCTGATGACCTCCTCTGGTCAAAGCGTCTGCCATCGCCTGGTGCAAAGCATCTCCTCGTCGATCCTAGAAGGCTAATAGTGACCTGATGAGACCCACCAAAGTACCATCATCAGGCTCTACAGGCTGGACGGGCTGAACTGGTGGCTCTCCTCCAGTAGCCATGACTCTGGAGGCTACTCCTGAATGTTGGGCTTGATCTCCGGGTTGTTGCTGGTCTGTGGGAGGTGCTCCGTCTTGCTGATCGGCAGGTCCAGAAACAATGCCTCTGAAAAAGATGACATAGAGAACAATAAGAAAGGACCATGACAGATCAACGATACAAGCATGTGATCAGGTCAAGATTCTCAGGGATTTGAAGATACGAGCAGAGATCAAGGGCGAATACTGATTGAGACATCTATTCGGTAAACCCTCACATATCTTGATTTACAAGACCTGCATGGGCTACCACTAAAACCATGTCACGCCCCAGAACCAGAATACAGGAGAGTGGGTACAGACATAGCCAGCTACGTATAATGAAATAGAATCCATGTCACTATACGGTCACGGCTGTCTAGATATATGAGGGTTTAACTACAATCCATCAGTCTCCTATGGTCAAGAACAAGCCTATTGTCTCAATCACAAGCAAGTAGTAACAGTCACAAGATATTAGAGCATCAATATACAATAGTAAGGCGTCACATACATTATATATTGGATGATCATGAAGCTAGTCATACAAAATGTTAGGACTAGCAAAAGTTTTAGTTAATACATGATCAACCCTAGGATTTGTCAATCATGTTACAACCCGTAGGCAGACAGTAAATAAAGGTGCAATACGAGCTAACACGTGCTCGGCGGCTAAACGCCTCAAAAGAATAATTTTATAAATAGAGTGTGAGGACAAAAGAAACCCACTCGTTGCCCTGGTTACGCCTGGTGGTCACCATCGGGCTGGAAGACAGGTGGATCCTCTGGTGCTGCTCCGATATCTAGCCACACAAAACCAGCTGGGTCAGACCCCAGAAAGAGCAAGTGCCACAAAAGAGGCTTCACTTAGGAACTAAAACTAGCATATCACAATAGAATATTAAAGATAATAAATAAAGAACTGATAATAATATAGATAACAACAGTAAACTGAGTACGAGGAAACTATTCAAGTAGCCAGGTCACAACCCTTAAACCAAACAAGGACCGGGGTTGCAGCCCTTAACCTGAATAGAAATCCGTCTCAAATACTATTGATACAGTGAAGACAATAAACGAAGAGAGGACACAGAACTGCTCCGGGAGCCAGGTTACAACCCTTAAACCAAACAAGGACCGAGGTTGTAACCCTTCGCCTGAACAGAACTGGACCCCCGATCTTTATTGTTGAGGCCGGTATAAATAATCATTGATAAGGTAACAAGACAATAAACGAAGAGAGGACACAGAACTGCTCCGGGAGCCAGGTTACAGCAAGCCTCGGACGACAGGACCTTTCATGCTTTATGAAGCATTCATACGGGCGACGCCTATGACTTAGGCTATGTTCACAACTTCGCCGACTCAACCAACTTTGTCACGACCCGTACCCTAGAGTAAGGGCACGAGAGCATAACAACGCCCAGCCTACGCCGCAGTGTCGACGGTAGAACGTTGTTCTAGGTCATGAACTATAACTAACATAATATGAATACTCTCTATAAGGAGGCCAACACAGAGGTACAACTCAATCACAATCTAGAGATAGAATATGGTACGATAAAATAGATAAGAGAATCCTCAACTGAGGTACAGCAGAATGAAATAACAAGGTCCCAATATCACTAAAATATACAACTCTAGAAAATAAAGACAACAGCTAAACATGAAAAGAAGAACAGTCTAAGCTATCTACACTATACAAGGTATCATCCTGAGCAGCTGCCTGAACCTCCCCAGGGGTCCAGGTCGCGGGTGTCAACTAAGCAAGCTCCAAGTAAGGGGGTGCAGGGTCCCTCATCATCCTCTGTAAAAATTTTCAACAGGTCCAGTCAGGACAGGAACGAGTACAACTCATCAAGAAATCCCAAGTAAATGACAGAGAACTATAAAGCAGTTATAGACAGTTTTATTGATGAATATGGTAGTTTATATACAGGTGATGGTATGGAGAACAGATAAGATACAAGGAAAGTAAGAACTAAAACAAGAGAAGAATGATGACAATGAAGACTGTAAAATAAATCTAGCTGAACTAAAGTAACATAATAAGTCCAGAATGTAAATGTAAACAAGTGCAAAACCCAAGTAAATCCAGACAACATGAATCTGATACCAGGTGGTTCCAATACAAGATGAGTCCGGTATAAGGTGAGTCCAGTTGGTGATTAAAGGTTCCAGGGTGAGTCCAGCCTATACTCTAACAGTGTGTTTTAAAATATCGGGATCGACATGTGAACGGCTGTAGGTAATACGGCACACCGCACACTCAGCCAAGTGTGGGATGGTTATCATTCCAGTATAATTCCAAGGGAGTAGTTCCAGTATTTGGGTATGTTCACACGCCTATTCCAATATTTCCCCGCCCACAAGTACAAGTGAATCCAAAAAATGACACGAGAATCGAGATGAGTCCAGCCAAACATAATGATACCAGCAAAAGATTCCAGAGTGATTCCAGTAGGTGGTTCCAGTAGTAATTCCAGTAGGTGATGCCAGTAGTGGTTCCAGAAGGAGATGCCGGTAGTGGTTCCAGAAATAGAGGCCAGACAAATAGTATGTGTGTCGCATACATGAATCCAGAAATATCCATACGTGTTGTAAGAATCACATAAAACTATCTAGAATTGAAGTACAGTAATTGACAAGTAAATGAAAGAACTATCAGAGAATGTACTCGCCTGATGTCTGAATGTCCAAAGTAAATATACTGTCTGATGAGAGGTGTCTGGCTCCTAATTAGAATAGCACAAGTCACAACATGTCCAGAAGGGTAATATAAAGCACTACAATGCATTCTACATGAATCTAGGTCAAACTAGGCCAAAGTTAACCCTTGGTCAACTCTGGTCAACTGCACTAGTCAAACTAGGTCAAACTAGGTCATGTCCTAATCCAGCAAGTCTTACTAGGCCTAACCAAGACTATCCTAGCAAGCACACATCAATACAAGGCTATACAAGCCAACATACACCCAACTCTATATAGCATGCAATTATTCAATACTCAACTAGGCAAGAATTCACATTGGATATACACTAGGTAATCTATTACTTTAAGCTATATATGTCTACACATATATACACATGCATATATTGGTATTAACATTAGGTCTATAATCATGGCATTTCAAATGGTTATATAAACTTATATATTACAACACAATATGCTAACATATATATAATATACATACATAGCTAAGTTAACTATATTCATAAATACTTATTTAAGAGGCTATGTGTGTGTATGTGAACATGACAAAGGGGCAAGTGAGGGTTAAATGGGCATACATAGTGTATACATATGAAAGAGTGTCAAAGTGTAAGTGAACAATGTGTCAAGTGTGATAGTGTCAACATAGTGTAAGGGGGTACATGAGGTAATATAGGATTTGTGTTAACATAGAACATTACATCTCATTAACTTGTATATTGCATACATTATATCTATTATTACATTACATTCATGCTTGTATTCATTTATCATTCATTTATTCTCTTGTACTACTATATGCACCATACATTACATACTATGGAACCTACATATTCATTACAAGCCATACTTATACATGCTTACATTAGATAGGATACTTATACCTCATACATTATTTATTTAAACATTTACTCATGCTTGCATTCTCTATTTAATTACATAATGTATATACATTAACATGGGTTAAAATCAAATAGAACATTATATTACACACAAGGGTGCACAAAATGCATATGCGGAATAGTAACTCCTACTAATAATCAATATTGTACCATCTCAATATGAATTAAAATCTAGGATTAAAGTATGTTATAGATCTGTGTTAGCTTTCTGAAACTTCAAACGGATCGCGTTTTCGTTTCCGGAAACTCCCGGAATCGCGAAAACACCGAGAACGCGTTTGTCTTTCGTACAGCTGACACTCAAATAATTCTCCAGAAAGTTACAGAAATAATTAGGCCTATTAATACATGTTTTTCGAAAGCTAACTTCAATACGCTTCTTTTAAAAAAAATGGGAGATTAAACCGAGCTTTGAGCTAGAAGTTATGACATTTCTAAGTTATGGCTGAAATTAAAAACGTGGATAAAAATCATGACGGATTTGGGTAGTTTGAGACAAAAGAACACAAGTATATAACATAATACATCAAGAACTCACTCTATATACTAATATATATATATATATGAGACACTATAGAACACATCTCCAATACAAAAATATGAGATTGAACATGTAATAATTCATTCATACATAACAACAACACATAGTGTGTCCAAATTTGGGGTTTTCCCATATGGACACAAAGGACACTCCTGTGACCTCCAAATGGACACAAAATGGACACAAATGGAGATACGACCATGGGGGTCATTCCTATGGGTTCAAAATAGACCTATATGCATGAGGAAATAAAAAGGAGAAGGGATTTATACATTCCGGTAGATCGAATCGAAGAAAAACCTTCCCGGAGCGACACCGACACGTAGAGATTCCAAAAGGACACGAACGAGCTCCGAATCCTCCCAACCTTGGGTAGCTTCCTTCTTGGCTAGAATGGAGAAGGAAAGAAGAAGATTTGGTGGCGAAATGGAAGGATTTGGTGGAGAAATTGCTAGGGATTGCTCTCTAGAAATTTGGGAAAGAACAAGAGAGAGAGTGTGGATGAGAATAATGAAATGAACTTGAGCCTATCCTCTCCCAAAGTGGCTGGCCATATGGAGCTATTTGTCCTATTATGGTAAGGTCCAAAATGCCCCCACTAACCTATTCTATGAGTATTAGGAAAGGGCTAATTGGTTGGGGCTAAATTAGTCATTCTAAAGTCTCTAATCACACTAACCTTATCCATAATAATTAGTCTAACCTCTAACTAAAATATTTCTATCATGTGGACTAAACTTAATATCATGTGGGCCATTCCTAACTAGTGTGTGGGTCCCACTAGAGTCAAACTACCCCCGGGTCCCCGTTTCAAGTCGGATTGAGCTGAAATTCAAACCCGACTCAAATAATCCCAAAACAATATCATAAATAATAAAATAAATTTCAAAAATATTTCAAAAATACAAAATGACAAAAATATCCCTGTTCTTGAAAACTGGGGATGACAAATTCCTCGAAATTAAAACCAAACAATAGTAAAATGTCAAAATCACAAGTAATAATTTTAAATAGTTTAAAAATGATTAAAAATCACCAAAAATCATAATATGAAATAATAATCAATAAATAATAATTATAATTACAAAATTTTAAAATTACCCTCATCTAGAAAACTGGGTGTTACAATCCTATCCACCTTATAAAAATTTTGTCCTCGAAATTAAGATGATCGTACCCCCTTCTACGTCAAACATAGTCAAGGGTCAATCACTAGTCAATTTCTCAACATCCAAGTACTTGGTCATCAACTGGTCAACTTCTTAGGATTTTACCTATGCTAGCTATCTAGGTGTTGGCAACTCGAATTTAGCAAAAGAGAAACTCTATAATAGACTAGCTCTTAACTTCCCAATCCTATCAAGTCACCTATAACTAAATACCTACAAGCTAAGCACATGAATACCAAATACCATATATATATATATATATATATATATATATATATATATATATATGCTCAAGAACAACAACCCATCACATATATCCTAAGTATATCATCTATATATATACATGACTGATCAACCAAGGGTTAAGGCAGACTAAACTTATAAGGGTCTGAAATAATGCTTAGAACTAGGCTAAGGATGAATGGTCTGAATCAAGGGGACATGGTATCTAGTGAAGGGTCTGCACACTGCCTATAAAGGTGATCAACACAAAGGAACTCAACACGAAGAGAACTTAACTAAAATGGAAAACTGAACCAAGTATAAGCTAAACAACATGTTTATAACCCTATACAACAATGGCCTATAGATACCAACTAACCTATATCCAATATGCCAATATCATCTGCAATCTATCTATGCAAATAGACCTCTCGGTCTTAGGTAAAACTACAACTATACTCAAAGGCAGGCTCTGGTCATGGGTGCCTCACTGGAAAAGGTAAGGGAAAGTAGTAATAATCATCAAGGCTGTAAGGCATACTAACATCCTATGTGTAACTGGTTGGTATTATAGATAACAGGAAAATTATCTGCAATGGGTTACTATTCTAACACCAATGCTAACTATCACCTCTAGGGTACAGACACTCTACAAGTTATCATACCATTATACTATGAAGGAACTACCTATGAATAAGCTCTACAAAACTAAATATCCCTACTCCTAAGTCATTTATAACAATCAAAAGGGTATGATGTTTAAACCTTCTCAAGATACAATCTGTTAATCATATACGTCTGTCCAAAATCATGTTGTCCAGAGTCTTCATCATGCTAGTGAGCAAGGCTACGATAATCACAGAGTCCTTGACTAAGGTACGTACCTCTAGGTCCATGGTATTTAAAATTTTCGTACTGCCACATGCGACGGCGAAAACCTTAAATTCTCATACCCGAGAATACATCCAAAATCTAACTATATGTCCTCACTATGCCAACTAACACGACTATCGAGGATTCTAGATCCCATGATTTAGACGACCTAGCCCATATGATTTTCTCAGAAGAAAAACAACACAACAAAAGAGTAACATGACAAAATTAATCAATCAACAAGGAACAGATGGAATCAGATTTCAAGGTAATTATAAAAGACAATTGTAGGAATGGAATTGAGAAGAACGAAACTTGCAGCAAGATCTCCAATGGTCTGCGCATCCTTGACTGTCCTAACGATAGCTCGTCCTGCTAGTTTTCCTTGGTCTGCTGCTGATGCTGCATGAATCACCGCTGCTGAGAGAAATCAGAAATGACGGGAGAAAATCTCTGTACAGATAGAGATGCACCTCCAATGTAGCAGAAACGCCAACCTGAGTTGGCACAACAAGAGCTGCGGTCTCGAGGCCCTGATGAACAGGACGAGAGGTGGCCAGCCTCTCGATAGTGTCCTCCGAACCGAAGCAATGAGATCATGTCTTCATAACCATCATGAAGACAGATCAAAAAAAGAAGCAATTTCTGATAATGAAGCGAAAATTCAAAGGAGAACAGTTTATATTCAAGGAAAGTCAATAAGCAACAATTTTAGACAAAAGAAATCGGATTAAGAGTTTTTCCTAATGTGATTGAGTATCTCCAAAAATATCCTAATCCTACTGCAGGCTGTAGTGATACTCTAGTTCGAATACCACTACATAAACTCGACCTGCATGGGCCACCACTAAAAACGTGTCACGACCCGCACCCTAAAGTAAGGGCACGATAGCGTAACAACGTCCAGCCTACGCCGCAGTGTCGGCGGTAGAACGCTGTTCTAGGTCATGAACTATAACTAACATAATATGAATACTCTCCATAAGGAGGCCAACACAGAGGTACAACTCAATCACAATCTAGAGATAGAATATGGCACGATAAAATAGATAAGAGAATCCTCAACTGAGGTACAGCAGAATGAAATAATAAGGTCCCAATATCACTAAAATATACAACTCTAGAAAATAAAGGCAACAGCTAAACATGAAAAGAAGAACAGTCTAAGCTATCTACACTATACAAGGTATCATCCTGAGCAGCTGCCTGAACCTCCCCAGGGGTCCAGGTCACGAGTGTCAACTAAGCAAGCTCCAAGTAAGGGGGTGCAGGGTCCCTCATCATCCTCTGTAAAATTTTCAACAGGTCCAGTCAGGACAGGAACGAGTACAACTCATCAAGAAATCCCAAGTAAATGACAGAGAACTATAAAGCAGTTATAGATAGTTTTATTGATGAATATGGCAGTTTATATACAGATGATGGTATGGAGAACAGATAAGATACAAGGAAAGTAAGAACTAAAACAAGAGAAGAATGATGGCAATGAAGACTGTAAAATAAATCTAGCTGAACTAAAGTAACATAATAAGTCCAGAATGTAAATGTAAACAAGTGTAAAACCCAAGTAAATCCAGACAACATGAATCTGATACCAGGTGGTTCCAGTACAAGATGAGTCCGGTATAAGGTGAGTCCAGTTGGTGATCAAAGGTTCCAGGGTGAGTCCAGCCTATACTCTAACAGTGTGTTTTAAAATATCGGGATTGACATGTGAACGGCTGTAGATAATATGGCACATCGCACACTCGGCCAAGTGTGGGATGGCTATCGTTCCAGTATAATTCCAAGGGAGTGGTTCCAGTATTTGGGTATGTTCACATGCCTATTCCAATATTTCCCCGCCCACAAGTACAAGTGAATCCAGAAAAGGACATGAGAATCGAGATGAGTCCAGCCAAACATAATGATACCAGCAAAAGATTCCAGAGTGATTCCAGTAGGTGGTTCCAGTAGTGATTCCAGTAGGTGATGCCAGTAGTGGTTCCAGAAGGTGATGCCAGTAGTGGTTCCAAAAATAGAGGCCAGACAAATAGTATGTGTGTCGCATACATGAATCCAGAAATATCCATACGTGTTGTAAGAATCACATAAAACTATCTAGAACTGAAGTACAGTAATTGACAAGTAAATGAAAGAACTATCAGAGAATGTACTCGCCTGATGTCTGAATGTCCAAAGTAAATATACTGTCCGATGAGAGGTGTCTGGCTCCTAATTAGAACAGCACAAATCATAACATGTCCAGAAGGGTAATATAAAGCACTACAATGCATTCTACATAAATCTAGGTCAAACTAGGCCAAAGTCAACCCTTGGTCAACTCTGGTCAACTGCACTAGTCAAACTAGGTCAAACTAGGTCATGTCCTAACCCAGCAAGTCTTACTAGGCCTAACCAAGACTATCCTAGCAAGCACACATCAATACAAGGCTATACAAGCCAACATACACCCAACTCTATATAGCATGCAATTATTCAATACTCAACTAGGCAAGAATTCACATTGGATATACACTAGGTAATCTATTACTTTAAGCTATATATGTCTACACATATATACACATGCATATATTGGTATTAACATTAGGTCTATAATTATGGCATTTCAAATGGTTATATAAACTTATATATTACAACACAATATGCTAACATATATATAATATACATACATAGCTAAGTTAACTATATTCATAAATACTTATTTAAGAGGCTATGTGTGTGTATGTGAACATGACAAAGGGGCAAGTGAGGGTTAAATGGGTATACATAGTGTATACATATGAAAGAGTGTCAAAGTGTAAGTGAACAATGTGTCAAGTGTGATAGTGTCAACATAGTGTAAGGGGGTACATGAGGTAATATAGGATTTGTGTTAACATAGAACATTACATCTCATTAACTTGTATATTGCATACATTACATCTATTATTACATTACATTCATGCTTGCATTCATTCATCATTCATTTATTCTCTTGTACTACTATATGCACCATACATTACATACTATGGAACCTACATATTCATTACAAGCCATACTTATACATGCTTACATTAGATAGGATACTTATACCTCATACATCATTTATTTAAACATTTACTCATGCTTGCATTCTCTATTTAATTACATAATGTATATACATTAACATGGGTTAAAATCAAATAGAACATTATATTACACACAAGGGTGCACAAAATGCATATGCCGAATAGTAACTCCTACTAATAATCAATATTGTACCATCTCAGCATGAATTAAAATCTAGGATTAAAGTATGTTATAGATCTATGTGTTAGCTTTCCGAAACTTCAAACGGATCGCGTTTTCGTTTTCGGAAACTCCCGGAATCGCGAAAACACCGAGAACGCGTTTGTCTTTCGTACAGCTGACACTCAAATAATTCTCCAGAAAGTTACAGAAATAATTAGGCCTATTAATACATGTTTTTGGAAAACTAACTTCAATACGCTTCTTTTAAAAAAACAGGAGATTAAACCGAGCTTTGAGCTAGAAGTTATGACATTTCTAAGTTATGGCTGAAATTAAAAACGTGGATAAAAATCATGACGGATTTGGGTAGTTTGAGACAAAAGAACACAAGTATATAACATAATATATCAAGAACTCACTCTCTACACTAATATATATATATATGAGACACTATAGAACACATCTCCAATACAAAAATATGAGATTAAATATGTAATAATTCATTCATACATAACAACAACACATAGTGTGTCCAAATTTGGGGTTTTCCCATATGGACACAAACACAACACAAAGGACACTCCTATGACCTCCAAATGGACACGAAATGGACACAAATGGAGATACAACCATGGGGATCATTCCTATGGGTTCAAAATAGACCTATATGCATGAGAAAATAAAAAGGAGAAGGGATTTATACCTCCCGGTAGATCGAATCGAAGAAAAACCTTTCCGGAGCGACACCGACACGTAGAGATTCCAAAAGGACACGAACGAGCTCCGAATCCTCCCAAATTGGGTAGCTTCCTCCTTGGCTAGAATGGAGAAGGAAAGAAGAAGATTTGGTGGCGAAATAGAAGGATTTGGTGGAGAAATTGCTAGGGATTGCTCTCTAGAAATTTGGAAAAGAACAAGAGAGAGAGTGTGGATGAGAATAATGAAATGAACTTGAACCTATCCTCTCCCAAAGTGGCTGGCCATATGGGGCTATTTGTCCTATTATGTTAAGGTCCAAAATGCCCCCACTAACCTATTCTATGAGTATTAGGAAAGGGCTAATTGGTTGGGGCTAAATTAGTCATTCTAAAGTCTCTAATCACACTAACCTTATCCATAATAATTAGTCTAACCTCTAACTAAAATATTTCTATCATGTGGACTAAAATTAATATCATGTGGTCCATGCCTAACTAGTGTGTGGGTCCCACTAGAGTCAAACTACCCCCGGGTCCCCGTTTCAAGTCGGATTGAGCTGAAATTCGAACCCGACTCAAATAATCCCAAAACAATATCATAAATAATAAAATAAATTTCAAAAATATTTCAAAAATACAAAATGACAAAAATATCCCTGTTCCTGAAAACTGGGGATGACAAATTCCTCGAAATTAAAACCAAACAATAGTAAAATGTCAAAATCACAAGTCATAATTTTAAATAGTTTAAAAATGATTAAAAATCACCAAAAATCATAATATGAAATAATAATCAATAAATAATAATTATAATTACAAAATTTCAAAATTATCCTCATCTGGAAAACTGGGTGTTACAAACTTTCATTCTCCCAAGCCACGGGACGAAGGATCGAGTGTCATTTTTAAAGCACGCCGTGCACCAACTCTAAGCCGACCGTTGGACCTTTCTATATTCTAACTCAATTCGACCCGTCGAAATTATTCCCTTTAGCTATGTAGATTCGTCTCTTTTATTATCAAGCCTACTTGTGCAAGTTAAAAACATACGATTTATTATGTGAAGGCTAAGATGAGGCAAGTTCACCGAAACTACCCCACCTGAGCGAGCGGTCGCCTCGACCGAGTGATGTCTCCGAGTAGCCGTTGCAAGGCTATGTTCGAACGCCGTCGGCTTTTTGATTCATCCGATTGACTGAGCGGGACGGGGCACTACATCATACACCACTCAGAAAAATTTTCGTCCTCGAAACTAACTAAGTACACTTATCGACTTATCACTTTACTCAACATTCAAGAACTCTTGCACACAATTCTCCTATGCCTTACTCAAATCCGAGCCATACTCGTGCTACCCTCGAATCTTTTCTTCAAAATTTACGATCTCAAAATCCTCAACACTTTTCCGTTTCTCAAGTCTCACTTGATTCAACGTATCACTTAGTATGGATCGTGCACCTATATTAGGCGTCCCCAAAATACATACATTTCAACCAAGCCTCGTGACAGCGAATCCCGCCATCACCACCCGAGACGGATCGTGCACATATTCAAGCATCCCTGATATATATATGCATGTCAGCCGATACTCGCGAGTGGTGGCTCCACAAATCCTACCACTTCGCACTCGGACGTCTGCCTAACTACTAGGCTATGTCTTTTCGTCAGTATTGGAATCATAGTTCCCAAATAACAATATCAACACTGACCCTATCCTAAGGTCAAACCAAATTGATAGTACGGGGTCCTTCTACCCAAGCTCGCATCACTCCGATTTCTAAACATCGAGCATCGATTTCCTACGAACATCCCAACATTCGTCGCACGGGGTCCGAGTCGTTCAGCAAAGCCATCCTACGATAACTCACGTTCAACCAATCCTCGATATGAACATATCGCTCGTTTATCAAGCCGTTTCACATAGTCTATCTCTTCGCACACGTTCGACATAATCCACCTATCAATCCTTCTCAAGTTAAGCACGCTTCCACACAATTCATCGCTAAATCATAATTTCACATTCTATACTTCCGAAGTCATCTATTCCAATTCACGTAATCGATCACTAGGTCGTCTGACTTAACAATATGTTGCGCCCAGATCTCACGCGAGTCAGATTATCCATGGTGGGCATAAATCACCATGCACGCTCCCGCGGGATAATTATCCTCATCGGGACGTAACTCTTGTTTTGCGTCTAGACTAATTCATTCTCGATGCGCGGATTGGACCTACTCAATCCTTAAGTTTATTTCATTCATCAATCGCAAGTCCTAACATTCTCAAATTTTTCTTCGCATCAAACCGACAAGTCGAGACAATCAACGTTGCCGCGTCCTGATTTTTCGAGTTCGATCATTCCCGCGACATGAATCACCATGTCAACGCTCACGCGGAACGATCGCCCCAAATCCAACACAACGCATGTGCGAGGCTAGAGTTGCGCTCGCACAAGACAAGATCGTCGACGTTGTGGCTATCTGCGTAACCATCAAAACACAATCATTTTCATCCAACATTTATCTCGATCAAAATCCTAAGTATTACATCCAACCGAACAATAACACTTGCACGATCGTCATTTGCCGAGTCAGAGTACTCCCGAGTTATCGCATATCATATTTGATATGACTCAATACCATCGACGATATACGTAACTTGACGATCTTCGTTTGCAACGAATTCTGAGTCGTACGAATGATGCTATCATTCGACTGGATAATTCCTCGACGTTCAAAATCAATTTCGATCGTTATCCCTCGAATCATTCACACCATCAATTTCCTCAATCAATCGATCGATATCCCTGAGGCTATCGCATACACCAATCAGGGATGAAGTCATTCAATAATTCCTCAACTTAACATTTGAATCAAAATCCACTTCTTCAAATCTCGTTCGAACCATTCCTCAAATTCCAAGCACGCTCATCTATATCGCTTTGACGTTATCGTCGCTCGCTAGTACCCCTATCGATAGTCATCTCACTTTACTCAATCGAGTTCAACTCGTTCTCGTCCGACATAATTCGATTCCCGTACTTGACTTTTCTAAGGTCGACGCAACTTTGGTGTATATGTCCAGCCCGACTTAGCCAACCGTGCTTACGCGAACCATCTTTTTGTTTTGTTATCAAAAACTATTCTCCTATGTTTTACAAAATAGATAGACTTATTATATGGACATTCCGAGACAATTAAGAGAGAGCGCACCAACGATATCAACTTGCGGAAGCAATTTCAGAGTTTTACGGAAACAACGAGTTAAAGAATTCAATCGATAGTCCAAGGACGTAAAGTCGTGCTCTGATACCATTATGTCACGCTCCGCTCCCGTAGGAGCGATCGTCCTCGCTAAGGCGTAATGCCGTATGAGCCTAGATTGTGCTCGTGCAAGGCGGGTTCCATAACGGCCGATTTCAGCGGCTGCGACGGGGTCGTCGCACAGAAGTCCCAAGCAGAGACATTGAATAATAGCAGCGGAGTTTAGAATAAAACACAAGTTATACAAAGAAGCTCTTTATTGATATTGAAACAACGATTACATTGGAGGTGCAAGGCCAAGATTACAAGTCTCTCAAGCTCACTCAAGCTCACATTACAAGTCACTCAGCTCTCTCTCATCTCTCAAATACAAGTCTTGATCCAGCGGAAGCTTCGGAAGGCGACGTCCATACATTATGTCCCGTATAAGTCTTTAATCCATGCGGACGCACGCTTCGAATCGCCAAGGAAGTCCATGCCTCGATGCATCCAAGCGAGCTCCGCGCCACAAGCTTCTACCTGTGTCTGCACATGTAAACTATATGGGTGTCAGTACTCAACTATACTGGTGGAATGAGCTCCTCGCCCACCCATACAAAACCAACACGTTTATTTTACTTTGTGCAACATAATTCCTTCTTATCAATTGTCTTTCTAGTCTTGCCTTAGGATTACTTTAGGATCGACGTCTTGGCTATTTTGTGTCTTTAGACCATCACGTGCTTGCAACATTCAACGTTAACCTATCGAGTCGTGTTTGCCTTACGGCCATAATCAGAGATGCAACTACGCGATGAGACTCCATTATCGTGTGACCGTGCTTCAATTCCTTTGTACCGTACCTCGCAACTATGTGCGACTCAACCATATCGCCGTCTCGCGGTCCTTGCTACTTTGATCATCCACTGACCCAATCAAGACTTGTAAATCTTAGTGTCACTCAAACAACTTTGTCTTACGACGGTTTTCTGACTTAAACTCAACCAACTCAACCATAACCATGCAACTTATATGCCGACAACATAAGACTCGATGCCACATCTCGTGCCGAAGCACGTCGCCTACGTTGCAGCCAAATCTTAGGCCCAACATTTCGTGTTCCAACTGTACACACATTCAACTCAACTTCCTTGATATACTACACTCAATACTCGACTCAATCCAAAGGCATACACGCGGATCGCCGCCCATGCCGACTCATCTATATGAACTAGTCACTTGGGCCCAGCCCTATGATGGACTCCTTTTGAGCTTTTGATTAGACGGACGCTCCTTGTCAGCGCGAGTAGCTAGCTCCGCTGCAAGTCCCTGCCTAACCCGTGCGGTCATCCAGCACAGCTACGAATGTCTCTGTCGCAACGGTTCCCCTAGGCCGCCGGGGTCGCCGTTGGAGAAACAGATTTATTTTACCTTGTACAAGTTGTCCAACGACCATGCAAGACTCGACTCAAACTGACGTCTCACACAGTCAAAGCTACTTCTAGTGTTACCATCTCTTTCAGGGCTAAGTTCAACACATCTCACATCTGAGATCTTGTCTCGACGACCCGTAGTCGCGAGCATTCTTCTTTCTTGCCTCAATGACCCAGTCGTGAGCATTCTTTCTTTCTTTCTTGCCCTATCATTTCACTCACTCAAGAACAACTATCGAAATACTTTCCAAACTCAATGACTCAACCGTGGTCCGTGCTATAAAATACTAAGTCCGTGCATCGTGCCTCAAACCGACTTCTCATCTACGCGACGCTATCGCCCAAGTCATACTTTATATGACGGACCTTGGGATCATGAGACTATTTAACCTAACAACCGCAGAATGAGCGGGACAACACTTGGAATGACTTAGGTCGACTGACATAACTTTGCCTAACTTACTCAAGCCTACAACTTAACGAGCAAAGGCCGCGTCAAGCCTTGCCTCGATGGAGCATGCCGTGCACGCGTTCAACTTTGAACGACCAAGTTATTTGGGTGCCTAGACTTATGGCACAAGCTATGCAACGCAACTTAACTCATGGGACAAGCCAAGACTATGCCAAGCCTCGGACGACAGGACCGTGCATGCTTTATGAAGTATTCATGCGGGCGACGCCTATGACTTAGGCTATGTTCATAACTTCGCCGACTCAACCAACTTTCCTTCTCCCAAGCCACGGGACGAAGGATCGAGTGTTATTTTCAAAGCACACTGTGCACCAACTCTAAGCCGACCGTTGGACATTTTCATATTCTAACTCAATTCGACCCGTCGGAATTATTCCCTTTAGCTATGTGGATTCATCTCTTTTATTATCAAGCCTACTTGTGTAAGTTAAAAACATGCGATTTATTATGTGAAGGCTAAGATGAGGCAAGTTCACCGAAACTACCCACCTAAGCGAGCGGTCGCCTCGATCGAGTGATGTCTCCGAGTAGCCGTTGCAAGGCTAAGTCCGAACGCCGTCGGCGTTTTGATTCCTCCGATTGACTGAGCGGGACGGGGCACTACAGTCGCGAACCTACGCAGGAATCGTATCTATACAATGAATAATAAATAATGAAGACTTGCCCAGTGTATACCATATATAAGAGGAATAACATCTTATGACGGGATCCAGACAATACCAATCCGTGTGAACAACGTGTCAAGAGAACAAGGATATCTGTACTAAATACTAGAAACAAAGACGATATCATAAAACAGAAATATTATCAAAGATTGTACTCGCCTGTGGTCCTGAGCTGATAAGGTGAACAGACGCTCAGAGTAATCACATACCTAAAGATGAGATACTACAAGTCAAAACATGGTTTAATAATGAAAGGAAAGCTAATCGAGTCATGATATTCAAGTCTAAGTCAAAACTAGGTCAAACTAAGTCACACCAAGCTAAACTAGGTCACACTAGGTCAACCAAGGTCAAACAAGGTCACAGGAAGTCAATCCAAGTCAAACTAAGTCAAACTGGGTCAAAGGTTGACTTACAGTTGACTTTTGGTCAAAAAGTTAACTCTGGTCAACACTGAGTCAACCCTGGGTCAACCCTAGGTCAAACAAGTCAAATGTTGACTAACAGTTGATTTTCAGTCAACTGGTCAACTCTGGTTTGGTTTCGGTCAATTCTAAGTCAAGTGTTGACTTGTAGTTGACTTTCAGTCAAAAAGTCAACTCTTGGTCAACGGAGGTCAAGACTAGTCTAAACTACCCTTATCTAGTCATTACCTATCAAGACAACCTATTTTTAAGCCCATCTTAGAAGTCAAACTCAAAATCTTAACAATATCCTATTACCTACATTTATCCTTCACAAGGTAAATACCAATACCTTATCCATTACAAAGGAAACCCCTCTAGATCTCAGGATACTAGCCTAGGCTTCTTAGGGTAGCTAGATACTATCCTATCTAAGGTTTACCTACCAAGAAATCTAGGGTTCTTGGGCATCTAATCCATCTTATGGTCATGTTGGTCATCTCAATATTACCTTAAGTATCGTTTTGATATGCTATGGTATCGTGAGATACCATACTCTATCTTCTATCCAACCTTCCTAGTTTACTCTCCCACACTCTCCTAGTGTCTAGGTTAGCCCTCTCTAAAAGTCCACTAGGATATCAACTTAGTTAGGGCACTAACTTAACTAACCACTATCTAATACCAATTCTAACTAGCCTACAACACCATACTAACATTTACCCTTCTAACCTATCAACACCCACAAACTAACACTCAACCTACTCCCACAAAACATTCATACAAGGACTGAATTGTGTTGGTGAAATGGAAATGGAAGTAGAATGGATGAAGTATGGATGAATGATGGAAAGGTGGAGTGGTGAAACATGGACTTATGAATGAACACATGGATTGTATTGTAATATGGTAGGAATGATTTTGAATGGAAGGATGGATGATGAATGATGTGTAAAAGAATGGAAGAATGGATATATAATGAATGAAAGAATGAAGGGAAAAGTGGAGGAAATGAATGGTAGAATGTGTGAATGAGAGGGGCTTATATGTGGCTGAAATATGGGTGATTTAGGGGCTGATTTTGGGCTGATATGTAGGTGGATATGGGATGAATTTGGACTGAATGTAGGGGTTCATGGCTGCCAAGTGCTGGGCTCTAAGGGGCTGGTATGGGGCAGCTCAGGACTGGTTAGGGGCTGTACCATTTATGGACTGGGTTAGGACAGGTTTTGGACTGCTATAGGCTAAGTTAAGGGCTGTTTTGGGGACAGCTACATGGCTGAATTTATGGACTGAAATGTGTGTCATGTAGGGCTGGTTAAGGGTTGGTTTGTGGCTGAAATGGGCCTGCTACATGGCTGGTTTAGGGGTTGTATTAGGACTGGAATAAGGGACAGTCAAAGGACAGGTTTGGGGTTGCTAAGTGCTGCTTAGGCTGATTTAGGGGGGCTGTCACTTGGACTGAACAAGGGGCTGGGTAGGGACCGTTTGAGACTGCCTATGGGGGCTGAATGACCCCCCCCCACCTGCTGTAAATCAGCAGCCAGTGCTCCCCCCTTTCCTCTTTAAATCCCACTCTCTCTACCACTCTATATCTCATTCTCTATATCACTCTCTCACTCTCTCTATATAAATCTCTACTCCCGACTCTCACTCTCTAATCACATTCTCTACTCTCCCTTCTCCTCTCTATATCCTCCACACACACACACACACACACACACACATATATATATATATATATATATATATATATATATATATATATATATATATATATATATATATATATATATATATAACCACACACACACATATATATATACACATACACTCCAAAACATCCTGAAACCTATCCGAATATCCCAATTCTCACAATTCTACCCTCTAGGGCCTAGACATGTACCCAACACAAGCAATCTAACTCGCGCACGTGAGCGAAAACGAGAAACGAGGCCCGAATGACCAAATGGCCATTCTGGCGACTCCGGGGTGTCCGATTCGCGATACCGCGTGATACGGACACCAAACCTATCCGGATTCGACCCAAACTCTATTCACGAGTTCTAAATAATGATTAAAACCTATTCGAAGTACTAACTTGTCAATTCTAGTGTCAGTACAAAAAGTCACCCGTGTGTTGGAACCCGAAAATCCCGAAAAAGCCTATTTTTATGATTTCTCGCAAAACGTTCCCACGTATCCAAATATGGACAACGTATCCAAATATGGACACGTACCTAGCCTCATCTCACCCAAACTAACCTAATTAGGTCTAATTAGGCTAGGGGTAACACCCAAATATGTCAATTTAGGGTTTTTCCCAAAATTGGTACTAAACCTAGCCCGAAAGTCCCGAATTGAGTCCAATGGGTTCCAAACCTCTTCTAATGCGTTGTCCTACGTCTCGGGTATCCTCTAATATACAAATAACATTAATTAGGAGCAATTACAAGAGTTAGAGTTAGGGTTTATCTCTTGGGAGTTGGAATCCCAAGAAAAAGCCCCAAAATTGGTTCTTTTTGGGTCAAGAGCCAAATCTAAGCTTCCAACCCCTCCATGCTAGGTTCTACCTAGATAAAAATTACAAATAAGAGATAAACAAGGGTTAGCACCAAGATTAGATAGAGATCTAGAGTATGGAAGAGAATTAGAAGAGATTTGACTTACTTTGGAGCTTAAAATCCAAAGGGAAAAGAAAGAGCTTTTTGTAGAATAAGAGAAAGGAAGAGAAAGAGAGTTTTCTTGCAATGAGAATAAGGGAAGGAGTGCTTGCTGCTGGCTGGCCCTATTTTAGAGGGTTGGGGGTATTTGACAATTTACCAAAATGTCCTCCAAGTCAAAGAAATGAGTGGTTTTGAGTTGGGGTCAAAACGGTAACTTGAAAACTCATAATTTCAAGTTCTAAATCTAATTCTAATCCCTAATCCCACTAAAATCAAATGAGATTAGTCAAATATAAATATTTGGGTTTGGTCATGACAAGTTGGTCGGTTCCAGTTGGGTCCCGATCAGAGTCTAAGCTACCCCGGGTCCCCGATACAAGTCGAAATGAGCTGAAATTCGAACCCGACTCAAATAACCCCAAAACAATATCATAAATAATAAAATAGATTTCAAAAATATTCAAAAATACAAAATAATAAAAATACCCATGTTCTTGAAAACTGGGGGTGATACTAGCTGTCATAACAGCATGTCGAGATATATCATGTCAGTTTACTTGCCAAGAGTGCGCCACAGCGGGCCACTATCGTGTTCTATTCTTACATTATCATGAATGAGAAAAATTATATAAAATAACTAATAACAAATTCTTGAAGCCAAGGAAAAGATCTACAACTTTCATGTTGGGAGTTGAGAAAAATTCTGGCCACAATTCAGCCAAACAGGCCTTAAAACAGCCAAAATAGGCACTATGCGGCACTATTCAGCACTATGCGACACTATTCGGTACTATGCGACACTCCCATATGCGGCTGGACACTATACGGCACTATACAGCACCATTATGCGGCTCGGCACTATGCAGCACCCTTATGCGGCTCGGCACTATGCAGCACCCTTATGCGGCTCGGCACTATGCGGTACTATGCAGCACCCTTATGCGGCTCGGCAGTATGCAGCACCCTTATGGGCTCGGCACTATGCGGTACTATGCAGCACCCTTATGCGGCTCGGTACTATGCATGCGGCACTATACAGCACCCTGCCGAAATCAGCACAGATGAACATAGAAATGGCCAAAAATGCTTTTGGCCATAACTTCCTCAAAACAGGTCAAAATCTAACTTTTCAAAGGTATATATTGGGTAAAATAAAATTCTCTACAACATGGAACAATCAAAACATAAAAATAATAAGGTTTAATAGATCAAAACTCAAGAAAATTGAAAATAATATAAACTTAGATCTACAAGAAAATATCCATCAAAATAGAAAATGCCAAGTTCTAAAGTATCTTAGAATCAAGTAAGGAAGAGAATGGAACAATAAAACTTGAGATCCATCATGAAACAAGATTGCTCTTGCCTAAGCTCTCTCTCCCTCTCTCTCTTCCTGGTAGGTGTAGAAGTAAATGTGGAGAAGAAGAAGAGTAATGAAGAGAGAGAATGAGGGAATAGATTAATAAAGGATGATGGTGGTGGTAGGTAGGGGTTCTCCCCTTGGTTCATGATGAACCAAGGCAACCCAAGCCTAGCCGAACCAACCCAAAATAAATCGAGCCAAGCCAAGAGATATGCGATACAAGATAAAATACGTACACGTATTCTAAGATACGTAATACGAACTACAGGCATTACAGTTGTCTTTATAAATTGTGAGACATTGTATCTTGTATCAAATGTAAGTATTTGAATATTGTAATTTAGTTTAATTTTTTGAATGAGCATTTATTTATAATTTTGAGCATTGTGGCTAGATAGCGTTCTACCGTCGACACTGCAGCGTAGGCTGGCTTGGACAAGCACTCGTATCCCGAAAAAGGGTGCGGGTCGTGACAAGTTTTTTGGTGGTCCATGCAGGTCAGTTTTTGTAAAAGATTACAAACTCGTGGTAGTACCTATGTTAGTCGTACTACTGCGAGCCTGCGACTAGGAAAGTACTCATTAACAACTAGGATTAATTTAATTTTTGGAAAATAACTAAGACTAGGAGTCCCTTATTCAATTCGACTGTCGGGTAGTTAAGATTGTTATATAGGTACATATGATTTAGGGAGTAGTTTATTGAATTCTAAAACCATATTAGGTAACACCGATGAGTTTTCATATAGGGATATACTATTGTATTTTAATAAGATAGTAAGATACAAGGTGGGTAGACTATTCGCTGTTAGATTAGGTCTTTCTCGAATTCAACCCTTAATTGTTCAATATTTTCTTTTCGCCTTCTCTAGATATCATCCGTATATCATAATTTCGAATTGCCCATTTAATTTCCATTCTGCCATAAGGAATTATTTTTATGATTTCTGATTCTGTTATCCATATACGAATCTCGAGTTAGTTTTGATTCAAAGTTTTTCCTCAATCATTTAAATATCCATAAAATAAAAATTAGAATGTTTATACTTCTCGACTTCAGTCATTTCTCCCTAATCGACTGTTCTATTTTTAAATCGATACTTTCAAGGACAGATACATATATTTTTCCCCATCACGATCAAATTATTTGAATTTCTAACTTTCTCTATCACAGTCAATTGTTTAAGAAATTTTTAGCCCTTTGAAACTTCATGGAAATAGTTGAAAGAATGATCGGTGACTTACAATGGCAAGACAGAAGCGCACTGTCGCCATCTACTTGACTTATGGAGACTGTGGGTTCACTGCAGCCAGCAGCGCACTGGCGAGGCAGGACCCCTAAGTTGAAGTAATTTTAGGTATATATGGGTCGTCGAATATTATTAAAACTATATCTTGATTGTCCCGTTTAATCCTAGAATTATTATGTCAGTATTGGATAGAATCGATAGGGTATTCGGTACCACATCATACTCGAGTCATGAAACAAAGAGTTTATTGCAGCCAGTGTATACTGGCGGGGCATAAATTCTCGGTAAATTGACTTCGAATATGCTTACGATTTTCGGATACTATAAAGGCTATACCTTTATTGACATGTGACTACTAATTTTTTGAATTGATTTTGTGCCTTATTTTTTGTTATCATCTTTTCTATAAACTGGTAGTTCTCCCTATCTTTCTTACCCTTCTATTTTTAAATCGTCACCTTTTAAAAGTAATTTTGAATGGATTCCTAAACGTATCTAGATTTTGATTCTAAACTCGTGCCTAAATGATTTTTGTCAAGTAGTTAATCATATCGAAATGGTTTCGATTTGATCATGCTTAAAACAATTTTGATAGTGACTAGACTACTTGTTCGATCGAGTCAATTAATTTATTTTTCTATATTTGACTCTGTAATCGTGCCTAAATAATTTTGCTTAACTAGTTAATCGAGTTAAATCGTGCCAACAAATTTGAATTTTGATCATTCCTAAACGACTTCAATCATGACTAAACTATTTGACTACAGTCATAGTCGTGCCCATATTTTAAACCCTATTATTGCCAACGTCTATATTTCTATTCCACTATGATCATAGCAATCATGAATCTTGTTCATGCTTGTGCCAACTTTTAAATTTAATCATGCTTGGATGACTTGTACGATTAGCCTTGATCGTAACTACTTTCTACTTATATCTGGGTGAATTAACCACGTTAGACTGTGTCTAACTTATGATCTTTTCAATTAGTGGTTTATCGTGTCTAATGACTTTTTTCGTTCAGTTAATCCTATTTCGGTTCTATCCTTAAGCATGCTTAGGTTTTGACCTTGATTAGATCATATAAATGCGGTCATGTTTTGTTCATGCCTAAACGATAAATCATGCTAAACCAAATTCTTTAATCATCTTTAAACAAAATCTGATCGTGACCGAATCATAATTTTTTTTGATCATGCCAAATCGTATTCTACTTCTGATGATTATGTTGACTTTATCAGTGATTACGCGTGACTAATTTGATCAGAATCAAATTCTTCTCTTGATTATATCAATTGCCGTTCTTATTCATATCAAATAAAATTTCGTATCTTGATTTTGTTCTTAGTCATACCAAATCGTGCCATTTGAAATTTTTAGGAAGGAATATTCCTAAGGTGGGTAGATTCGTAAGCCTACTTCCCAAAAAAATTTATTAGAATTTTTTTAAATCAAATAAAATATATTCTGAAAGGAATTATAAAACTTTTTGAAATATGAATTTATTTGAAGGCAAACTTTAAACTTATTACTTTCCTTTTATTAAGTGTATCTATAAAAATCTATTTTTAATTAAAATTGAAATTTGGATGCAGTCAATTCTGGATTTGGTTTGGTTTTAGTCCTAACTCATTTGAATTTGCCTTCAAATCTATTGATATATGGAAAATATTTGTACTTATGAAAATATACAGTTATAAATATTCAGATTATTCTTATTTCGATAATTGATTTTATGAAAGCTTGTTTAAAGATTATTTATAATGCTATATATTACTTTAGAATAATTTTATGATTGAGGTTAATAGGATTCGATTAAATCCTATTTAATTCATGAGATGAATTGTTCCATAGATTTAGCCCCCTTTTTCCACGAACACAATTTCCCAAATCTATAACCCTAATTCCAAAAATTCAGTTTCTAATCTCTAACCCTAACCCTAGCCCCAATTCCTAATTTCTAACCCTAACCCTAAATTCATCTTCCCGAATTTTTATATTTTTAATCATTCATTTACTTTATTTTATTTCTCGTGATTGAAGGTAATTTTTGTCGATACTTGTTTATGATGATTTTCTTTTACCAAAGCTGGTTTAAATTAAATATTTGAGAGCATTTTAGGGCCTATAGGGTTCCAAGACTCTTTCTTCCTTTTCACCTATTTGATCAGTATCTTCTTACCCTAAATTTTTTTCTATCTTTTAACCGATCAACCAAATTCATCTATCCCAAGAGTCCTTAAATTCGAGGACGAATTTATTTCTAAAGTGGGTAGATTTGTAACCCCTCTTCCCGAAAATCTTGAAAATATTTTTTAAATTTTATTATTTGAATTGAAATACAAATTTTTGGAATTTTATAAATAATTCATAAATTAATTATTATTATAGAAGGCCTTAGTCATGGTTAAGTTTTGGAGTGCAAGATGACCAAGAATCATGGCACGGATAATGCAGTGGCATACTTTGACTAGTGTATTAGTTATGACAGGAAAGACCGAGCCATAAGTGTGTCCGAAGTAGGAAAACTATGCTAAGTTGTGACTTGATCCCTATATATAATTTAATTAGTTATTTAATAATAATAAGACTTTTAGGATACCCGGTTAGACCGAACTAGTCTGGAATGGACCCGAACCAAACCCAAGCCCATGTAGTCATGTGGTGTGTCCAAAGATGTCCGTGTCGATATATTTCATGAGGGTATGTCGTACTTTACTTTAATGATCTATTAGATATATTTCCTAAGAAATTGTTATATATATATATATATATATATATATATATATATATATATATATATATATATATATATATATATATATATATTGATATTATTCGATATTCAAACAACAAATATAGGATAAATATTTCTTAGATATCCTCGACTACTTTAGAGATTTTTGACTATACCTATAATGCGATGTACCCTATTTTTGGTTACCCTAGTTCATTAACATTAATATGGTTATCATTATTGTTATTATAGTTATAAAAATATAATTGGTGATTGTGTATTTTGTAGGAAATAAATAGAAATTTCATGTACATACTTTATTGTTTAAGCCCTACACTTAAAAAAATATAATATTAATAATTTTGGTTTAATTGAGTATTATATATATATATATATATATATATATATATATATATATATATATATATAAATAAAATATATATTTTTTTTTTATATATAAATAAAATATATATATATATATATATATATATATATATATATATATATATATATATATATATATATATATATATATATATATATATATACATGTCCGGCGGGCCTAGCTCTTGTGGTTAGGAGGGTTGGCTCCCCTAGGGATGGGCTGGGTTCGAGCCTTCCCTTCCACCCGGGGTGGCTGGGCGGCTTTGGCCGCGGCCCCGGGTGGCACCCGCTGCCGGACACCCTCCCCCTGCCCCCCCCCCCTCCGGGCTCCCCCCCCCCCCACCCCCCCCACCCCCGGACCCCCCCTGGGCCCAAAAAAAATATATATATATATATATATATATATATCTTAAAGAAATAGGAAAATAAATAAAGCATACCCACTCAATTACTGTTCCCGGAACAATAATTATGAATACTCGATAGATAGAAGGAAGAGAGGAAAGAGATCACAGAGGATTTTAAATCCAAGATTTAACCATAAATCAATGCTGCGATCTCATCCAAAAATCTATACTAATCTATTGTTACCAACCTAAAACTGATATTGGATGTATATGTATCTACTAAAACCCGAGAACAGAGAACTAGTTTTCGAAGGAATGGGCGCCTCCACCTCGACCTGCAATCTTCGCCAACCTAGCCCCAGCCTCCCCGAGCCGTGAGCGACCTCCCTGAGCACCTGCGATACACTGGCGACGGCCGGAGCCAACCGGCCGACCGGACACAGCAGGCGCGCGCGGGGGCACTACACAGCAGCAACATGCAAGGTACACAAGTTTGTGATCCGATTTATCATCCTATAGTCGATCATTTTTGATCTGTAAAATCCTATAAGATGCCTAGTTGGCCCTCTTGAAGCCGCATTAGATAGAATCAGGAATAGCTAACCCGGTTGTTCAGGAAATTGATGTGAAGATCATCGAAAACCTGATTGAAAATAGGGCATAGACCAGTCCAAACCCCGATTTTGGAAGGCAAAATCCTGCCAATCCAAATCAAATTTACAAAATCTACTTGAACAGATTGATAGTCTATATAACCGATTTCAAAACCCATAAATTAGTTGTATATGTTATGTAGTTAATTCCTGACTAAAACAGTCCCAAAGATTGGGATAAACCAGTTTTCAAAACTATAAATTTTACTGAAAATCTCCGATACGGCATGCGCTCCGACAAACCGGGTGATGTGGTCACAATCCGTAAGTATCGAAAGGCGCGTAAGGATGTTATGGACGTGTGGGATTCGACGGAACTTGATTTCGCTGTGTACGAGCAACAAAATCGAGGCATATCCGTCGAGATACCCCATATCGGCCTCTTTGCAAACTAACCAATTACTTTGTACACATTCGTCATCTTGAAAAGAAACTTATGCCAACAGGACCATATCGTTTTTCTGTTCATGTATGCCAAGTTTGGTCTGATTCTAAGAAGGTCGATCAGAACGCCCTTTTGGCGGGCCCGCGACCCGATCCAACGGGCAAATTTTTGCATGGCCCACCAAAATCCAACTTTAAACATATGGTTTGGTTGAAATTTTGAGAGTTGGGGTTGGGGTTGGGGTTGAGGAGGGGATCGGGGTTGGGGTTGGGGAGATGAAGGGTTTGGGGGGAAATGTGTTTTGGTTGAAATTTTGAGAATGATAAGGAAAGGCGGTTGTTTCAATTTTATTCGTAGTCAGCAGCGGAAAAGTTCGTAGTTAAACAGTCGGTTTTGCGATAAACTAGTGACGTATACCGCGACGTAAATTTATAATATATTTTACATAAATTATCGATCGCAGGTCAGTCGCTCGTCCGTCGCAATATAGCGACTGTTTTTTTTCGTCACTAAGGTCAGTCGCTAAATAATAGTATTTTTGTAGTGCTGCATTTCTTCTACGAGCCACCAGTGGTGAGCATTGCCAATCAGCTACATCCTGACAGCAATCATCCAATACTCCTTCGGTAAATCTGTTGTCTCCAACTGGTGCTGGATGTTGGTGAGCTCGTGAACCTCTGTGGGGCTCTTCTTGCCCGAGAATTGGGTTGGCTTCAACTGGCGAAAGTCTGCAAGTGTTCCCGTCGATGGCTGACAAGCTGGTGGAGTCGCCCTCTCCAAAGCTGCTACAATGCGATCCTCCATGTTCACCACTTATCTCCGCTGAGTATCCAACTGGATCTCCTATTGGGCCTATATCATCACATAGAAGGTCTGGTACAACTGCTGAGGATCCATAGTTTGTCCGAGCTGGGGGGACATCATTGGCGGCATCAGTGGCAGCGATGGCATCGGTGGGATTGTATTTCTATTTTTCCATTAATGATTTTTTTTCCAAGATATTATATCTCATTTTTGCATAATTCTATCTTATTAGGACTAGGAATTATACCATGTTTGAGGAAAAGATCACATATAGAGTTGAGGTGATCAAGATGTTCTTCTTTAGTTTTTGAAAAAACTAGAATATCGTCAATGTAAACCACACCAAATTGGTGATAAGAAGTGAAGATGGAATTCATCCACTTCTAAAAAAATTGAGGTGCATTCTTTAAACCGAATGGCATTACATTTCATTCATAGTGATTGGAAGGTGTAGGAAAATCTGTGAGTTCCCTAGAAACTTTGTCTTGTAGTTTAATTTTCCAAAAGCTATTTCTAGCATCAAATTTGCTAAACCATTTTACATCTTTTATGCGACTCAAAATTTCTTCTATAAAAGGTATGAAGAAACCGTCAAATTTGGCATTATCATTAACCCTTTTATAGTTAGCAATCATATGAACTTTTCCTCTCTTTTGTTCACTATGGTTTCTGACCATAAAAGCTGAAGAAGAATGTGGTCTACTGCTTCGTGGAATTAGCTTTAATTCAAGTAATTATTTTATTTGTTTGTCAAACTCTTGTCTATCTTGAAGGGTATACAAGATAAAATTGACTCGAATTAAATTATTGTTATCTATCAATTGGAGTAAGCTTACAATATCTAGGAGACTTGTTCCAAAATTGTAATAGATTCTGAACAAATATTTTTTTAATTTGTTCATAATATTATCGTTAGAAATTGGTAAAATTTGTGTTGTTAGAGTACTACTATCACTAAAATCACCATGTTTCAAAGAAGATGCACGTTTTTTGTTTTATTTGAAATCGTTATGGGCTAAAAAGGTGTTACCTTTTAGCCTAGGAATTCTTATATTCTAGAAAGATATATAAGTAGAATTCATTTCAAATGGGTAGACTGTCTGAATAAAATTATTTCCAAGAATAATACCTCTATGTATATTAGGGAAAATAATAGCTGTGAAATAATGAACCTACAAATTTTATTATTGATTGTCGTAATTTTTATTGGTAAAGAAGAAACATAGTTAGCAAAAATTGTCTGCTGATACCAGAGACAATTTGTTCATGTTCTAACTTATATTGGTATTCCGGAGATACCAACTCAGGTCTAGTAGTACCAGTATGAACTAGTGCATGGAGTGTAAGGTATTCGCAGTATCAACTAGTAGCACCAGTATCTATCGCTTCGTCCAATTGTCATCCCTGCAAATCGTATGTTGCTTTCTTAATGACACTCTTGGTTCTCGTGCATTGTATTTGGCCTTCCTGTCATTCGTCAAGGGGCAGTTGATGGAAGAAGTAATTGAACAAAGCTCATTCAGTAGTTGGAGAAAGTAAGCGATGGGTAAATTATATTCAATCTTAGTAGAAATTGGTGTTATTAGGCATAGCTGCAAATGATAAGAATTGAAATTATAGCGAGTTATGTGGGCCTAACATTCTAACAATAATAATGTTAACCATATTGTTTGTGAGTCAATACTGCCAAAGTTGTGTGTTGTGTTCAGTTCGACTATATGTATTTAACTTGATGATTTTATAATTATTGGTATTTTTTCCTTTTTAAAACCTGGAACTAGTTCAGAGTCTTGTAGGTCAAAACCGACTTCACTTTGATCATAGTTTATTTGATTAAGATAATATTATGCTTTATTTATGGCTTTTTAATTTTCGTTCGATCGCTAATATTGCCTTAGTATTTGGAGTTTTTGTTATTCCCAAAAAAAAAAAAAAAATTAGTCGCGATATATGGCTTGTTTACTTGTTCAGTTGCACCAATCTGCTATGAAAATCTAGCTGCCACTCAGATGGGGCAATTCATGAAATTTGATGGCATGTTTGAGACGTCCTCCAACCATGGAATGACTGCACCAGGGAGCATTGCAGGGCCTGAAATAACATGATTGCATGAAAAGGTGAGGAGCAGTATGTTCTTTTGCTGAGTCAGTAACCTAATGCTAAACCCCCATATGGTTCAATCCAACTTTGGTGGAAGCCTGAAAACTTTTGGATATTTAAGGACCCTTAATGTAAGCCATTGTGTGGTGGTTGTCTAGTTTTATCGGCATGTCTTTTATTAGGAATGTTGTTTGCACTGGTATTTAATATCATGGTTTAGTAACGTGTTCCTATCTTTTGTGTTTGAAAATCTTAAATTTAAGTTACTGAATTTTATGGATTCTCAACCAAAATAAGCCTTTAAGATGTTTGACAAATTGGATAATGCTGTAGAATTTTGAGCAAATGTTGTTACGTAGAACGGACATTCTACCTTGCCCGCACGCAGATTTGGATCGAAATTCTGGCCCGTAGGCCACGTGTTGTCCCTCCATTGGAAGAGTGTGTTGGGAACGAAACGCAAAAACCGTTTGACCCAATATATGGTTATATTTTATTTTATTCTATTTTGTTTTTTATTTTTATTTTTTATTTTTTATTTTTTATTTTTTATTTTTTATTTTTATTTTCTAAAATTTTATTTTTTATTTTTTATTTTTTATTTTCTAAAATTTTATTTTTTATTTTTTATTTTTTATTTTTTATTTTTTATTTTTTATTATTTCTTACTTTTATTTTTTATTTTTATCTTTTATTTTCTACTTTTTTACTTTTTACTTTTTACTTTTTATTTTTATTTTTATTTTTATTTTTATTTTTATTTTTATTTTTATTTTTATTTTTATTTTTATTCTTATTCTGTTTTTATTTTTATTTTTTATGTTATTTTATTTTATTTTATTTTATTTTTTGCTTTTATTTTTTTATCTTTTATCTTTTATTTTTTACTTTTTACTTTTTACTTTTTACTTTTTACTTTTTTATTTTTTTATTTTAATTTTTTTTATTAATATTTTTTAACTTTTTTGTTTTTATTTTTTTATTTATAATTGAAAGAAAATCGATGCAATTTAACATCTTTAGGCTGAATGAGAAGCTAATGCAGTGTCGGACTTTAGATTTTGAGGCCCTGAGGCGAACTCTAAAAATAGTACCCTCAAAGTTTAAATTGGTGCCCTCAAACTTACTCGTAGTCTTCGACTCCGACCACTAGACCATCTCAGCAGGAATAACTATAGGCATTAACAAGAACACATTTTTTAATAAATTATAATTCAACCACAAATAAGTCAATAATTATAGCGTTTAAACAATTATACAACAATTACTAGATATTTCAACAACAATTACTGGATATTTCAATAATAATTTATAAAAATAAATTAATAAATTAGCTCACCAAATAGAAAATGATCAATTCCAATAGGTCTTTTAGAAACAAAACTTACTTGTAGTCGCCGACTCCAGCCATGCACTAACTCAACTTGGCAAGGCATTAGGCAAGAACATAATTTTTCAATAAATTGTAAATTAACCACAAACAAGACAATCAATAACATTTTATATATAAAAAAATTAATCAAAGTCTTGCATTTGGAGGGTCTAACCATTAGTTCTTTTAGAAAAGAAAAGAAAAACTCTAGCAGCCACAGGTCTCCTTCTACAAAAAAAACCTAAATTTTTTTTTTTTTTTTTGTTCTAATAGTTCAGCGACCACAGGAGCAATCTTTCTGTGGTTTCTTTCTGTAGCTTTAAATATATAGATTAGGGAGAAAAACAAAGTTGGTAACCACATGACTCTTTCTACAAAAACAAAACCTAAAAATATTCTTTGTTCTAATATTTTTCGTAGCTTCTAATCTTTTTGTGACTTCTAATCTATAGATTCGATCCGTCAATTTGATTTTTGGCCCAAAATTAAGGCCCGAATTTAATTTTTTTAAAAAGCTCAAAATTATAGATGACTTACGTACACTAAAAAAAATTATCTACACTCTAAAAATTTAGACTTATATACACTATAAAAAAATTGGTGCCCTCTAAAATTTTGGGCCTGAGACAAGTGCCTCATAGGCCTCATATTAAGTCCGGCCTTGAGCTAATGCAGTGGAAGAAGGCAGAAATATTGAAAGGCAATTATGTATTGTTTGTGGGGCACCCAAAGTCGTTATTGCTGCCACCGACGACGTCGATGGGAAACAAAATTTTCTTCCCAAGGTTAATGGAAAGCCGGCAATGACACCGGCAAAAAATGAAGCAATCCGGAGGACGACTAATTTATTTTTTTATTTTTTAAATTTTTTAAATTTTTTATTTTTTTAAATTTTAAATTTTTTATTTCCTATTTTCTATTTTTATTTTCTATTTCCCATTTTCTATTCTTATTTCTTATTTCTTATTTTTATTTTTTGATTTTTATTTTTTATATTTTATTGTTTACTCTTTACTTTTTACTCTTTATTCTTTATTCTCTATTTTTTATATTTTTTTACTTTTTTTACTTTTTTACTTTTTACTTTTTTACTATTTATTTTATACGATTTATTTATTTATTTTTTAAAAAATTTTACTTTTATTTTTTAATTTTTTTATTGTTACGATGCAATTTAACGGCTTTAGACTGAATGATAAGCTAATGCAATGCGAGAGGGTACGAAGATTTGAGGGCAATTGTGCATTGTTTGTGAGACACCCGAAGTCGCTATTGGTGCTATCGACGACGTCGATGAGTAACAAAGTTTTCTTCAGTAAGAAAGTTTTCTTCCTAGGGCTCATGGCAAGCCGGAGATGATATCGGCAGAAATGAAGCTATCTAGAGGACGACGCTTCTTCGATTCGAAAACTTCGTCATCGGCCTTCATAAAAGGTAAGAAATCATTGGATCAAATGAGGAAGTATGTGCGATTATGTTGTAGTGAATGGAGAGGCATAATTTTTAAAAATAAATGTATTACATGTTCAGCATTTGGTACGCAGCCAGCAGCAGCCAGAAGTAAAATTGTTCAATGACACGAAACTTATGTAAACATTCCAACAATTTGTTTACAATAATAATAATCATAAGTTGATACTAGTTGTTGCTATTGTCGACGTTGTGTTTTGTTGTTCTTTTTGTTGTATTTTTTGTTGTTGTTGTTGATCTTGTTTATGTTGTTGGTCTTCTTTATATTCTTCTTCTTGTTGTTGTAGTCGTGATTGTTGTTGGCATTATTGTTGGTGTTGTTTTGAACATGATGATTGTGAGGAAGAAGCAATATCTTGTTCGTGCTTTGCCTTTGGACTAGCAACTATAATCCCACATTGGCTACATCACCAAATGGATATCTTAATATAATGGTTTGCTTGTGTTGAGGTGTGCACATAGAGTGTGGTGGGGCACATGTGGGTGCCATATGGCATTGTTTTTCGCGACTCGGACACGGAATCGAAATCGGACTCAGGCTCAAGGGTGCAAAGTGGCACTTTGTTAGTGCACTTTGCACTTAGCACGTCAGCATCGTCGCATGGTACTTGTACATATTTTTTGCGCTCGTGCACGAGTTGCATGAATGGGGGACGTGTGGGCTATGCGCCTATGCGCATTTATGCGTATGCGTCGCTGCACGGCTGTGCGCATGCATGCATGGGCTGCTATGTTGTTGGCTTATGCGTAGGAGCAGCTGCGCTACTAGACGCATATGCACAGATGCGTGGTTGGCGCATGTTTTCGTTAATTGTGGGATATGAATGGTTACGGAAAGATAGAGTCTTATATTCAGATCTGATTTTTTGGGGATTTGAATTTAATTTGATCCTACCTTTCCGTAATTGGTTGGCGGCCAAGATTAGGGTTATGGTTATGGTTTCCTCCCAACTAATACTCTCTCCGTGCCTCCTTTGAGGATTTACTTCGAAATTAAGAAAGGAAGAGAGTTAGAGGTGTTGTTGGAGTCCAGGAGTTCGTGCGAGTCTAAGCAGAGGTGACAACTAGCATTCCAAAAGTTCTATGAGAACGTGTTGATTCCTGGGAACATATCGTATGGGACTAATCTTACTTTGAGCAACGGTGATCTTCATCACCCCAACAAGCAGCATTCTTCTTCTTCCTCTAAGTATTTTCTTTATCTGTGTAAAGGTTTTGTCCCAATTGCAACAAATTTGAATGGAAGAACATTCTCTTTCTCTCAATTTGTAAAAGAGAAGAGAAAGTTATAACATGAGATTTAATAGTGGTCCTCGTTCAATATTTTGTTTCAAAATAATATGAGATAAATATATTTTTTTTGTTTTGGTATGTAAAATGCGTCACACTAGATTTTAGTCGAACTTTACTTTTATTAATATATAAAAATTATTATATTTGTTATACCAGTCTAGATACTAATTTAGAAAATAATGTTCTATATATATATATATATATATATATATATATATATATATATATATATATATATATATATCTATATTATTTCCCATGCAATATATAACATGATAATATATCATGTATATTTGTAAATTTTATTTTTGAGGATAAATTTATTGGAATTATTTTTTATTTATAAAAAAAAATTAATTAATTAAATATTTATATTTAAATACTTATGACGATTTAAATTTGGATGAGGATTTGATTAAATTATTTTAAAATTTGTTTAAATAAATGATGTGATTATCTAAAAAGGGTTTACATATTTCTAATCTTTATCTAACTAGGATTTCTCCACCCTATTTATAGGGGAGCCTTGGCATTGTTTTCTCCAAAAAAAATTTCTCAACCATCATCACCAATTGTGCACTGTAGACTTTAGCCTCCAAATCATGCTGTCATAACCGGCCCGGACCGACGGTTGGACCGGATCTAACCGAATTTTGCCAAAAAAATTGGTCCATCAGAACTTGAACCGAAATTTTTTAACAACCGGTAGTTTTTTTTTCAAAATCGGAATTTAACCGTTGAACCGACAGAATGGGTACACAATTGAACCAGTCGATTCTAGTGTTTTAAAAAAATCAAAAAAAAAATTATCATGTGAGATTTGGACCATTTTGTTCTTTGTTTTGTTTTGAGAGACCTTATAGTTGTAAAACTAAGCCAACATGGGGCTCCAGGCGAAAGGAGACACCAACATGGGTCTACAATAGAACTAGTATGTATCAAGTATCATTTTGACAAAGAAATTTGTGGTGTAGTGGTTATAATGAAGACTTTAACTTTAGAGATCCTTGGTTCAAAACATGGTGGCAACAAACTTTTGTTATATTTACACTTTTTTTTACATATGTGTGGAGGGTCCATTTTGAAAGTTTCGTCTCGGCCTCCCATTAATTCAGGGCCGACCCTGAGTAGAAGGGTGAGGCTGATGAGGGCAATTCGTGTTGTTAATAGAGAGAGAGAGACCTTGAACGAGCTCAAACATCACAAATGTAGTCCGTCGCACTCTTGCAGTTCAATTTCTGATCTAAGATCGTAGTATTGATCTAGAATAATAGAATGCCTACTATGTTCCTTCCCAATGCTTTTTCTCTCCACTCTTCTCGCAACCACGGAGGATACTTTAAGGCTTTGGTTCACGGATTTAAGGAACTAGGAAATGAAAGTTGTTCCTTTTCTTTGTAGCTACAAACTTGGAAATCAATTTTCTGACAAGGAAAAAAATTGGTGGGAATATGGTTCCACTCAAAATCCATGGAATTGATTTTTCCTCCTCATTTTCGAACATTTATTACAAAAGTTATGACAAAAGTAACCATGTGTCATTGCTTATTTTACCATTAATGTTATTTTTATAATATTATTTTTATTTTAAAAGGTAAGGATATTATTGGAACATTATTACTTGCTTTCATTTCCTAGGTAGTTTTCTTGTTTTACCAAACAACGGAAAGAAAATGTGACAGGATTTCTACTTTTCTATTCCCATGAAAAATACAAAGGAATTCATTTCTTTTCCGTGAACCAAACGGGGCCTAAACTTTGCCTTCTCATAGATAGGTCGACTAAAAAAAACTCAAATATGAACTCAAAATCAAAACTTCCAATATAGTTATAACAAGTGGACTTATTTTTATATTTAGGTTCTTGAAAGTGTACCTACTTTTTCTATTTAGAACCAGTAAAAAAATTCAAGGAATGAAATGCAAATAATACAATAGTTTTTGTTGTCGGGTTTTAAAAATTAGTAACTAATAGTTACTCTGGGTTGAGATTGGTTGTCTCCATTTTTGTGTTCCCAACCGTGTCCTCTCTCAGAAGTACATGTGAATTCTGTTTTTGGTAGGATCCACCTTAACTTGTGAGAAAGAACATGGTTGGGGACAACAAAATGGGGACAGATCCCATCCCAGTTACTCTAGGATTCTTGGACAAATTACTAGACAAAAGTCCATTCAAGAAAAAATAGGCGAGGGTACGGTCAGATGTCAAGATGTAAAGGGAAGGAGATGTCGAAGACAGACATCGAAGAGAGACGAGCACAGAGATGATAACTAACAAATATATTTTTCCACTTAAAATACTATTTTACAAATATCTTTCCTGTTATAATACAGCTCAAGCCGTCCAAATCATTTGTTTTTCCACACTAATCTTTATTATCATAATGTGGCTTAAAAACGGCTTAAAGGTGAGCCGTTCAAACCGTTTATATACCATTCAATAACTAAAATAAAAAATTTCTTATAATTAACTACCATCGTACTTTGCATATGTTCTAAAAATAATTTAAAATCCTCGTAACTAAATGTAAAAATAACTTAAAATTCTTGTAACTATTTAAATATATATCCACAATCCTATAAACATATATATAACGAATTCAAATTCGAATATGTTCAATATTTAAACTAATTATATAGTATTATCTAAACATATATCAAAGTCCTAAAAGATTTTTTTTTTAATTAAAATATATTTAATATTTAAAGTAACTAGATATTATCTAAATATATATCCAAAGTTCTGCAAAGAACAAATTTTAATTAAAATATACTAAATATTTAAACTACATTTAATCTAAATATATGGTATTATCTAAACATATATCCAAAGTTCTAATTTAATTTTTTAACATTTTTTTACACGTACACGCTACTAGTTTACTATTATAAAGATTATTATTATAAAGAGGCTTAAAATGATTCAAAATGAGTATATTCCCGTAAAAATATTCTAAGATCCTGTAACTACATAACATATTCTAAGATCCTACAACTCCATAAGCATATATTTAAGATCCTACAAACACTACTAAATTCTTCCTGACATTGATCAAAAATAGTTAAACTTTTTAAATATATATTTAAATTAAGATTTGTTATATATATATATATATATATATATATATATATATATATATATATATATATATATATATATATATGTTATTGATATATGTGAATAAAAGAGATTGTTTTCGATTATGTGGGAGAAAAAAGGGAGAACTTTAGTTTTAAATCAAAATATATTAAAATTATATTGAAATTATTTTAATATAATTTAGATTTCTATCAAATTTTTCAATGATGTCATAGATTTTTTTTTTTTCTTTTTTGAGGTCCACATCAATTAATTCGCATCACATTTTCAAATAAAAAGATGAAAAAAAAAAATGTACTAACAAATATTGCTTCCAACAGTTAGTTTCCACAGCATTTAGAGTGAAAACTTCAAATGAACCCCCAATTTCAATTTCCTTTAAAGTTTCTAAACTTACTTTCCATGTTAGTTTTTGTTTAAAAAAAATGGTTTCATAATTTCCGTCCCTTATAGTTTCCTAGACGAATAGAGTTGCGAGGAGATTATACAGGAACCAATCCTAAAGCTCATCACGTGAATGAGTACATTGGTAAAGCCGCAATAGGATGAAAATGAACCAAAGTCCATTAAACTTTCAACTTGAGATTTTATTTAGGTGTGTAGTAAGACCAGAGCAGACCGGCCGTGAGCTGATTGGGGTCCAAGACGGAACTTTCAAAATAGATCCTTATACATAATATAAAAAAGGTAAATTACAAAAGCTTGTTGCCACCAAAATTTGAACCAATGACACCTAAAGTAAAAGGGTAGCATTATAAATATATAACCTCTACACCACAATATATTTTGTTAAGAAAAGCAAATGATACATACTAATTCTATTATAAATAGATCTATGTTGGTGTCTCCTTTCGTTTGGGAGCCTAGGCCGTCGTTCAGCTGCATTGGGCCAAGGCCGCCCCTAAGTAAGACATGAGTTTGGATTGTAATGAAGGGAATGGATGATTTCTCAAACTCCCTTTCCCAGAACATTTCTTCTAAAACTAAAACTTCCAGAACCAAATGAACACCTCCAGAATGGCATTGCACTAGCATTCCAGAAATAACACATTTGAGCACCTAAATGAAATGGATGTTTGAACAAACAAACATCCATCTGGCAATGGGGTCCAAGATGAAAAACTGACAATTAGCTAAAAGTTGAATTAGGAGATGAATGCTAATTCCAACCAGGGTTAGGTCGTGACACAGAAATACCTAAGTTGCATTAGTAGATGAATGCTAATTCCAACCGGGGTTAGGTCGCGACACAGAAAACATCAGCAAGCATGGATATAAGCTATAAATGATTCAATAAAGAAATAAATATGGTGACCCTCCTCTCCTATGTTTCATGAGTATTATAGAAACAACACATATTCCGAAAATAATTACACTGGCAACCCACTTTGCTTTATAAATTATATAAAATATAGAGATGGTCCGTGTTATAAGTTTCTATTAAAAAAATATATAAACTATAAAGATGGTCCGTGTAATTAACTTCAATGTCGGAGTAGTTTATGTAATAAGTGTGGAAGATAGTTGTAGTTAACGCAATTTGTCCTTAAATAAAAGGGCATCAAACCAAGAGTAATTTTGCATTTGTTCCAATCCTAAAAAGAAAATCTAATGTTCAACTGATGTTTTGAAAAAACAAATATAAGCCACTAGTGTCTTCCGCTTGAATTAATGGCAAACAGAAAGAGATGTAGCACCAGATGCCAAAATATTATCGGACAGTGAAAAATAGGAAAACCAGGAAAGAAATGGTCACCTCGGCAAAGTTGCCACTACCACGGCAAACAGCTTAAAAATCTAGCAAATCAATTTGAAGAAGTGGGAAATCAAATTGCAATAACTAATCGCAGAAGAGCACCATCAACGTTCGGTAAGATTTCCAAAGACTAAAAACTCCCACTTAAAGAAAAGCAAAACATAAATAATGATAAACTGAAAGTTAAAACATAATAAAAATAATAAACTTGAAGTCAAACATAATAAGATGATGTCTGGAAATTCATGCCATATTATTGTGAAACTTGATTAGACTAACACATTTCTGATAACTAACTAAATCATGATTAAAAGAGAACATGCATGGGGACAACGAATTTAGTAATAGAATGTGTTTGTCAATAATTGTGAAGTGCAATAACTCATCTTCTGATAATAGAAGACCCTTATTTCTTGAATGTTCACTAGTAACCTAATAGGGCCACTCCCATGTTCTCACAAATGATGCCTATAGATGAGGTACTAAGATAACAGAAAACTGAAATAGGAGAGATGTTATATGAGAGAAGATATAGAACAAACCAATAAAAAAGAAACACATTCATCTTCTTTTCCTTTTCTCTCACTTTAGACCACAACCAAATGCAGCCTAACCAAGCTAAAATAGACCCAGAAGGGGGAATATATCAGAAGAGGGGCAAAATATAAGAAATAATTAAAAAGTAAAGCTTCGGCAAATCCAACTACGAATGATGATAAAGCTTTATAAATCATATACTGCATCAGTATATCCTAAAGTCAAACAAACTATAGAGCTTTATAAATCATATACTGCATCTGTATATCCTAAAGTAGAAGACAACACATGAGACTTGCTATCACAAACATGAATTAGAAGTCAACCTTCGAGCATCATTAGTAAGGCCCATCCCATTTTCTAGATTCTAGATTTAGAATGTAGGAGCTCATTTTGTAGAATAATAAGCCTCATCCCTAGTCTCAATTTCTACAATTTCGATCCCAACCCATCCATGGGTGCTAAGGGTTGGGCCTCCCAATTTCTAGATTCTAGATTGTAGAAACTCGTTTTGTAGAATAGTAAGTTACAATTTGGAGCCCAACTTTCTAGATTCTAAACTTTATATTATTTTTTTCCTACATTAATTTTTGACCACACAATTTTTGGGATCGGAGCTCACTTTATCATTTCCTACTATTTTCATACAAACCCAACCCATTCTACATTTACCTTTTTTTTGAAATTTTGGGCTCCAAATTGCATTGGAGAGTCCCAACTACTAATGATGCTCTTAGAAGCCATATGCAGGAGCGGGGACGGAAGCAGTGGCGGAGAACGAGCCTGCTTAGAATAGTCTATAGTTAGGTGTGAACAGTAATATTTTTTTATGTTTATTAATTATTTTTATTAAAACTTATAATTATCTTAATATTTGATATTTATTAGAATTTATAAAATTCAGTTCAAAGTTGGAGAGAGATCGTCAACATGTAGATTTTTAATGAAGTAATCTTTAGTTTCTTGGTACTTTGATAAATGTGTATTAAAAAATTATAACTTTCTTTCCAAACTTTGTCCTCTATTAAAATTAGAGGTCATTTGACGAAAAGCGCTCATATCGTCAGGAAAAGGTGTTCCCATCGCTGAAGAAACGAGCTCCCATCATTGGGAAAACGAGTTCCTAACGAGCTCCCACGTAAGAAGCAGTTTTTACTGAGATCACGTCCTAGAAATTTCTGGCTAGCCTATGCATTCAAGATAAACAGTAGCTTTGACATCTGATGCAGGTCTAAATTGAAACATCCTTGCAACTCCACAACCACACATGCATAAAATGGAATAAAAACAATAAAGAAATGAACATATTGACAAGGTAAATGAACACCAGGCAGCCAAATGTTATCCGCAACAGGGAAAAAGAGGAAACCAAGAAAGATGATGATCACCTCGGCAAAGTTGCCTTAGAAATGAACAATCAAGAAAACCAAATAAAGATGATGATCACCTCGGCAAAGTTGCCTTACAAATGAACAATCAAGAAAACCAAATGCAGCCTAAGAGCATCATTAGTAAGGCCCATCCCATTTTCTAGATTCTAGATTTAGAATGTAGGAGCTCATTTTGTAGAATAATAAGTCTCATCCCTAGTCCCAATTTCTACAATTTCGGTCCCAACCCATCCATGGGTGCTAAGGGTTGGGCCTCCCAATTTCTAGATTCTAGATTGTAGAAACTCGTTTTGTAGAATAGTAAGTTCCAATTTGGAGCCCAACTTTCTAGATTCTAAACTTTATATTATTTTTTTCCTACATTAATTTTTGGCCACACAATTTTTGGGACCGGAGCTCACTTTATCATTTCCTACTATTCTCATACAAACCCAACCCATTCTACATTTACCTTTTTTTTTTGAAATTTTGGGCTCCAAATTGCATTGGAGAGTCCCAACTATTAATGATGCTCTAACCGGGTTGAAATAGACCCAAAAGAAGGGGTACAAAGAGGGGCAATAATTATAAGAAATTAATAAAAAGTAAAGCTTCAGCAAGACTACTACCAATGATGTTAAACCTTAATAAATCATATACCAAGTCACCCAATAGAAGACAACACACGAGACATGCTATCACAAGCCCGAATTAGAAGTGAACTTTTGTGTAGCCTATGCATTCACGATAAAATGTAATTTGACATCTGATGCAGGTCTGAAACTGAATTGAAACATCCTTGCAACTTCATTACCACGCATGCATAAAATGGAATAAAAACAATAATATATGAGTAGTAAAACAGGTGCATAATAGAAATGTAGGCACAGGTAGTCTGCATTTAACCTATTGACAAGGTAAATGAAATGCAACATCAGACAGCCAAATGTTATCGGCAACAGGGAAAAAGAGGAAACCAAGAAAGATGATGATCACCTCGGCAAAGTTGCCTTACAATGAACAATCAAGAAAACCAAATGCAGCCTAACCGAGCTGAAATAGACCCAAAAGGGAGGTATATTCCGCTACCGATACTCATAGGAACAGTCCGATACTGATTCCAATACCGATACTGTGAACCTTGGTCTGAATTGAAACATCCTTGCAACTTCATGACCACGCATGCATAAAATGGAATAAAAACAATAATATATAAATAGTAAACCAGGTGTGTAATAGAAATGTAGGCACAGGTAGTCTGCATTTAACCTATTGACAAGGTAAATGAAATGCAACACCAGAGCTAAATGTTATCGGCAACAGGGAAAAAGAGGAAACCAAGAAAGATGATGATCACCTCGGCAAAGTTGCCTTACAATGAACAATCAAGAAAACCAAATGCATCCTAACCGAGCTGAAATAGACCCAAAAGGGAGGAATATCACAAGTTACAAGAAATCAATAAAAAGTAAAGCTTTGACGAATGATGTTAAACCTTCATACATATACTGCATCTGCATATCATAAAGTCACACAATAGAAGACAACACATGAGGCTTGCTATCACAAGCATGAAGCGAACTTTGTGTAGCCTATACGTTCTAATAAAATGTAGTTTGGCATCTGATGCAGGTCTGAATTGAAACATCCTTGCAACTTCATGACCACGCATGCATAAAATGGAATAAAAACAATAATATATGAATAGTAAACCAGGTGCATAATAGAACTGTAGGCACAGGTAGTCTGCATTTAACCCATTGACAAGGTAAATGAAATGCAACACCAGACAGCCAAATGTTATCGGCAACAGGGAAAAAGAGGAAACCAAGAAAGATGATGATCACCTCGGCAAAGTTGCCTTACAATGAACAATCAAGAAAACCAAATGCAGCCTAACCGAGATGAAATAGACCCAAAAGGGAGGAATATCACAAGAAATCAATAAAAAGTAAAGCTTTGACGAATGATGTTAAACCTTCATAAATCATATACTACATCTGCATATCATAAAGTCACACAATAGAAGACAACACATGAGACTTGCTATCACAAGCATGAAGCGAACTTTTGTGTAGCCTATGCATTCGAATAAAATGTAGTTTGGCATCTGATGCAGGTCTGAATTTGAAACATCCTTGCAACGCCACGACCACATGCATAAAATGGAATAAAAACAATAATATATGAATAGTGAACCAGGGGCAGAATAGAAATGTAGGCACAGGTAGTCTGCATTTAACCTATTGACAAGGTAAATGAAATGCAACACCAGACAGCCAAATGTTATCGGCAACAGGGAAAAAGAGGAAACCAATAAAGATGATGATCACCTCGGCAAAGTTGCCTTACAAATGAACAATCTAGAAAAGCATCCAAGTCCTATAGTATAACTTAGGATTTACCAAAGATAATGCTGGATATTAACCTTCTCCTGCGCTCAATACAAGCATTTTTCATCTTATGGATCATGTAAACAAAGATCATCATTTTGAATGCTTAAAACTAAGTAAAACAACAAGGAAAATGTCAGTCTGCACCTTTATTTGAGTTGTGGGTTATGGAAAACTAATACAGCATAGATAATGATCTATATCCATACAAGACAGATGGTGATTGAAATCCATATAGTGATCACATTTCCAAAAAAAGAGCCTAAATGATTATATCATTGCGTCATAACAAGTTATTGTGGAAACCATGTAATATGACAATGTGCTACTTTAGTTCAAAAAAAATGATAATAAAGAAGAATCAGTGGCAGCTCAAATCAAAAGGAGGTATGTAATCAACATATCTGACAAGGTCAATTCTTTAGCATTCAATAGTTCATTATAGATAATAGGTAAATAAATTAACCAGTGTAACAACTACTTAAGACAATTCACATTACAGGACTAGGGTTCAAAAATAATTCTCAAATGAAAAATATTTGGGGTCTCATCTTAACTTCAGTTTCATAAAGAGTCGCATAGCTTGGCAAACTGGCAAACAAAACTAAATGAAATCACATGAAAAGGTTTGGCCTTGATGCCTTGAATGTGGTCTTAAGGCTCCTGCTTGGTGGCCTAACCTTCTTGAACACCAGAGGGAACTTGATCTTTGAATCATGGAACTGCTTAGTGCTTTCTCTCTTGCAAAGCTTAGCAGGAATAGTAGCTGTTTTGATAATCTGAATGCAGGGGAACCTTACCCGGTGACGAGAAGCCATTTCAGTGTACATCTGCTCGACAGCACCATTAAGAGTAGTATCACGATACTCCTTGTACATGTTGTGATAACCGGTTCTGCTCTGATAGCGCAGCCAGATCCCGTAGTTCTTGATCTTTGTCGGGTACTTCTCATAAATCTGCAACAGTAGTTTCAAAGCCAAATCAGGATCAAAACAATATGTTTAACAAACTGGATTCATATCACAAGCCAGCATTCGATGCCAGAACGTAGAAAGCATAATAATCATGCTATGTTAAAAACTATTAGGCATTGGGGTTTAAGAAGAAAAGGCAAATTTTAGTTACTTGATATGCTTTATTTTATTTTGTAACTAAGAATCATGGACACTACAAAATTTATTCCTTGTCCATGTTGTATCAGTCAGGTCACGAAAACTCCAAAATATGATAGGACACACCAAAATAGGTGCAGAATCCATGTTAAAAACTATTAGGCATTGGGGTTTAAGAAGAAAAGGCAAATTTCCGTTACTTGATATGTTTTATTTTATTTTGTATCTAAGAATCATGGACACTACAAAATTTATTCCTTGTCCATGTTGTATCAGTCACGTGACAGAAACTCCAAAATATAATAGGACACACCAAAATAGGTGAAGAATCCATGTTACGGCATCTGAAACATGACATGTCAAGTCCATGTTCGTGTAACATATAAGACCAATGGTCAAAAACAAGAAACGAGGGACTACAAATTTATGGAAAAGAGATGTGATCAATAGTTTCCGGTACTGGAGAATAATGGAAGGGTGTTGTTCATATAATTGAAGCAAGATATGAAGGTGTTGCCAGAATGCCTTGCAATTGACCGACAATTTTGAAGTTAAAACTAAAAACCTATTAAAATACACACAAGACCAACGACACTTTGTGGATCAAAATGGCAAGCAATCGAAAAACAAAATGACCAGAAGATGAGTGCAGCTTGAAGTGGTACGTTGAAAGAATACATTACGAATTATCTGTATTCTTAGAAAGTTAAAAATGATGTCAACTGCCGACAGGATAAGAGAATGGTGTAAGGTTGTTTGAACATGCGCGGCAGCCCAGACCGATAGATGCACCGGTTAGGCCTAAGCAAACTCTGATCTAATGTTCATGAAGACAATGTAGGAAGTGAAGTGTTTAATGAATAGAATGTGAGACTAAGATTGCAGTTTTTTTTGGCAAATGTTAAAGGCCACCCCATTTTTTACTAAGGGCCACCAACTTAAAACTTTTAAAAAAAAAAAAATTACAAGTTTGCCATTTTGAAAACACCAAGGGCCACCCTGCTCCTGTCAATCTAGGACTGCAGGACTTGTCTGCAGTCCTCGATTGACAATCTTTTCTCTTTTTTTTTTTTTAACCTACAGTGACTGCAGGGCTTGCCTGCAGTCCAAAGTGAAGATAGGACTGCAGGCAAGACCTACAGTCCGCCTTCCCCGTGAAGGATCCACGATTGCTCTTCTTTCTTCTTTTTGTTGAACGAACGAAAAGGGGGTCTCACTGGCAAGGGAGGGGAGCTAGGGGGCTGCGGCGGGGGGAGGGAGTCGGCCGACGAGCTCCTCCCCGAAGCAGTTCCTCCGCGCGAGCACGAGCCCGTCGGCCGCCAAGCTCCTCCCCGAAGGAGTCCTCCTCCAAAGTCCTCTTGGTGGCCCTTAGTAAACTTGTGAACTTTAGGTTGCTCTTAGTAAAAAAAAATACAAAGGCATGGTTGCCTTTAGTAGATAGGTTGTCCTTAGTAAAAAGGAAGTGGCCTTTAACATTTGCCTTTTTTTTCTCATTCGATTTATTTTCCTCCTCCATCAAGATCTACAGTGCATAAATAGGATTATAAATGTCAGAGTCAAAGGACATAGGGGGAGGGGCCGACCTCGTTGATGGCAAGCATCTGGCCGTTGCTCTTCTTAACCTTCTTCAGCTTCCTCAAGAAATACCTACAAGCAAAAGCAAAGAAATGAGGATAGGTAAGGAGTAACATAACTATGTTGTTACTAATCTAGGAAAGGCAACGGCAAAGGCGAAGGGTTGGCTATACCAGAACTTCGATTTGGCTCGGACCTCGTTGGTGGCCCAGAGCTTCATGCGGTAGATCTTGGGGTGCTCGTCGGTCGCAGTTGGGAGAGCCCTCCCCACTACCTGGTACTGATGGAACTGCACAGTTGTTCCACCATTCCCAATCAAACCATCACTAATCAATACACCATAACAAGAAGAAGAAGAAGAAGAAGAAGAAGAAGAAGAAGTGAGTGGAAAGGAATGAATGTAGACTCACTCTGAACACGCCCATTCTCCTCTCCTCTCCTGATACAGCTTCTTCCTTCCCGGCGGCTGAGAATGAAGACGAGTAGTCCAACATTTCTTATATAACAAAACCCTAAGAGAGAGTGCTTACGGATTCCTATAATGGGCCATATATGGGCTTCTCTACGTAACCAAACCCGACAAGACCATACCCAGAAACGAACCGCAACTGAAAACAGATAACACGCATTAAACCGAAAACAGATAACACGCATCCGAACCAAACCCGATCCCAACTTCAACCTGAACCGAATCAGACGCAATCCATAAACGCTTAGACTCAACCCCAACCTAAATCCAAAGGGGAACAACACTCCACCAGAACCCAGAGAACAAATAGTAGGCCGTAGTGGTTACGGGATAATACCCACTAAGCCTGATTATTTTTTATCAGTCAATCGTTCTTCCTTGAACCAAAAAATAAGATGACTAGTAAAAAAAAATTTGAACTAATAGTATAAAACTTTATACTATGATTACAAACACACTATATCAGACTACCTTCGAGTTCATTTTTCTTATTGTGTCCTCGACCAGCTGGCGTTTGAGGTCTTTGGTGAACGGATTCATCAGATTCTTCTGGCTCCGAACATCAACCATTGCAATGATTACATCCTTGATGTGCTCATTCAGTGTCATGTGACGAAGTCGCACAGTGTCACGACTCGCTTCCAGATAACTGTATACGAATCTGACGCGTCCAGCCTATGTTGTGGATACAGCGATAGTAAGCTATATAAACCTCAGAAATCGTCCATATATAAAATATCAATCGTACTCATCACCGCTACTATGCATGTGACCAAGTAACAAATCTCCAACATAATTATATGAATTCTTAGGTTGTTATTGTCACGTCTCAGTTCCAAAATATATAGGAACTTGAGCACGAGCATGCCAGCTAATACGATCTAGGGTAATTTTCCAATTTAATGGACTTATCCCTAGATGTACTCCGCTGTAAGGGGTAACTAAGAGTAACTGATCATCTACATCTCAATCCACAGTAAATGAAATGAATACCAAGAAATGAACATAATATACTAAAGTTGGCAACCCAGTAATATAAATGTTCGAACAAGCTCGAGAAAGGAATAAGCTTGGTAATAATAGGCTACCTAGCAGCATGAGGCAAATACAGCATGAAGATATAAGCAGGAAAAAGTAAATGGAAATAGCAAGAACACATATATAAATATATACTTGAGACCGCGGTGCATCATGCAGCACCTGCCCAGCTACTCTGTACTAACTGCTCAGCGAATACCTGGAGAGATCACCAGGTCCTCAGAGGGACATAACAAGATACAGAAATGCATGCCATAATATAAATACTGATATAATATAAGGGGGAGCGCTAACCAATCTGAGTGAATGCATACAAAGACAACTTTGGAACGTATGGGTAGGTGAAAATAATTTCGTCGAAGCACGGGCAGATGTCGGATCACGAGCCGAAGGATTTGTGTCGGATAACGAGCCGATTAGCACAATACTAGCGTACCTCCCGACCGAACCTAGTGTAGCACCCAGTTTCTAAAATGAGGGTAATTTTGAAATTTTGTAATTATAATTATTTAATAATGATATTTAAACCATATTATGATTTTTTTGGTATTTTTAGTTAATTTAAAACTATTTAAAACCACGACTTGTGATTTTGATGTTTTGCTAGTGCAACCTTAGAGATTACTTAACCTAGAGACTAACCATGATCATATGAGCCTAGTCATAGGTTTAGAACATCAAGTTAGGACTTTTTAGCCTAAGGGATATTTTGGTAATTTACTAGGAATTATTGGAATTATTGGATTTATGTGAATTATTATTATTTAATTATTGTCATGAGAGTCCCTAACCTAGTTTACCCTAATCTAGAGGTTAGCCACTAACCTAGAGACTAGAGGATGGATATTACACATTAGTCATGGTAGAAAAATATCTAAGATATTTACATATGTGATATTTTCCTTAAAACCCTCAAAAGATCTCAACTTGGCACCCAAGTCCTTGCCTTCACCTTGAAGGAAGGCAAGAGGACACCCCCCCTTGCCATGACCAGCCAAGGGCACCCCCTAGCATGCCCCCTTCCTATATAACCCCATCTATTCATTCCATACAAATTTACATGTTTTTAAAACCTAGAAATTTCCCTTTCCATCAAACCTTCATAACTTCTTCAAATTAGCTCTAAATTCACCCAAGTCTTTTGCATTGGGACCCTACAACATTGAGGGTGCTAAGGGAGGCTAGCAAGCAAGGACACAAGGCCATTTGCAACATCTTAGTGGAAGAACCCCCCCCCCTACTAGCTTGATTTCCATTGGGATTGCACCAATAGGTAAATACCCTCATACATAATTAATATTCTATTTTCTCTTCATGAATGCATGCATCTAGGTACCATGGACCTGTAGGCCAAGTTTGGTAGGAAGTAGGTTTGATTTGGTGTCCGTATCGGACACGTATCCATGTTTGAAAAACTGTGTTTGTTGAAATACCTCAAAGAAATAAATTTTGGTTAATTGCAAACTAATTACATATTTGGGTAGCCCTAGACTTGTAGGTCATAACCCTAGTTGACTGAGCACGATATTGTGTCGTATCCGTGTCCAAATTGGACACGAACACGCTGTGCACAGCAGTACACTGTGTCCTGCTCACACGTATCTCGTATACACTGCACACATCACTTGGACACGTAAAAATTGGTGTGGACACGGGGGCAGTGTCTGCGCACACTTCCCCAAAATTTCACGATACCTCATGTCGTATTGAGGACACGAGGATACGTGCACTGGTCATGCACTGACAGTGCACACACGCACAGAGCCGACTTCGCGCGCGTCGTGTCGTACGGACACGACACTTGGACACCTCGTGTTTGCACGAGTGTGTAGCCCAACATGTGGGCTACACGTGGGCATGACCACAAGATCCCACGTGGCTCGTGTCGTGTACACGAGACGCTGGAACACGTGCACGACGCGGCCTAAAACACGCATATCAGTCATGTTTTCCCGACTTATACGGACCTCGTGTCGTGTCATGAGGACACGTGGACACGATGCAGGAACCTAGACACCTAGACCAACCCTAGGCGAACCTACACACGTGTGCACGAGACCTATGGACACTTGTGTCGTGTCCTACACTCGTGTGCACCTCTGTACGACACTGCACAGAGCACAGCTTACCCGATTTGGGTTTTTGACTCCTAGACACGTCGTATCGTGTCGTGGTGGACTCCCATGGACACACACGACACGAGCACGCATGGGGGCACGGTTACCAACCACTGTTTGTGGGTATTTGTTAGGTTTTTGGTTTTGATTTGGGGTATTCCCAAATTTCTGATACATTGCACAATAAACCCCATTTCTGGGTTATTTCCAGATTTTCCAAATGAATTTTGAATTGATTTTGTTATATATTTATGTGTGTATTTGCCTGTATATACACTGTATATGTATGTATATATGTATATGAGTGTGTGGGTATATGTGTATGTGTATGTGAGTGTATATATGTGTATATATAGGTATGTATAGGTGTGTGTATATATATATGTAATGTGTGTGTGTGTTTGTGCCTCTCTTCTCAGGTTTCTGAGAAGAGAACCCCCCTCTCACTGTTACACACACACACACACACCACTACCCCTTCCCATGACCCCTCACACACACATGATCACACCCCCCCTGTCACAGTGTTTTCACACCCCCCACTCATTCTCATTTACTCTCTCTCTCACTATCACTTTCCCTCTCTCACTATCTATATATATACATATTAGTATATATATATGAGTGTATGTTATATATATGTATTATATATAGTGTAAATATATATATTGATATATATGAGTAGTATATAGATATGTATATATATGTGATCTTGTATTGTATAGATATAGGTTTACATATGGAAACCTATGTGATTAGCCTATGGTCATAGTTACTAGCCTATGGCCATTAGGGGCTAACCCTAATTTGACCAAGTGACCCTTGACCTAGGTAGTTGACCTTGTTTGACTAGAGTTGACCAAAGTCAACCTTAAGTCAAACTTGACCTAGTTGACCTAGAAATGGCTTGGATGGACTTTAAAGGGCTTGATGACTAAGGTTTGACTAAACCCTAGACTATTAAACTAGTTGATTTATGTTTGACCATATGGTTATGAGGATAGTCCTATGTAATTTAAGATATGTATGGGGTTAAGTGGGATAATTAGGAGTTGTGTCATGATTTGGGTTAGCCTTATAGAGTTGACATATAGAGTTGACCCTTGACCTAAAAAATCTTAGTTAGTCTAAGTTTGACCTAGATTTGACTAAACCTTGACTTGCTTGACCTTGTTTGACTTAGTTGACTCCTTATGACCTAGTATGACTTAAGTTGACCTAGTTTGACTGTTAGAGTTGACCAAGTTTGACTTTGGCCTAGATTGACCTAGAATCATGTAGTATGTATTGTATACTCTATTTTTACCATTGTGGATATATTGTGACCTGTTTTACTCTAAATAGGACTCTGTGACACCAGTTCGGACATCTATTCATATCAGTCATACAGGGTGACAGGTGAGTACATTCTCTGATCATTTCATGCTTGTTAGGATTTATATTCTTGCTCTAGATTACTTTACATGATGCTGTCACGTTATTATCACAGATTGGTTCTATATGGATCTTGTCATGCGATGTTATCCCCCTCGGGGTGCATCAAATACAGTTGTCATATGCTTTTCACGAACATCTTGTATTTCATGTACACCTCTATTCATGTATACTCTTGTGCAATCTTGTACTCTCATGATCACGTGAGCAAACATGATAAAAATCTCTTGTGCAAGGTAACATAACTTGACTGGATCCTTGTGTATTGATTGGGGAGGGTGAGTAGGAAATGGTTATGTGATCAAAATCCTATCTTGTGAAATCTTGTGAAATCATGTATATGTCCATAGTACACTCACGTATGATGGAGTTACCCTTGTATTGTCCTAACCCGTTTATATAACCATCTCATGCTCTAAATCACAGGTTACCTACAGTTCTTACTTATCATATATATAGATATTTTCAGTTATCAAATCTCTCTCGTTTTTATATATATTTCTTTACAGTCCATGTATCTTACTCTTTGCATGCTTTACATTTCCCAACATGATATGAACTGCGTGAGATGTATTGTGCTCGTTCCTGTCCTGACTGGACCTGTTGAAAATATTACAGATGATGATGGTGACTGTCCTACCTTCTATGGGACACATGAGGGTGACCTTCAGGAGCTTGAGGAGCATCTAGCTCAGTAGAGGGTGCCTAGTCTAGTCTAGTGTTTATAGTTTTCATTTTGTATCGGAGTGTTCCGATTGTTAGTTGTGACTTAGTTATATTTCAGGTCTTGTACTTATTTGTGTTGGACATCTACTTTGTGTGGTGTGATAACCCTATTTATATTTTAGTTCCTTTCTTTTATCTGATTCCATATCACGCTCTATCTTTCCTAGACTTGTGCTTGAGATATAGAGTTGAGATGTTATGTTATACCTCCGTGCGGAGATGACAGATTTATATATCTTATTGTTAGATGTTAGATGTTATAGATGACCTATACAGCGTTCTACCGTCGACACTGCGGCGTAGGCTGGACGTACCCACGTTCTCGTGCCCCTAATCAGGGTGTAGGTCGTGACACATTTTTGTGGTGGCCCATGCAGGTCTGTGTCGTAATTAGTGCGATCTTGTAATGGTGCTCGACTTAGAGTACTAATTACGAGCCTGCAATTAGGATGTAGGACCTAGGACATGATAGGAGTTTCTCAATCACACCTAGAAAAATTTCCGATCTTTTGATTATCATGATTACTTTCCTTGTATTAAAATTAACTGTCCTTTCTTGATAAATTTACTCATGTGCCATATTGATCTCTTTGTTTCAATTCGTCTCCAGGATGACGAAGACGCGCCCGCAGGCCACTGGATCGAGTAGCTTGTCCGATAGATCTGACCAGGCTGAGGAGGAGGTTCACGAGACTGCCCCCAGTGATTCCACTATTCCGGAGACCCCGACAGTTGCATAGGGAGGTCTACTACCTCCACTCCAGAGGGTTTCGGTCGTCGTTCCAGAGATGCTACCGCCACCACCTTCGATACTGACGGATACACATTATATGTTCCTTCTCCTTCAGCAGATGATGGAGACTCAGCGGGCCCAGATAGAGGCATCGCAGTGCCAGTCGGAGGTGTCACACCGTCAGATTGAGATGCTGATGCAGAGCATGGAGAACTCGCATCAGCTTGCACTGGCAGCAGAGGAGAGAGTGGCACCGGGTATGGTGCAGGGCCCTATTGGCCAACAGCCGTACCAGCGGCAGTCTAGGCCGGGGACAGTATTAGACTTTAGGAAGATGAGCTCCAGGGACTTCACGGGCACGGAGGGCATCCTTTATGCAGACGACTGGCTAGAGGACGTACAGCGGAGTATGGAGCTAGCAGAGCTTCCTAGAGGACTTTGGGTTTCGGCCGCAGCCAGCCGATTCTTCGACATCGCGCTGACATGGTACCGCACGGATCCTCATGCGTCAGTGAGAGGGCTGACATGGGAGAACTTTCGGAGGCTCTTCAAGGAGAAGTTCTTCCCGGACGTGGCTCTTACAGCATTTGAGGGCCAGTTCGTGGGTCTAGTGCAGGGGAACTCGTCGGTGGACGAGTATGCAGCAGAGTTCTTCCGCCTTAGCAGGTTCGCTTCCGATATGATCCAGGATGAGGGGCAGAAGGCTCGTAAGTTCCGTAGGAGACTTATTCATGCAGTGCGTACCCGCACCTCGGGACGCCGTGACGCGACGTTCGATCAGATATTGATGGACGCACAGATTGCAGAGGAGGACTTCGGCCTCAAGCCGAAGAGGGGCAGTGATACCTTAGGGGCTAGTTCTAGTGCAGGGCCAGCCAAGCGCCCTCACATACAGCAGAGGCCAGTTCAGCAGCCGCTTCAGGGCCAGGGACATGTACTTCACCAGCAAGCACCCAGGCAGCAACAGTACCCTATATGTAACTTCTGTAAGAAGCAATGTCACAGATGGGACGACTGCAGGAAGAGACAGGGCCTATGTTTTCTTTGTGGTTCAGCAAAGCATCAGTTGAGGGAGTGTCCCAAGAACTTGGCACGATTGGCTCAGGCAGCAGCAGGAGCTAGGGCTCCGACAGGGCAGCAGACGGGACCACCGTTGCAGACTCAGCAACAGAGGTTTGTCCAGCATCAGCAGCAGGCCAAGGGAGGCCAGCCGGGGCGAGCTTTCGCCATGGCAGTCGATGATGCACAGGCAGAGGGAGAGCTGATTGCAGGTTCCAACCTTTTCGATTCTATTTCCGCAATTGCCTCCTTATAACTGTCTTGAAATTTGATTCTATCTGTTCCTTGTAGTTGATAAATTTTGTTCGGATATTTCATTGTAAATTATTTTCTTTTGAGATAAGTCGTATGGGCTAGGTCGTCTCGATTATGGGATCTAGAGTCTTCTATAGTCATGTTAGCTGGCATAGTGAGGACATATAGTCGGATTTTGGACGTATTTCTCGGGTGTAGGAATTTTAGGTTTTCGCGGCCAAGCATGCGGTAATGCGAAAATTTTAAATACCATGATTCTAGAGGTATGTAACTTAGTCGAGGACTCTGTGAATATCGTAGCCTTGCTCACTAGCATGACGAAGATTCCGAGTATCATAATTTTGGACAGACGCATATGATTATCGGACTGTGTGTTTGAGACTGTGATTATTGGGGTGTTTGACCTAGAAGGAGTATGACCATTTTAATTTCGAGGACGAAATTTTTCTAAGGAGGGTAGACTTGTAGCACCCAGTTTCTAAAATGAGGGTAATTTTAAAATTTTGTAATTATAATTATTTAATAATGATATTTAAACCATATTATGATTTTTTGGTGATTTTTAGTTAATTTAAAACTATTTAAAACCACGACTTGTGATTTTGATGTTTTGCTAGTGCAACCTTAGAGATTACTTAACCTAGAGACTAACCATGATCATATGAGCCTAGTCATAGGTTTAGAACATCAAGTTAGGGCTTTTTAGCCTAAGGGGTATTTTGGTAATTTACTAAAAATTATTAGAATTATTGGATTTATGTGAATTATTATTATTTAATTATTGTCATGAAAGTCCCTAACCTAGTTTACCCTAATCTAGAGGTTAGCCACTAACCTAGAGACTAGAGGATGGATATTACACATTAGTCAAGGTAGGAAAATATCTAAGATATTTACATATGTGATATTTTCCTTAAAACCCTCAAAAGATCTCAACTTGGCACCCAAGTCCTTGCCTTCACCTTGAAGGAAGGCAAGAGGACACCCCCCTTGCCATGACCAGCCAAGGGCACCCTCTAGCATGCCCCCTTTCTATATAACCCCATCTATTCATTCCATACAAATTTACATGTTTTTAAAACCTAGAAATTTTCCTTTCCATCAAACCTTCATAACTTCTTCAAATTAGCTCTAAATTTACCCAAGTCTTTTGTATTGGGACCCTACAACATTGAGGGTGCTAAGGGAGGCTAGCAAGCAAGGACACAAGGCCATTTGCAACATCCAAGTGGAAGAACCCCCTTACTAGCTTGATTTCCATTGGGTTGCACCAATAGGTAAATACCCTCATACATAGTTAATATTCTGTTTTCTCTTCATGAATGCATGTATCTAGGTACCATGGACCTGTAGGCCAAGTTTGGTAGGAAGTAGGTTTGATTTGGTGTCCGTATCGGACACGTATCCATGTTTGAAAAACTGTATTTCTTGAAATGCCTCAAAGAAATGAATTTTGGTTAATTGCAAACTAATTACATATTTGGGTAGCCCTAGACTTGTAGGTCACAACCCTAGTTGACTGAGCACGATATTGTGTTGTGTCCGTGTCCAAATTGGATACGAACACGCTGTGCACAGCAGTACACTGTGTCCTGCTCACACGTATCTCGTATACACTGCACACATCACTTGGACACGTGAAAATTGGTGTGGACACGGGGGCAGTGTCTGCGCACACTTCCCCAAAATTTTACGACACCTCGTGTCGTATTGAGGACACGAGGACACGTGCACTGGTCATGCACTGACAGTGCACACACGCACAGAGCCGACTTCGCGTGCGTCGTGTCGTACGGACACGACACTTGGACACCTCGTGTTTGCACGAGTGTGTAGCTCAACATATGGGCTACACGTGGGCATGACCACGAGATCCCACGTGGCTCGTGTCGTGTACACAAGACGCTGGAACACGTGCACGACGCGACCTAAAACACGCGTATCAGTCATGTTTTCTCGACTGATACGGACCTCGTGTCGTGTCCTGAGGACACGTGGACATGATGCAGGAACCTAGACACCTAGACCAACCCTAGGCAAACCTACACACGTTTGTACGAGACCTATGGACACTTGTGTCGTGTCCTACACTCGTGTGCACCTCTGCACGATACTGCACAGAGCACAGCTTACCCGATTTAGGTTTTTGACTCCTGGACACGTCGTATCGTGTCGTGGTGGACTCTCATGGACACACACGACATGAGCACGCATGGGGGCACGGTTACAAACCACTGTTTGTGGGCATTGGTTAGGTTTTTTGTTTCTATTTGGGGTATTCCCAAATTTCTGATACACTGCACAGTAAACCCAATTTCTGGGTTATTTCCAGATTTTTTAAATAAATTTTGAATTGATTTTGTTATATATTTATGTGTATATTTGCCTGTATATACACTGTATATATATGTATATATGTATACGAGTGTGTGGTTATATGTGTATGTGTATGTGAGTGTATATATGTGTATATATAGGTATGTATAGGTGTGTGTGTGTATATATATATGTAATGTGTGTGTTGTTGGCCCAATGACTGTATCATATTTTTGAATATGGTTAATCTGTTAAGTTTAGCATTTCATTATCACTAATCTTCATACTATCACTATAGCATTTCTACTTATACTTATATCTTTGGTGATATGTGCCCTTTGGTTTACATCTTAGTGCTATGAGCTTATCTATCTTAAATTTAATTGGGCTGCCAAAATCAAAACTATGTTTTTGATTGTGGTCATTCAATTAAGTTTAATCATTATGATATCACTAACATTTATGCCATCACCTTAGCACTTATACTTAAACTTTGCATAGTCCTAATGTGCTTTAATTTATCATACTTGCTACTATGTATATTGCTTTGTTCGTCTAACATGTACATGCAGAAAAGCAATAAGCAAGATCAATATGGACATATGCAATGAAGAAATCATGGTGGGCCAAAGACGACGGATCCCACAAGATTTCTCTGAACCATCCGACGACATCTCTGGAGCCACGCACCGGGGGTTCCGCTGCCCGGTTAGCGGACGGGGGTCGAGGGGGCAGCGCCCCTCGTCGGGGGTTCGGGGGCGAAGCCCCCGAAAGGTATTCAGTTTTTACAAACTGGATATCTTTGGACAGCTGCCGCCAAGGGAAAAAGCCAGCACCTATCAAAGGAAGAAGCCAAGCCATGCCATCATCATTTCAAGACTCTGAAGAAGCCTGCACCTGCCTAAGTATATCTGGAGTCTGTAATGAGTCCTAGGAATAATTGTAAACACAAGAAATGGATGGCAAAATCGAAAGCTAGGGCAGAAATAAGCCCAGGATCATTTTTGGTGGAAAACGGCATACCGACGGTATACCGGTGTATACCGACGGTATACCGATTTTTGTTCACAGAAAGTTTCTGTTTACAAAACCGACATACCGACGGTATACCGGATCATACCGACGGTATACCGCTTCCGAAACGTTGAAATTCCAACGGTCGGATTTCCAGCCATTAATGATCCTAACGGCTATATTTCTAGCCGTTGCAATCCCAGACCGGTATACCGCCGGTATGCCGGATCATACCGGCGGTATGCCGGTTCGTGACTGAAAAGTTGCCTTTGGCTTCTTTTCAAGCTTTGGTTATAAATAGCCTTGAACCCCTTCATTCAAGGTTGATGCTTTGAGCCTAAAAATTTCCAAACCACCAAAGCTTATCCACATACAACTCTACAAAGCTTTCATTTGCCATTCACAAATTGTGTTAGAGTTATTGAGTTAAAAAGTGAGATCTTCATCCTATTGTATAAGGAGATCAAAACCTATTGTGAAAGGTTGAAGTTGGAGAGTCTTCGTATCCAAACTCTCGGTTGAAGTTGGGGAGTCTTCGTATCCAAACTCTCGGTTGAAGTCGGAGAGCCCTTCGGATTAAAGCTCTTGTGTAAGAAGTTGGCGAGTTCTTCGGATCCAAACTCGTGTGTAACTATTTGCTCAAATAGTGGATTAAAGCCGGAGAGAGTTCCGGGACTGGACTGCCTCTTAGGAGGATACCAGGATATATCGGGTGTCGGTATTGTGTTTGCTTCTTCTCTTGCACTTATATTTTTAAATTGCCAATTAGCTTGTGCTAAGTGCTTGATTAGTTAGCTTGACCCTATTCACCCCCCCCCTCTAGGGTTCCTTTTGTGCCTCTCTTCTCAGGTTTCTGAGAAGAGAACCCCCCTCTCACTGTTACACACACACACCACTACCCCTTCCCATGACCCCTCACACACACATGATCACATCCCCCCTGTCACAGTATTTTCACACCCCTCACTCATTCTCATTTACTCTCACTATCACTTTCCCTCTCTCACTATCTATATATATATACATATTAGTATATATATATGAGTGTATGTTATATATATGTATTATATATAGTGTAAATATATATATTGATATATATGAGTAGTATATAGATATGTATATATATGTGATCTTGTATTGTATAGATATAGGTTTACATATGGAAACCTATGTGATTAGCATATGGTCATAGTTACTAGCCTATGGCTATTAGGGGCTAACCCTAATTTGACCAAGTGACCCTTGACCTAGGTAGTTGACCTTGTTTGACTAGAGTTGACCAAAGTCAACCTTAGGTCAAACTTGACCTAATTGACCTAGAAATGGCTTGGATGGACTTTAAAGGGCTTGATGACTAAGGTTTGACTAAACCCTAGACTATTAAACTAGTTGATTTATGTTTGACCATATGGTTATGAGGATAGTCCTATGTAATTTAAGATATGTATGGGATTAAGTGGAATAATTAGGGGTTGTGTCATAATTTGGGTTAGCCTTATAGAGTTGACATATAGAGTTGACCCTTGACCTAAAAAACCTTAGTTAGTCTAAGTTTGACCTAGATTTGACTAAACCTTGACTTGCTTGACCTTGTTTGACTTAGTTGACTCCTTATGACCTAGTATGACTTAAGTTGACCTAGTTTGACTGTTAGAGTTGACCAAGTTTGACTTTGGCCTAGATTGACCTAGAATCATTTAGTATGCATTGTATACTCTATTTTTACCATTGTGGATATATTGTGACCTGTTTTACTCTAAATAGGACTCTGTGACACCAGTTCAAACATCTATTCATATCAGTCATACAGGGTGACAGGCGAGTACATTATCTGATTATTTCATACTTATTAGGATTTATATTCTTGCTTTAGATTACTTTACATGATGCTGTCACATTATTATCACGGATTGGTACTATATGGATCTTGTCATGCGATGTTATCCCCCTCGGGGTGCATCAAATACAGTTGTCATGTGCTTTTCACGAACATCTTGTATTTCATGTACACCTCTATTCATGTATACTCTTGTGCAATCTTGTACTCTCATGATCACGTGAGCAAACATGATAAAAACCTCTTGTGCAAGGTAACGTAACTTGACTGGATCCTTGTGTATTGATTGGGGAGGGTGAGTAGGAAATGGTTATGTGATCAAAATCCCATTTTGTAAAATCTTGTGAAATCATGTATATGTCCATAGTACACTCACGTGTGACGGAGTTACCCTTGCATTGTCCTAACCCGTTTATATAACCATCTCATGCTCTAAATCACAGGTTACCTACAGTTCTTACTTACCATATATATAGATATTTTCAGTTATCAAATCTCTCTCATTTTTATATATATTTCTTTACAGTCCATGTATCTTACTCTTTGCATGCTTTAGATTTCCCAACATGATATGAACTACGTGAGATGTATTGTGCTCGTTCCTGTCCTGACTGGACCTGTTGAAAATATTACAGATGATGATGGTGATTGTCCTACCTTCTATGGGACACATGAGGGTGACCTTCAGGAGCCTGAGGAGCATCTAGCTCAGTAGAGGGTGCCTAGTCTAGTCTAGTGTTTATAGTTTTCATTTTGTATCGGATTGTTCCGATTGTTAGTTGTGACTTAGTTATATTTCAGGTCTTGTACTTATTTGTGTTGGACATCTACTTTGTGTGGTGTGATAACTCTATTTATATTTCAGTTCCTTTCTTTTATCTGATTCCATATCACGCTCTATCTTTCCTAGACTTGTGTTTGAGATATAGAGTTGAGATGTTATGTTATACCTCCGTACGGAGATGACAGGTTTATATATCTTATTGTTAGATGTTAGATGTTATAGATGACCTATACAGCGTTCTACCATCGACACTGCGGCGTAGGCTGGACGTACCCACGTTCTCGTGCCCCTAATCAGGGTACGGGTCGTGACACCTAGCGCGCAACTAGTGGCCGCTACCGGATATACCCACTAGTAAGTACCCATGCCCATAACCGGGTCCCCAATGAGGCTAACATAAAATAATGTAACTGTCTGTCCTATACGCTTAATGGTTGTCTTTCCTGCCCCATGATGTATAAGTCGCATCCACGACCCAACATTTACTCTCTATGAAGAGTCATCTATCTAGGACTATCGCTACCCTTATGTGCCGTCACACGAGCCACTCGCACTGATGGCCAGTTGAGAGCGACAGCGCGTGCCATGATCTGATCTCACTCAGTGCCGTGTCGTAACACGTGTCATGGTCAAGGGAGTTGTAACAACAACTCCACAATCCAAGGGTATGTCATCTATAACAAGGCCAAGTAGGTAGTCCTAGTGTCGATGCCAACATCGACTATGTCCGAGGTAATCCCGGACTCTACTAATCAAATCTACGCTACCAAGAGTATAATGATGTATATGTAAAGATAGTAGTACAAGGCAAGGTATACTTGCCTGGGGTGAAGCAGTGAGCCGATGATGTCCTGCAGACAAATCGTCAAGTCCAAGAAAGGTAGCAACATAGGAGTCTACATGAACGTCGCCGGATGCTGAAATAAACATCACCAACGTTCCTATAATAAGTAAAATAGCTAGGATAGACTATCCATAAGTCCATTTCTGGACACAGGGGCAAAATGGTAATTCGAACCAAGATGTTGTCCACCGTTGGACCCACCTTGCACCGAAAAATGTGTCAAGATCAAAGTCATCAAAATATAGCAAACTATATGTCTACGAGTCCAAAATGACGATACGAACCCAACGGTATATCCGGGAGTGGATTTCGATGAGTCGATCTCATAATGGTCCGTTGACTCGGACAGTGGAATCCGGTTTGCACGGATATACGTGCCAAAGTCCAAGTCCACTAAATCTAGCAAAGTATATGTCAACAAGTCCAGAATGATAATACGAACCCAACGGTATATCCAGAAGTGGATTCCGATGAGCCAATCTCAAAATAGTCCGTTGACTCGGACATTAGAATCCGGTTTGCACGGATATGCGTGCCAGAGTCCAAGTTCACTAAATCTAGCAAAGTATATGTCAACGAGTCTAGAATGATGATACGAACCCAACGGTATATTCAAAAGTGGATTCCGATAAGCCGATCTCAAAATAGCCCATTGACAAGAACTGTGGGATCCGCCTTGCACTGAAATACGTGTCGGAGCCCACATCCTCCAAATTAAGCAAATTATATATGAATTCGTGCTAGAATGACTCCACGAGTCTATTGGTGGTGTCAAAATTGGAATCCGGAGTCCCGGGTTCAAAATTAGAATTTAACAAGTTAGAAATTACGAATTCGGATGGCCAACTTTGGCGTCGAATTCAACCAACCAAACAAGCTTACATTAGAACAAAAGTTATAACACAAGAAGAGGGTTATACCAGCTATGTACAGGAACTGGTGGCACATCAAACAGAGCTGCGACGACGAAGATAGAAGTCTGCAAAGTTGGCTCCACCAAACTGTCCAAAAATAGTACAATTTAAAGCGTTAAATTGGCGGCCGATTTTGATCTATCAAATGAACGAATTAACGGCTAAAACTTTAGGAGGAGATAGAGCTATATACCGAGATTGTAACGGAGGAAAGACTTTGACGATCCAACGGTCGGATCACCCAGAAAATACGTGCGAAGTTGCTATCCTGAAACGCGGGTTCTGGCTTCACCATTCGCGCGCGTCGACGGGAGTTCGATTTCAAAGTCAAAATCAACCTCCTGTGAGGCTCGGGGTGGCGACCCACTGCTAGGGGTGGCACACCGGGCTACGCAAGGCCAAGGCGCGGCGACGACGACGACCGGAGGCGGCTGGCGGCGGTGGTTGGCCGTCAGCGACTAGTAGCGGCTGCTGTAGCACCGTAACGTGCGCGCGCATGGAGAGCGGCGCTGCACGTGGCCGCACGGGGTCACAGCGTCGCCACGTGCGATGGCCGACGACCGACGAAGGACGCTACGGGGAGGCCGTGTTGGCCGGCTGTGAGACACGCGGCGGCGACGGAAACGCAGCAGCAGCAACGGCTTGCTCGCCGACGACGACTACTCGTGGTGGATACGCACGGTGTAATGCCCATATTTCGTATTACGTATTTGGAATACGTGTACGTATTTTGACCCGTATTGCATGTCTCCCTGCTTGATTTATTTTGGCATTTCATTCAATTTATCTTGGTTCGGTTCGGCTTGATGTGGTTAGACTTGGTTCGATTTTGGTTGGAGAACCAACCCACCCCACCTACCACCACTCCCACCATAAATATCAATCCCACTCTCTCTCTTCCATTATTACTCATTACTCATTTCTTCTTCTCCATCTTTACTCTTCACCTACCAGGAGAGAGAGATAAAGCTTTGGCAAGTGCATCTTGCTTCATGGAGAAAGTCTATTTTTATTGTTTTATTATCTTTCTCATGTGTTTCTAACCCACTTTAGTACTTAGCATTTTTCATTTCTGTGGTTAATTCCTTGTAGATCTAGTTTTGTGGTATTTTTGGTTCCCATGAATTTTGATCTATCAAACTTGCTTATTTTGCTATTTGATGGTTCCATGTTGTAGAGAATTTTATTTTACTCAAGTTTGACCTACGGGAGTCTGGATTTGGATTTCCATGTTGTTTGGAGGAGCATGAAAGCCATGGTATTTTCCATGGACATGTTCTTTGTGGGAGCCATTAATTGCATTCTTGGCCGCATATGCACTGTGCTTGTATTAATTAAGTTGCTTGCAGGCATTTGCATGCAATTTGCCTGAGCCGCATGGCCATTTGTTATTCTTGGCCGCATGGCCTTGCAAGCATAAATTGCTTGCATGCATACATTAATTGCTTGCATTAAATAATTGCCATTAGTATTAAATATTACTTGGCCTTAGCATTAATTGCATGCATGCATTAGATATTTGCTTGTATTAAATAAATACTTGGCCGCATGAGAATTCAGTTGGAACATGGGAACAAAATTGCATGCTTGGCCGCATAAGAATGCTTGGCCAACACCTTGCTTGCATTATATTAATGCAAGCATGCATGCTTGAGGTAGCCGCATGTACGTACAGGAAATTAATGCATGCACGCATTCCATTAATGCATATTAATGCATGCATCATATTTAATGCATTTGTAATGCATTTCTACTAGCACTAGCCGCATAAGGCATTAAGGAAACCCCTTAATCCTTTTCTTTAAAAGCAATTCTAAATGCATTCCTTGAAGCTAGCCGCATAAGGCATCATATTTAATGCATTGGTTACTACATCCTCTAACACCAGCCGCATAGCATTCTTAAAGCATTAAATTCAATGCATTGTTCCATAATGCATTAATGCATTCTTAAAGCATTAAATTCAATGTCTTGTTCCAGAATGCATTAATGCATTATTAAAGCATTAAATTCAAAGCATTAAACAGAAAGCATTTAATGCATTATTAATGCATTAAATTCAATGAATTGTTGCATTTCCTTAATGCATGGTTAGTGCATCCCTTTGAAAGCCAGCCGCATATATGGCTTAGGAATATTTAGTCAGTGCATTTCTTTAAAATATATTAATGCATGCTTTGTGGCATTGTTCGCATGCACTTGCTAAAGTGAGCAGTATATGGGAGCATGGAAACAATCAGCCGCATGGCCCTTAGCTTTTGTTGCTTTCAGCAACTTAGATTGACCGCATGGCCTTACTTTAATTATTTGCATATAGCCATTTTAATTTTAGGCCACATGGCTCCAGTACTTGAGTGGCCACGTGTCCTTTTCTTTTGCTTAAGTGGAAGCTTGCATTTATTGCGGGTTTCTCTCTCCTTATCTTTTCTGGTTGCATAAATATTTCTTGATGGCCGTATGGCCCCCCTTTAGTTATTTTCTGGCCGCATAAGCTTTGGCTAGCCGCATGGGTGGCTCTCCCACTCTCTTTGGCCGTATGTATGTTCTTCCACTTTTGGGCCACATGGGGTCCACTTTGATTGTTTAAATATTTTATTTGCCTGAATTATGGTCAGAATTTCTTTCCACTCCCAACATGAAAGTTGTAGAGTTTCTCCTTGGCTTCAAGAATATATATTATATATATATTATTATTTAATTACGTAAGTTTCTCCCCTCCTTGATAAATGGCATGACTTGATAGTGAGCCGCCGTGGTGCACTCCTGACAAGATAACTTGACTTAACAAATTTGACATGATAACTTGACATGATAATTCTTGATAGTGGCCCGCCGTGGCGCACTCTTGACATGATAAACCTGACATGATATATTTCTCGAAATGCTGTTACGACGGCTAACACGACTTGACAAGAATAAATGACCTGGACACCGTGGACGATTATGCTTGTACAAATGAACCCGTCTTGTCTTGCATCATGTCTAGGACGGGGACCCCTGAGTACCACGGTCAAGGGCACCCACTAAAATCGATTAAGGCTAACAACTAGAATAATACAGTAGTTCATGAAGAGACTTTCCCAGTTACCTGTTGCCCCTTTGATCCCGACCTTATATATATATACATGGGACTTGGAGCTATCTGTCATGATGAGCACATTTCCAGCCTGCCGTCGAGTGGGGCACCTCTTTAGGACACATGTATCTCACTACAGTGTGTCTGCTATACTTATTTTTCTTTTGCTGGGGTCACTCAGGTAGCAGCAGGCGGGTAACTGGACTTGGAAATCTCTTTGCATCTTGCTAGTAACTAGGCCTGTGATAACCCTAGTTAGTTAAAGTATTAAGTCGTACTTATTGCTTGGCCGTGATTGTTGTATGGGGTTCAATCAGTCTAGTCTCGTCTTGATCCTGTACAAGATTGTTACTTGACCTGATTTCTTATATTTATCTTGCCGATAAATGGTGGAAAAAACCAAGTTCTGTTCAGACGAAGGGTTACAACCCCGGTCCTTGTTTGGTTTACGGGTTGTAACCTGGTTATCTGAATGGTCCCATGGTTATCTCATCGTATATCACCAGTCATGCTTTTTCCTTAATTACTGTCTTTTATTATGCAATTATATTCTTGTGCTAATTGCTAGTTTTAGTTCCTAAGTGAAGCCTCCTTTGTGGCACTTGCTCTTTCTGGGGTCTGACCCAACTGGTTTTGTATGGCCAGATACCGGAGCAACTCCAGAAGATCCACCTGTCTTCCAGCCAGATGGGGACCACCAGGCGTAACCCTGGCAACGAGTGGGTTTATTTTGGCTCTCCCACTCTATTGTAAAATTATTCTTTTGAGGCGTTTAGCCGCCGAGCAAGTGTTAGCTCGTGAATTTTTACTTATTGTCTGCCTACGGGCTATAACATGATTGGTAAATCCTAGAATTGATCATGTATGACTAAACTCTTGCTAGTCCTCACATTTTGTAACGACTAGCTTCATGATCAGCTGAATAAGTAATGTTTGGGACGCCTTACTATTGTATATTTGGTGGTCTTACATCTTGTAACGTTTACTTACTTGTTTGTGATTGAGACACTAGGCTTGTTCATGACCATAAGAGACTGCTGGCTTGTAGCTAAACCCTCATATATCCTAGACAGCCGTGACCGTATGGTGAGATGGATTCCATTTCATTGTACGTAGCTGGCTATGTCTGCCCCCGCTCTCCAGTGTTCTGGTTTTGGGACGTAACATGGTTTAAGTGGTGGCCCATGCAGGTCTTGTAAATCAAGATATGTGAGGGTTTACCGAATAGATGTCTCAATCAGTACTCGCCCTTGATCTCTGTTCGTATTCTTTGAATCCCTGAAATTCTTGTCCTGATCACATGCTTGTAATCGTTGATCTGTCCTGGTCCTTCCTTATTGTTCCCTATGTCGTCTTCTTCAGCGGTATTGTTCCTGGACCTGCCGATCAGCAAGGCGGAGCACCTCCCGTGGACCAGCATCAACCTGGCGATCAAGCCCAGCATTCAGGAGTGGCTTCCAGAGTCATGCCTACCGGGGATCCCGAGCCACCAGTTCAGCACGTCCAGCCTGCAGAGCCCGATGATGGAGCCTTGGTCGGACTTATCATGGAGTTGCTTGCATCGCAGGATCGTCGAGAAGACGCCTTGCGTCAGGCAGTGGCAGATGCTCTGGCAGAGGTGGACGTCATGGGAACAGTGAAGCAAACAGTGATAGGACCGGAGGTCAAAAGCGATCTCACGGCCATATGAATCAGTCGTCAGCCCCAGCCCCGACAGCTAGAGCTTTGACCATTGGAGCTCCGAGGCGGGCAGCTTCAATTACGTCGGTTCAACATTCAACCCCGACGTATCCTCAGCAGCAGAAGCAGAAGCAGTCTTCCACCATGGGCTGCTCTTATTGTGGGAAGCCTGGACATGTTGTTTCAGAGTGTCTTAAGGCTCGAGGATTGTGTTTGCTTTGTGGAGCGCCGGACCACAAGGTAGGGTCCTGCCTGTTCAGGACTGACTCATTACCAGCCATGACCAGTTGATCAGTTAGGGGACCAGCCCCAGTACTAGTCTAGCAATAGTTTCCATCCCCGAGGCCGTTGCCGACGCAGGTCTAAGCTTCTCAGCAGCAAAGGCCTCAGCAGTATGCCCAGGCGCAATTTCTGTATAGGCAAAGGGGATTCCAGCAGAGACCCCAACTGTATGCCCTGACCCCATCTCAGATTCAGAACCGACAGAGAGGTTCCTAGCAGGATATCTTCCCTCTTCCTTGCCTTCAAATTTTTTGCTTACATGATTGAATGTTTGATTGATTGATTGCTTAGTATAGATTGTCCTTGCATCTCTAGCCACTTGATTAAATTTTGAGGACGGAATTCTTTTAAGGTGGGTAGAGTTGTAATGCCCATATTTTGTATTACGTATTTGGAATACGTGTACGTATTTCGACCCGTATTGCATGTCTTCCTGCTTGATTTATTTTGGCATTTCATTGAGTTTATCTTAGTTCGGTTCGGCTTGATGTGGTTAGGCTTGGTTCGGTTTTGGTTGGAGAACCAACCCACCCCACCTACCACCACTCCCACCATAAATATCAATCCCACTCTCTCTCTTCCATTATTACTCATTACTCATTTCTTCTTCTCCATCTTTACTCTTCACCTACCAGGAGAGAGAGAGCTTAGGCAAGTGCATCTTGATTCATGAAGGAAGTCTATTTTTATTGTTTCATTGTCTTTCTCATGTGTTTCTAACCCACTTTAGTACTTAGCATTTTTCATTTCTGTGGTTAATTCCTTGTAGATCTAGTTTTGTGGTATTTTCGGTTCCCATGAATTTTGATCTATCAAACTTGCTTATTTTGCTATTTGATGGTTCCATATTGTAGAGAATTTTATTTTACTCAAGTTTGACCTACGGGAGTCTGGATTTGGATTTCCATGTTGTTTGAAGGAGCATGGAAGCCATGGTATTTTCTATGGACATATTCTCTGTGGGAGCTATTAATTGCATTCTTGGCCGCATATGCACTGTGCTTGTATTAATTAAGTTGCTTGCAAGCTTGCAGGCATTTGCATGCAATTTGCCTGAGCCGCATAGCCATTTGTTATTCTTGGCCGCATGGCCTTGCAAGCATAAATTGCTTGCATGCATACATTAATTGCTTGCATTAAATAATTGCCATTAGTATTAAATATTACTTGGCCTTAGCATTAATTGCATGCATGTATTAGATATTTGCTTGCATTAAATAAATACTTGGCCGCATGAGAATTCAGTTGGAACATGGGAACAAAGTTGCATGCTTGGCCGCATAAGAATGCTTGGCCAACACCTTGCTTGTATTATATTAATGCAAGCATGCATGCTTGAGGTAGCCGCATGTACGTACAGGAAATTAATGCATGCACGCATTCCATTAATGCATATTAATGCATGCATCATATTTAATGCATTTGTAATGCATTTCTACTAGCACTAGCCGCATAAGGCATTAAGGAAACCCCTTAATCCTTTTCTTTAAAAGCAATTCTAAATGCATTCCTTGAAGCTAGCCGCATAAGGCATCATATTTAATGCACTGGTTACTACATCCTCTAATACCAGCCACATAGCATTCTTAAAGCATTAAATTTAATGCATTGTTCCATAATGCATTAATGCATTCTTAAAGCATTAAATTCAATGTCTTGTTCCAGAATGCATTAATGCATTATTAAAGCATTAAATTCAAAGCATTAAACAGAAAGCATTTAATGCATTATTAATGCATTAAATTCAATGAATTGTTGCATTTCCTTAATGCATGGTTAGTGCATCCCTTTGAAAGCCAGCCGTATATGGCTTAGGAATATTTAGTCAGTGTATTTCTTTAAAATATATTAGTGCATGCTTTGTTGCATGCTTTGTGGCATTGTTCGCATGCACTTGCTAAAGTGAGCAGTATATGGGAGCATGGAAACAATCAGCCGCATGGCCCTTAGCTTTTGTTGCTTTCAGCAACTTAGATTGACCGCATGGCCTTACTTTAATTATTTGCATATAGCCATTTTAATTTTAGGCCACATGGCTCCAGTACTTGAGTGGCCACGTGTCCTTTTCTTTTGCTTAAGTGGAAGCTTGCATTTATTGCGGGTTTCTCTCTCCTTGTCTTTTCTGGTTGCATGAATATTTTTTGATGGCCGCATGGCCCCCCCTTCAGTTATTTTCTGGCCGCATAAGCTTTGGCTAGCCGCATGGGTGGCTCTTCCACCCTCTTTGGCCGCATGTATGTTCTTCCACTTTTGGGCCACATGGGGTCTACTTTGATTGTTTAAATATTTTATTTGCCTGAATTGTGATCAGAATTTCTTTCCACTCCCAACATGAAAGTTGTAGAGTTTTTTCTTGGCTTCAAGAATATATATTATTATTTAATTGTGCAAGTTTTTCCCCTCCTTGATAAATGGTATGACTTGATAGTGACCCGCCGTAGTGCACTCCTGACAAGATAACTTGACTTGACAAATTTGACATGATAACTTGACATGATAATTCTTGATAGTGGTTCGCCGTGACGCACTCTTGACATGATAAACCTGACATGATATATTTCTCGAAATGCTGTTGCGACGGCTAACACGACTTGACAAGAATAAATGACCTGGACACCGTGGACGATTGTGCTTGTACAAATTGTAACTCCACCTTTTCAAATATTGAGAAATTTTAATTTTTATAACTAACTATATATTTTTTTTTTGGAATTTATTATCATAGGTGAAGTCATATTCATTTGAATTATCACCTAATTATTTTCTTGGGCTAATTCTATTGAAACCCATCAGCTGGATTGGGCCATCACTACCAGCCCATATCTGAATTCTTTAAATTTCAACCAATATCTCAGCCTTAAGAAGAGTCCCTGCTCTTCTAAAACCTCCTAGAATGAACTTTCCTCATTTCAAATTTCCTAACGGCCATGGGAGCAGCCACGTGCTCTGACAAATTCCTCTCCTCTCTAACCAACTGTCAGAGAGGGAGCGAGGAAAATTTTCCTGCCGATAGGTAGGTCTAATCCTCACGCTAACCCTGCGTAGAGATCAAGCTACCAGCTCTATTTAAGCACTCTTCTTCCTTCATTATTCTCTGCAACTTTTCCCTGAGAAATTCTCTTTCCATTCATTCCTTCCCGAGCTCTTCTCCAGTATCGATCTAATTCTAGGAGGAAATCAACATTGGCGAATGGCTTGGTGATGAGTTGCTCCATTTGTCGAAGTCCTATCTTCACATTGAAGCCATTCCAACTGCTGGTAAGGAGATCGATCTCTGATTTGTTTTGAAGTATTCTCAAATTTTGGTGAGATTAGTCTGATCCTCATCGATTTGGATTTTGATCTGGTTTTTGTCTCTTCACAGTTTAGTTGTTGATCTGATCTTGAAGATCATTGAGTAACTCAAGGTTACAATTGGTGAGTATAAATTGAAATTTCGATTATTTCCATCTCTGGGTTCTCTGTTCTTAATCGTCTCAAATTGATATCAGATTTTCAATTGTTCTGCATAATCACTAATCCAGGAATCGATAGATCGACTGGCTCCGTTTAGGTAGGTAATCATTCTGGATTGATTTTCTCTTGAAATTCCACTTTGATTTGAATTGTATCGAAAGATTATAATTATTCGAAATACTTGAGATTGATCGGGTCCTGACCAGTGGGTTGGAATCGAGTTTTTTTTATATTTTTCTTGAATTCGAAACAGAGAGTTGGGAGGATCCAACAGATTATTTCTGATCCTAAATTGTTTGATGGAATGTTCCAATCAGGTTTTGAGAACCAAGGGACACCTGAAACTGTACCTAGGAATCTCTGTTTGCAACTCGTCTCAGGTAACATCCAATATCCTTGTTGATAATTATGGAGTAGTATAATGAGAATTGTATCAAACCTGGCATGAGACTAATAGTGTATCAGTCCCCTATTCTAAATAGTTGTGCCAACCTAAACATGAGTCTCACTGATTCTAAGTTGGAATCGAATGATTTAGAAACTGAATTATTGAGCTGTCCTAATATGTGTATGGATGACTGAATTGGATATCAGTCTTAAACTGAGAAAACCCTGTCATGTATGATTCATTTATAAATTTATATGTGCTTCCATATATAAATTGATATGAGTTTTCATATATAGATTGATATGTAAATTCGTATATGAATTTATATGTGTTTTCATATATGAGTTTATAGGTGATTTCCTATATGGAATAGTAGATTCTTCCTGTTAAATTATAGACCTCTTTTCATCTGAACTGTGGATAACTAATAAGAGTGTGGGTTTTTGGTTGAACCAATCTCTAGGATAGTGAAGGTTGTTTGATTATGGACTGTGGTATCAGTTTTATATCAGACTGATTCACATCAGTCCCTAAGTCCAGGACTGAACTGAGGCTTGTTGTGCAAACTAAATTGTGATTGCACATGAGACTGCTGTTGTTTTCATGTGAACTGTTATTTTGGATTTATGATTGACTGTATTGAAGAAGAGTTTCATTCATGTTAGAAGCATTCTTGAGTACATGAGGACCCTGTCCTTATGAGTCTTGATTACATGAGTAAGCTAGTTGATTTGGAAGTTCAGTGGGTACTAGGACTGTTGGGCACCAATCTAGTAATACATGTACTGCCAGGGTATTGACATGATTAGCAGGAAATTTCAGTAGAGATTGTGGAGCAGGACTGTGGTGAGGGATCATTAGTAAATCTCAGTTGAAGGGTATTATTTAACTCAAGGATTATCCTTAGTGTTGCTTGTTGTGGACTGCAGGAATCCACCATATTTTCCTGTACAGGGTTGTGGGAACATTCAAGATAAGTCTGGGTATAGCTGTTGCTTTAAACTTTGGATTCAAATTAGACTGAAACTGGATTTTGATGTCAGTCCTGATAGACATGACTGACCTGAGCTTCAAGTTTTCCTTTTGAGCTACCAACAAGTTTTGGTACTCAGGTTTTGCCTAGGATTTAGATGGTCCCAATAAACCTGAGAACCTCAGGAATAACCTGAGACCCTGGAAGAGTTCAGTGTATTCTGGGACATTAAGTTCAGTTAATTTAGGATACACATTGAAACCAGGAACTTGGAATCTTATCTAGGCAATACTGGTTCAGCAATTTAACTAGAACGCAGATTGGTTTTAATTCTAGACCAGTTTGTTTCAGGAATAACCTGAGAACATACTCAGGAAGAATGTGAGTGTCTCAGAAATCTGGAAACCTGAGAAGTTCAGTTCATCTTCAGAATAATCTGGGAACCTTGGATATACAGTAGATAGTTTGAGGGGTGTTCTTAACTGGAAATCGATTAGGGGACTTTACCCAAATATTTGGAATCATGTCCATAGAGTTTTTATGCAACTTTTGTTGGATATTTAAACCTATTGATTGTTTTGTTGGTCTAGATTCATTCCTAACTGAGAGCAGATGTCTAGGCTGATATTCTAAGTGTGGTATTACTGTAATCCTGGAAATTCAGGGTATACTTTGAGGCAGGGCTACTGTTATGCATTAGTTTCAACTAAAACTAATTCAGGACAGTATTTTGGACTGACTAATTCAAGTTTTAATTGGAACTGATACACATCAGCCCAGGACTGATTGGTATCAGTCCTTTGAAATTAGTCTGTTTAGAGAAGAATTATAGTGTCAAGGATAGATTGATATTTGGTTAGTTTAGTTAATCTTAAACTAATTACTCTTTCTCCTAGTAAACTTTTGAGGTTGGCCAATTGGGGAATCATAGCATAGAGTGGTGTGACAGGAATTTAAGGAAATTGTCTCATACTTAGAATATTAAGTTAGATAGAGGATAGAGATTGTGTATAAGATAAGTTTAGTGTCAAATTGAGTTATTATGATTACATGACCTTTTAGACTAGAAATATCTACCTTTAAATGATGACTTATCAAATTATAAATCATTAACAGGTGGACATCCAGTTTTACTACACACCCTTGATCACCCGGAGACAGGCAAGTATACTCCTCTGAATTGTTCATTGCTCATGTCTTCATTATTTTTTCTTGTATCTCTTGATGACACGATATATCACGGCATTGTCTCATTTCATGTTCCATGTTTCATTGTGTCTGGGAGGAGAAATACTATAGAGATGTGATCAAACCCTGTTACTATCCCTGTGAATAGCTTGGGTCCCGTATTGTGCACGCGGGGCCAAAGCCGTACCATTTTATTATCATTGCATCTACCCAAGCCGATCACACTCTAGAAGTATTTCAAATATTGTACATGTCAGGATTCAGTATTGTATCTCAGGATTTCATGGTTGTATTTCATGTTCAGGCTGTATTTCATGTTCAGTTTGTATTTCATGATTCAGGTTGTATTTCATGTTCAGGACTCTTACCATGTTTCCCTGTTTTACTTTCAGTATTCCTATTCAGTTCATGTCTTGTTCTCATTTTCTATACTTTACATTATTCCTGTTTTCTTGATTCATACCATGATGTACATGTTCATTTCTTTGGATATACTTTGCTCCGCTCCTGAATAGGATATGTTGCAGGTGAGTTGGAGGCTTTATGCGATACATTCTATGGTGAGGAGCCTATTGATGCAGGAGAGCTAGCTGGTGCAGCTCATGACTTAGAGGCTGCAGAAGCCTAGAGATTTCCCTTAGTTTTCCCTATTATTTCCATGTATTTGAGACTAGTAGACTTTCTATCATTCTGGAATGTAATAAATTCTGATATTGTACTTTACTCTGGGATACTTTTTATAGATGCTGTGTTTCATTCTTGTTTGGATATCTGGTTAGTTTCTCTAGAATGGTACAGCTTACTTTGTTATTCTAATAACAAAGGCTGGGCGTGTCCGACTCGTATCCGGTTATTCGGGAGCGGGTCGTGACACAAATGAACCCGTCTTGTCTTGCATCATGTCTAGGACGGGGACCCCTGAGTACCACGATCGAGGGCACCCACTGAAATCGACTAAGACTAACAACTAGAATAATACAGTAGTTCATGAAGAGACTTTCTCAGTTACCTGTTGCCCCTTTGATCCCGGCCTTATATATATATACATGGGACTTGGAGCTATCTGTCATGATGAGCACATTTCCAGCCTGCCGTCGAGTGGGCCACCTCTTTAGGACACATGTATCTCACTACAGTGTGCCTGCTATACTTATTTTATTTTGCTAGGATCACTCAGGTAGCAGCAGGCGGGTAACTGGACTTGGAAATCTCTTTGCATCTTGCTAGTAACTAGGCCTGTGATAACCCTGTAGGTCCTAAAAATCAAGTTGCACCCATCAAAGAAGTAATGAAAATCAAATTGTTCATCCTTCAAATGAACTGTACAGGAGACAGATTGCGCAACAACTCAACTGCGCAAGCTGAACTGTGCACCCATCCAAGCGCGCTAGCTGACGTGGCAACGTCATCATTACCTGACACAAAATCAGATCTTCTGACAACTGACAGCCCGAAAAACGAGAAAACTGTTCATTTCTTGTGCCACACCACCATGACAGCTGTCTAATGCGGTCCAGCTGCCAAAAGCCAGCGCAGTCTGACAGCTCAACCTCAGCGCAATTCGAGTCTTCGCACAACCCATTGGAAGTGCAGTCTGATGCTAGCGCAGTTCAAGTGGCACAATCCATCAAGATAACTGACATTCTGTACGTGGCATACATGCCATCAATTGCTCACCATGTGGCAACCGTCTGTACACGACCAAGCGCATTTCAATCAAATAATACCACGCGTCTCATATAGTTGGTCCACGATCGAGTAACTGCCAGCGCAGTTCGCTGCTTGCGCAGTCCAATGCCTGTACAATCCATCCTGCGCAATCCAGAAATAACTACTAATTAGTTATTTTCCAGAACTCTATAAATAGAGTTTCAAGTCCTTCATTATCAAGACCAGATCAGAGAGAGAGACCAGATCAGATCATTCAAGATCATCACCAGAGATCATGAGTTCTTGCCAGAGTGCTGCTGCATTCTTCAGAGGCTATCGTCTTCACAGTTCACATCGTCCAAGGGATAAAGAGATCGTTTTCAGATCGGATTCCTATAGTTGTACTTTCCCAGAATTCAATTGTAACCTTCTTACAAAGTTTGTGAAATAAAGAACACTTTTGTTTTTATAAACAAAATGGCGACTCTGCTGGGGACATCCCTGCTTTGTCTTCACCGGTTGTAGAATCCATTCCCCCTAAGCCGACAGCAGCCGATAAAGGCAAACAACAAGTCCGCTTCGACAAACCTTTGAAGAAGTCATCTCCTTCTGGACTTGAGAAGCCATACAACTTTGATATTTTGGCCCAACTAGCCAATACACCGGTCAGGCTGTCAATCTTCGAACTTTTACGCCTCTCCAAAGAGACTCGGGAAACTCTGAGTGAAGCTCTCATGCAGGCAGAAACCTGTCTAGCCCTTCTGAAGAAGCCGAAAGCAGAGCCTGTCTCTTGCCTCCATTGTCACAGTGTGTTGGAGTTAATTCCAAACATTACCTTCACACAGGATGATATGCTGATGGAAGACAATAGGCATGACCGTCCTCTATACTATACAGGATATGTCGACTCGATGAAAGTCGATCGTATTCTAATAGATCCAGGATCAGCACTCAGCATCATGCCGAAGACAATGTTAGATGCACTGAAGATCCCAGCACATAGTCTTTCCAGTACAATCACCACCATCCTGGGGTTCAACCAAGGAAGAAGTGAGCCTTTGGGCAAGATTCGCCTAAAACTCCAAATAGGCAATCTCCGCACTAATGTGACCTTCTACATTATAGACAACCATGGTTGTTCTTACAATGCTCTTTTGGGGAGACCATTCCTTCACGAGCACAACATTGTTCCTTCGACTCTTCATCAATGTTTCAAATACATTGATGACAATGGAGAGGTTCAAAAAGAGGTTGCGAATCTCTATCCTTTCAAAGGTATCAAAGCATATTGTAATTATGCTCGCATGTACAAGGATGAATTCATGAAGGTAGTACTGGCTCTGGACACTGAAGAAGAACAAGAAGCAGTGCCCAATGACACTCTCATCGTACCTGTCAAAGGGCGTGTTTCTCGTCCTCAATCCTCCAAACCATTGGCTATTCACTTGCCAGCCCAGAAACAACCAACTGATGGTGGTTAAAAGCAAAGGGAGCTCACCTCTTCTGAGCCACTTGTTATCGACCTACGTCGTAACAAGGATAAAATGCAGCTCACCTCTTCTGAGCCACTTGTTATTGATTTATCTCATAACAAGGATAAAAGGGAGCTCACCTCTTCTGAGCCGCTTGTTATCGACCTCCGTCGTAACAAGGCCAATCCTCCTCCACGTTCTTCTTCTCCCCCTCTTGTAATCAATCTGACCAAGCCTGCTAAGGCTAAAGGTCCTGTTGTAAATACAGATATACAAATCAATGAAAAAGCATCTCCTTTCCAGTATACTGATGTTATTTATCATGCTAAGTGCTATTTGGATATGTTAGATAGCTTTCAGTCATTTACAATGGGAGTTGTACAGTCTCTTCAAACAGAGGTCTTACTCGAACACCCAGATAATTCATACTTTGTTGCCCCTTTTCGAAAGAGAGGTAAGAGTCCGATACTTTTTAGTAAAGGACCAGAACAAAAATTCAGCTATACGGATGATAACAAAAATAACGATATGGGAAGTCTCCAACTCCGTCCTTATAGTCAACAATCAAAAGACATAATCCGAAAGATGGGTTATGATTTCAAAAATGGCCTCAACTACGGTAGGGGTAGAAGAACTCCTATCCGTACGGTTGTTCCAAAAGGAAAATCAGAGATGTACTATAGCAGGACCAAAAGAGGTCTCGGATATACTTTACCTCCGGTGTTATCCCCAGCAGTCTCCGAGTCCGATAGTGAGGAGCGCTCTAACTCTTCTGATTCCAGATCATAGGATTCTGATACCAGTATTGGTCAGGTTCATCGGCTGATCATATCTTCTAACTTGGTCTCCGTCGAACTTTCAGAAGGTTATGACGAAAATATCGAAGAAAGTCCTGAAACAGATCCTTGGGCTCAACGAATGGATACCCAATAGAAACTCCGATTCGAACAAAGGGAACCTCCTACCGAAGATCAATTGGTTCAAATTGACATAGGAGAAAGCGGGTCACCTCGTCCAATATTCATCAGCAAGAACCTTCCCGAGGCAGATAAGCAAGAATTAATCCTTCTTATTCGAGAATACATTGATGTCTTCGCCTGGAGTTATGAAGACATGCCAGGTTTAGATCCCAAAATTGCTACTCATAAATTGAATATTTTGCCTAATGCAAAGCCAGTCAAACAACATCAAAGGCGATTCAAGCCAGAAATGATGGACGCTATTGATGATGAAGTCAAAAAGCTCATAGCTTGTGGCTTTATTCGAGAAGAACAACATCTAGATTGGGTAGCCAACGTTGTCCTAGTCTTGAAGAAAACTGGCAAAGTTTGAGTTTGTATCGACTTCCGGGATCTTACTGAAGCCTGTCCAAAAGACGAGTTTTCTCTCCCTATCACGGACGTCATGATTGACAACACCTGTGGGTTCGAACGAATATCTTTCATGGACGGATTCTCTGGATACAATCAAATTCGGATGAATCCTGAAGATGAAAAACATACTTCTTTCCATACTCCTCGTGGAGTCTACTGCTATACTGTGATGCCATTTGGTCTCAAGAACGCTGGTGTAACTTACCAACGAGCTATGAGTACCATCTTTCGAGATCATCTTCGCAAGACTGTCGAATGCTACATCGACGATATTGATGTCAAGAGTCATCTAAAGGAAGATCACATCCAGGACTTAAGAACAATCTTCAATCTGATGCGTCAACATCAACTGAAAATGAATCCCACCAAGTCATTCTTGGGTGTCTCTAGTGGTAAATTTCTCGGCTTCGTCATTACCTCTAAAGGTATACACGTGGATCCCGAGAAGATCAAAGCCATTCAAGAGATGCGTCCTCCACGCAACCTAAAAGAGCTACGAGGATTCCAAGGTCGACTTGCGTACATCAGGAGATTCATTTTGAATCTGTCTGGACGCTGCAGACCATTTACTCAACTAATGAAGAAGGGTGTATCTTTTATTTGGACCGAAGAATGTCAACGAGCATTTGACGACATAAAATAGTATCTCATGAACCCACCAGTCTTGGTGCCACCGATCTCAGGCATACCATTCTTAATGTATGTTCGTGCTATGGATCATTCATTGGGTGCTTTACTTGCCCAAAAGAACAAAGAGGGTCATGAACAGGCCATCTACTATCTCAGTCGTACTATGATTGGTGCCGAACATTGTTATAGTCCGGTCGAAAAAGAATGTCTAGCTCTTATGTTCGCTGTTCAAAAGACTCGGCATTACATCATTGGCCAAACTATTCATGTCATATCCCGAGTTAATCCTCTTCGGGTACTGATGAAGAAACCCAGTACACTCAACTCTCGACTGGCTACATGGGCCATTCTGCTAGCCCAATATGACATGGTATATGTCCCACAAAAGTCTGTTACATGTCAAGCACTGGCAGATTTTTTAGCAGCTCATCCTGTACTAGAGACATCCAAACTTTATGATAAAATTCCAGACGAGACATTAGAATCAAATATGATCTCCGAAGAATTTCCTACTTGGCGTCTATTCTTTGACAGTGCATCCAGGATTGGACCCAATGGTGCCATTGTCGCAGGAGTTGGGGTTGTTCTTGTTTCTCCAGACGGGTCAACTATCCAAAGAGCCTACTCCCTAGATGAACCTTGCTCCAACAATGTAGCAGAATACAATGCTCTACTCATTGGCCTTCAATTAGCTAAACAACTAGACATCGAATATCTTGAAGTCTATGGTGACTCCAAGCTGGTTGTTAACCAGGTTAGAGGAACCTATGAAGTTCGTCATCAAGATCTAGTGCCTTATCATGAAATGACAATCAACATGGCTACATCATTCAAAGCCTTCTTCATCGAATACGTCCGTCGAGCTTGCAATACTGAAGCAGATGCTTTGGCCAATTTTCTGCAGTCTTAGACATACCTGTTAAAAGACAACAAGTGGTGGTTGTCTCTAATCGAGAATTGTTCTACATCGAAAACAATCGTAATATTGAGTTCAGTAATCTTACTGAAGCCAATGTTATTAGTGAAGATTGGAGAGCTCCCTTCATCGACTTCGTAGTTCATGACATACTTCCTGAAGATCCCAAGGAAGCTACGAGTATTCGTCGACGGTCTTTGCGATTCTACTATAATCAGACCACCAAAACTCTTTACCGACGGACTTATGACGGCCTACTCTTGCGCTGTCTTGCGGGTGATGAAGCAAAGCAAGTATTGCGTGAAGCTCACGATGGTGTCTATGGAGCACATCAACCTGGTCCTAAGCTACAGGATCGTATCCGACGTATGGGTTACTACTGGCCCTCTATGGTATCTGATGCCATCGAATATGCAAGAAAATGTCGAGCTTGTCAAATCCACGCAGATTTCATTCACCAACCATCAGAATTCTTTCATCCGACTGCTGCTTCCTGGCCTTTTGAAGCCTAGGGCATGGATATTATAGGTCCCATCAATCCTCCTTCTTCTAGGGGACATTGGTTCAGACTAGCTATAACCGATTACTTCTCCAAATGGGCCGAAGCTGTACCTCTGGCTGAAGTCAAGACCAGCAGTGTCATCAACTTCGTCAAACATTATGTCATCTATAGATTTGGTGTACCTCGACGAATCATTCATGACAATGGACCTCAGTTCATCAGTCAAAAGTTCACAAGGTTCTGTGACGATCATCGGATTGACAATGTCGCTTCGACAGCCTACAGTCCTGCTGCTAATGGTTTGGCTGAAGCCTTCAACAAAACTATCATCAAGCTCCTCAAGAAGTTTGTGTCTACTAACAAACGAAACTGGAGTGAAAAGTTTGGAGAATGTCTATGGGCCTACCGTACTACGGTCCGCAACCCTACAGGTTGTACACCCTTCTCTTTGGTGTACGGCTGTGAAGCAGTTCTACCCCTGAAACTTCAAATTCCGTCCTTAAGGATTGCCATCGCCAACGAGCTCACTACCGAGAACAACGACCTTCTTCGACTCCAAAAATTAGAAGCGCTTGACGAGAAACGGCTATTGGCTCAACATCATATTGAGCTATACCAAGCCCGCATCTCAAAGACCTTCAATCGTAAAGTTAAAGTCAGAGCTTTTCAGAAAGGAGAGCTCGTTCTAACCGTCAGGCGTCCTATGACTATGACTCACATGAGCAAGGGCAAGTTCGATGCGAAGTGGGAAGGGCCTTACATTGTGAGCAAAGTCTTTTCAAATGGAGCCTATCAACTCTCAGAGCTAGACGGTCGAGTTGCAATGATGCCCATCAATGGCAAATTTCTAAAGAAATACTATGTATGAATGTAACAGGGATTTCATGTAAATATGATCAGACAATTCATAAATAAAGTCTGATTTTATTTTATCATGAATGACGTTACATAATATCAAGGACGAGAATCACTATCGTCCTTTTTATAGACAGGACGAGGACCACTGCCGTCATTCTCAAAAATAAAGTCAGCAAAAGAGCCGAGAACATCTTTGCTCAAATCCACCAGAAATTTGCAAGCAGCCATCCTCATGGCCTCTTCTTCCTCTGTCGTCCCTAGTTCAAGAAGGAAGTCCAACATGTCCCTTGGCGGATTGGATGCAGATGAACCTTCGCTGCCTTTGTCTGCTTTGGCTGGGCCGGTTCGACTGGACGTTCTTCAGTAACCGCTTCAACCTTAGGAGCGATTTCAGCCTTCTTGGATGCATCTCCAGACGACATCTTTGTGTTAAAAAGTGAAAGTGATCATTCTATCGGATTTTCTGTTCTATTTATAGACAGAGATACGTAAGACAATGAAGCGACACATTCATCCGACGACTCGCCCGTTCATTACATTCATCCGACGGTTCGTCCGTTCATATCACATTCATCCGACGGTTCGCCCGTTCATCACATTCATCTGACGGTTCGCCCGTTCATTACATTCATCCGACGGTTCGCCCGTTCATCATATTCATCCGACGGTTCGTCCGTTCATTACATTCATCTGACGGTTCGTCCGTTCATTACATTCATCTGACGGTTCGCCCGTTCATTACATTCATCTAACGGTTCGCCCGTTCATTACATTCATCCGACGGTTCACCCGTTCACTACATTCATCTGACGGTTCGCCCGTTCATTACACGGTTCGCCCGTTCATTTTATCTATCTGACGGTTCATCCGTTCATTCCATTCATTTGACGGTCCATCCGTTCATCCTGACGATTCATTTCGTTTACACTTTTTAACGATTCATCCGTTCAATCATATCAGCAACTTGTCATTTTTGACTAAGTTGTCTACTGAAATAATGATATTCAACAAATTATATTCTGCCATGTCTACATTACCTCTGAGCAGATATAATAAATATAATTATTTTCTAAATCAAGAAATATATCATGTCTCAGACCTCTGAATATATTTTCTATCGCTATTATTTATATCCAAATGAGATATGCAATAAATAATAGATCCACAAAGAAAATGTCTTTTTATTGATCAAAATTAAAAGACATTACAAAATTACATGTCACAAAATAGAAGATACAAAAAGTCTTCCTATTCAGCTGGTGGAGTCATCAAATTAGTCATCTGCTGCTTTAAAGTCTGAAGTCGCTCCTCCCTATAATCCATCACTCGCCTTCTAGCTTCCTCCATACCAGAATTTTTATCAAAAATCGGTAGGGTTACTAGTCGACGGGAGATTTTAGCTTGATGAGTCGTGACATATTCATCTCTTTCCTGGGTCATGGCGTCTAGTTGCTGAACCGTAGCTTGATGTTGTGTGACCTCATCTTCCATAGCAAGCTGAACAAGTCTCAACTCTTCTTGAAGACGGGCAGATTCTGCTTCTAGCTCAGCAACTTTCTTTCCCTTCTCCTCAGCAGCAGATGCTTTTATCTCTATTTGAGAGTTATACTCTGAAAACTTGGCAGTGAAAGTGTCCAAGATAATCTGGAAATCAACTTTCGCAACTGCAGCCTCTTGAGACATCCTCTCAAACTCAGCATGTACTAAGGATTCCACCTCTCCCCGATTGAAATCTTTATAGATCTTAACTGATTCTTCTAGCTCATCCAGTATGTGTTCAAGGTAAGCAGCTTGCGCTTCATCACCTTGACTCCGGATGACAGCGATCAGATAAGAGGTTGGACCCCTAACAGTTATGAAACCAATATCTTCTTTCTCCATTACCCTTTCTACTAAGGGTCCTAGTGAATTGAAGAAAAGGTTGGTGAAGGAACCGATTATGAATCTGTTAGTGGCAATGGCACCAGGAGTAGCAGCTACTCCCATGGACGTCGAAGCAGCAGGTGCCTGTATAGATGGACGTTCAGCTTCTTGCACGTGAGTGGAGGTCTCTTTGGATAATGGAGCCATGGTAGAGCTAGTCGCCCCTCCCAGGTGTTCCTCTGTGAAATCAAACAAACACCATCAGTTGGCTGTCATTAGCAACTATCGAGAAAGATCAAAAGTAAGAGCAATCTTACCATTGCTTGGTCCAGCGACAAGTTTGTTATCTGCTGACACGAGTTGCAACCTCGCAGAAGTAGCTTCAGACATTACTGCCTGGCTACTACCCGCTTCGAAGCCGCCCGAAAAATGTCTGCTACTACTAGCTATCTCCTTTATTGGCACTATATCAGTGCATGTTGGAGGAATTGGAGAAGATTCAATTTCTGCATGGATAAAAATTTAGATGTCAGCCATTTAATCTATGAAAAGAAGATTGATAATATCATTCAATACCTTTGGGATCAGCAATAGTAACTTCCTCATGTGCTACTTCTTCAACTGCATTCTTTTCTGGTGATGCATGTACATCAATATTTTCTTCTGGATTTTGAGTGTCATCAATAGCCTCTGTTGATGTATCTTCGTCACTTGTACTTTCTTCTGGTGCTTCTTCGCTATCAGTTGCTGCGACCGGATATACGTCATTATGGAGACCGAAGTCGCAGTCATTCAGAACATCGATCATTAATCGATCTTCTTCATCACGAAGTATTCTCGGTGTAGCTGGAAGCTGGATAGTCTCCACTGCAAGTGTAGAAGATCGCAACACTTCATCCTCTTTCTCCATGACTTCCTCTCTGGTCTCTACAACCTCATCCCTCCTCTCCGGACTGAAAGCTTCGGGCTCAGGGATAGGTGTAGGAGATGACATTGTGATTCCGGCAACAGCACTAGCCACGACCGATGATAGAGGTCTTGGAGGGCTGGCCACTTTCCTTCTGACAACTATCCTCTTTCTCCGTAGAGGTCTCTCCGGACTCTCTATATCTATAATATTTTCTTGTCTTTGAATAGAGGTCGGAGTTGTCGCCTCTTCTCTTTGAGTTGACTCGGCTTGCTGCCGAGATTGTGAATGGGTAGTAACCCTTTACGATGATTCCAAGACAAGCTTCTTCTTAGCAACTGGAGAAGAAGGTTCTTCTATCCTTCTTTTCTTCTCCTTGGCTGGAGATTTGACAACCTTCAAGGAGATGCGCAGTGGCTCGTTGACTTCTTCAGGGAAGTTGGCTTCCCTCGAAGCTTCCAACGGTGCATCGGCCGGTTCACGCTCTTCATCGTTGCCAGGAACCGACACAACAGATGCTCCTTTCTTTAATCGGGCCGCTGTCGCAAAGCTGTCGGCGAGACTGAAGTTCTCGGCAAAGGTATTCGCGGATGTATAGAAGAGTGAATATGTATACATCATTCGAGGACCTTGGTCGCTCTTCATCGGCATTGAAAATGTTGTTCTTGTGTCTCAAGCATTATAATAAGCCCAAGCTCGGGCTCCATCAATCAGATAACCTTTTTCTTGTAGGTACGTGATGGCGTTGCCTACATGAAACTGGTCATAGCATTGGCGGGCAAAATGGCTGGGAAGATAGGGCTCCAAATAACATTCGTCTTCAAATCTGTAGACCAGGTGTGACGGCCGGATTGTCCTCAGCCAATCAAAAACTGCATGACCCAAAGGCTGCCTCCCAGAGTCGAACAGATTTGAAGACATGTGCTCGTAGCCAGCTGGAGGGGGAACACAATAGAAGTTCCATCCCTTTCCGAGATTCAGAGCACGTCTGCAATCTCTTAAACTGGTGTATATCCACTTGCTTCTGGAGAATCTTCTCAAGAATCTGCCGCTTACCGCTCCCATATCGGGATTCATCAGAGTAGGATAGTGCAGAAGCAGCCATCCGAATAGGTATGTATATGGTAGCTCTAGCCGATGAAAGCTTCCTTTCTCGCCTTTCCCTTTGAGCATCGAATCTACAAAAAGGCGGAGGCTAGCGTTCAATCTGCAAGTCATTGCTGACAAAAGATCCATTCGATAGCCGAAGACTAAGCGGACGACAGCAAACAGCACGCCTCGATGAAAGCGATCGACGGTGCTCGCTCCAGGGACGACGAATCGTCGAAGCCAGTAGGTGAGAAAACCCGCCAGCTGGGTTTCCTTTGACATGGGCCTATAGCCCATCCTCATGAAACTTTCAATAATATCTCCTGTCTTGAAAGGTAAATATTGAAGATCATCATCGATCTTGATATCCATCTCCTGGTTCTCCTCCATCAACCCAATCACTTCGCTGCTGCTGAGTGGTTTGAAGAAGTTGGGTTTACAATTATCGTGTTCCTTGGTTTTCTTCTCTATAATGTGGTTGAGAAAGAGATATGGTAACCATTTCGTCGAGTAGCAGGTGCCTGATGAACCACTCTTGTAATACAAGAAACAGATCTTGTAGTGGCACAACAGCTCTTCAAAAACGGCCACCATATCAGCGTTCTCCTGACGAAGTTTGTCCAACTCGTCATTGGTTGGGACAAATTCCTCATAAGGGATATTCCCTATTGGCAGGCTCGAGATGTACTTCATCTCGTGAAGAGCCAATCCGATCTCCCCACAGGGCGTCATAAAAGTCCCTGTTCTGAAGTTGTACCTCTCTGCCAAAGCAAGGAATAGGTGAGGATTGGGGTGGAAGCCATAAACGGTAGAATACACCGCTTGGTATAGCTCAATCTCCTTGAGCTTCTCTTCGAATTGAGCCAATATCCAATTGGCTATACAATTCCATCTCTTGTTATCCGGATTAACAAGACCTGTCAATCGAATATCTTGATCTGGATATCTTCTTTCAACCTTCACAAACTCGTTTGCGAATATCGACATTCTGACTGGAAGCAGCAGGGAGGAGTTTTCTGGTGGGATGCACCCAGGTTTCAGTCCTCTGAGTAGGAAGCTGTGACGCTCCGAGGAACTGTAAAATATGTCCTTGTTGTTTGGCCCCTTCTTCACACAAATGTTCCCTGTTCCGACTTGTTGAAGAGGAGTTATATCCCAGTCCATTCTCCTGGGATAGCTCGCAAAGGCATAGCGAGATAGGGGAAGGCATCTGGAAATCTCTGGTAAAAGTATCCTTTTCTCGCCTCTCTGAAAAAGTCTCTGTTCAACTCGAGGTCTGGGCTGAGAACTCTTATCAAGAGCCTCACCAAACAGAAACAGAGGCTTCTTATGAATAACAGCGTCAGCAGTTTGCAGAGGCTGCCCGTTCATCAGACTCAGCAATGTTTTATTGTCTTGTGCTGTTAGGATGGCTTGTCGAGACGATGGCAGGGCATACTGAGAAAATGTTACATGGGAAAGATCCTCTTTAAACTCAGGTTCAGCCAAAGTCCCTACAAAGATCTCATATTCTGGGTCTTCCCTGAGGTTAACTGCATCAAACAAAGAGACAAAATTCAGTACATACAAAATCAAAGAGTCTGTTCAAAAGATCAGCAAATTACGCAAGTGTCAGATTGCGCTATGAACAAAGCATCAGATTGCGCATGCAGCCTATATGCACAAAATATCCAGTTGCGCCAACACATCCACTTGCGCAAAACATCAGGTTGCGCTAACCTATTTGCGCAAGGCGTCAGTTTGCGCTGACTCAACAGACTTGCGCAAATCGATAGACTGCACCGAACATCTGCCAGCACTTTTCAATCGATTGTACAAGAATATAGTTTTCATAAAAATGAAAACTATTGCGATCGTGCAACCAGAACCCTAAAAAGGGTGGCACAATACCATCAAATCTCTAAAAAGAGAGAGGTATGAAGGATCGAAAATGTCAAGAACCCTAAACAGGGGTTTTGATCGAGTTCATCATCTACCTTGTAGTGCGAGATGGCCAACTTCATGACGAGAAATTCGAGGCACAATCCGAGTCGAAGACTCAGCGGGGGCTTTGCCCTTCTCGGCGGCTGAACGTTTGGGGGCCATTGACGTCGACGGCGAAGAGAAGGAGAAGTAGTCGGAGTTGGCACAGAAGCTTTTCTCTCTTTTGAACAGTTGGAAACAAGTAAGAATGAAAAAAAGAAGAATGGAAACTATTTATAGTTTTTCAAAAGTAACAGTCGCCTCAGATTGTGCCGAAAGATTAGGAGCTGATTCCTCCAAACGCGCAGTCAAAGCATTACTTGCGCAACTTGATTTTAAGTTCGAAATTCAAAGTATTTTGAAAATTTGAATATTTTCAAATTTTGAAAACTTTGAAGGGGGTCTTTTAGGTCCTAAAAATCAAGTTGCACCCATCAAAGAAGCAATAAAAATCAAATTGTGCATCCTTCAAATGAACTGCGCAGGAGACAGATTGCGCAACAACTCAACTGCGCAAGCTGAACTGCGCACCCATCCAAGCGCGCTAGCTGACGTGGCAACGTCATCATTACCTGACACAAAATTAGATCTTCTGACAACTGACAGCCTGAAGAACGAGGAAACTGTTCGTTTCTTGTGCCACGCCGCCATGACAGCTGTCTAGCGCGGTCCAGCTGCCAAAAGCCAGCACAGTCTGACAGCTCAACCTCAGCACAATCCGAGTCTTCGCACAACCCATTGGAAGCGCAGTCTGATGCTAGCGCAGTTCAAGTGGCGTAATCCATCAAGATAACTGACATTCTGTACGTGGCATACATGCCATCAATTGCTCACCACATGGCAACCGTCTGTACATGACCAAGCGCATTTCAATCAAACAATGCTACGCGTCTCATACAGTTGGTCCACGATCGAGTAACTGCCAGTGCAGTTCGCTGCTTGCGCAGTCCAATGCCTGCGTAATCCAGAAATAACTACTAATTAGTTATTTTCCAGAACTCTATAAATAGAGTTTCAAGTCCTTCATTATCAAGACCAGATCAGAGAGAGAGAGACCAGATCAGATCATTCAAGATCATCACCAGAGATCAGGAGTTCTTGCCAAAGTGCTGCTGCATTCTTCAGAGGCTATCGTCTTCACAGTTCACATCGTCAAAGGGATAAAGCGATCGTCTTCAGATCGGATTCCTATAGTTGTACTTTCCCAGAATTTAATTGTAATCTTCTTACAAAGTTTATGAAATAAAGAACACTTTTGTTTTTTGCAAACAAACCCTAGTTAGTTAAAGTATCAAGCTGTACTTATTGCTTGGCCGTGATTGTTGTATGGGATTCAATCAGTCTAGTCTTGTCTTGATCCTGTACAAGATTGTTACTTGACCTGATTTCTTATATTTATCTTGCCGATAAATGGTGGGAGAAACCAAGTTCTGTTCAGACGAAGGATTACAACCCCGGTCCTTGTTTGGTTTACGGGTTGTAACTTGGTTATCTGAATGGTCCCATGGTTATCTCATCGTATGTCACCCGTCATGCTTTTTCCTTAATTACTGTCTTTTATTATGTAATTATATTCTTGTGCTAATTGCTGGTTTTAGTTCCTAAGTGAAGCCTCCTTTGTGGCACTTGCTCTTTCTGGGGTCTGACCCAGCTGGTTTTGTATGGCCAGATACTGGAGCAACTCCAGAGGATCCACCTGTCTTCCAGCCAGATGGTGACCACCAGGTATAACCCTGGCAACGAGTAGGTTTATTTTGGCTCTCCCACTCTATTGTAAAATTATTCTTTTAAGGCGTTTAGCCGCCGAGCAAGTGTTAGCTCGTGAATTTTTACTTATTGTCTGCCTACGGGCTGTAACATGATTGACAAATCCTAGGGTTGATCATGTATGACTAAACTCTTGCTAGTCCTCACATTTTGTAATGACTTGCTTCATGATCAGCTGAATATGTAATGTTTGGGACGCCTTACTATTGTATATTTGGTGGTCTTACATCTTGTAACGTTTACTTACTTGCTTGTGATTGAGACACTAGGCTTGTTCATGACCATAAGAGACTGCTAGCTTGTAGCTAAACCCTCATATATCCTAGACAGCCGTGACCGTATGGTGAGATGGATTCCATTTCATTGTACGTAGCTGACTATGTCTGCCCCCGCTCTCTAGTATTCTGGTTCTGGGGCGTGACATACGGCAGTACAATGACGGCCAGGCGACGCTAACAGCGGTAGCAACAGCAACGGCTTCAGGTCTGGGTGTTAAGGAGGAGGAGAGGTAGATGAGGAAGATAATGAAGAAGAGGAGGAAGAGGAAGAGTGTATGGAGATGATGATGATGAAAAGCTTTTAGGATTGGAAAGGGGTGTGTGGGCTTTCCGCCATGGAAGGATGAGGAGGAAATGAAGATGATGGTTGCTATGGTGAAAAAAGGAAGGAGAATGAAGTGTGTGTTTGTACATGAAGTATGGGGTCGGCCAAGAGTAGTTAGAAAGGAGGGAGAGAGAGAGAGAGAGAGAGAGAGAGAGAGAGAGAGAGCTTGTGTATTAATTGTGAGGTTGAGTGTTAAAGGGAGAAAGCCTTTAATGTGAATGTTTTGTGTGTATTGGTCAACATGTGAAGCATATGTGAGCTGCTCACATTTATTGATCCCCCATTAGGTTTGTCCGAAAATAGGGTGTCTGAGTAAAAAGGCATTGAGGGCTTACCCAAAATGTGGGTTCATGGGAATGGATTCATCCATTTGGTCCTAGGGTAGTGTCAGCTTATGGTGTTTGGTATTTTGCATAGATAATTTGGTGTTGTGTGTGTGGGCATGGGTGATAAAAATTGCATGGTGCTTGGGTTGGGTCCAATTGAGTTGGGTTGGGTCACAATTGGGTCTAATTGAGTCTTAGTGATTAAAATAACTTAAATTAGCCATTTATAATCATGGATAAATAAATAGTATGTGGGGACTCAATTGGATGGGACACAAGTGGCACACGTGTAGTAGCCTCAAAATAGGATGTGTCCATATCTTGGGTCGACAAGTTTGGGACAAAATGGTGTCTCTAATTCAAGTTGGAAGTAAATATGATTCCGTGGGGTAAATCAAGATTGGGTTAAATGTCCGAAAATTTGTACGATAAAAATGAAGCACAAGATGGTGCGTCTGAGTGGGACACGAAGGTCATGGGTGAAGAGTGTCTCGAGTAGATCATGTATGACAAGTTGATTTGGAGAAAATGACCAGTCTTGTGCTCCTAAATTGAAAGTCACGGTAACGTATATATGATAATCAAGAATAAAAGTGGAAATTTAATAATAACTAAAAATTATCAAATGGCCTAAATTGATCCGAAAGTTATGCGATACAAATAGAGCACAAGGGAACAAGTTTGAGTGGGACATGATATATCAACATGAAGATAAACTCATCTAGATCAAAACTCATGAAGGGCGTTTCGAGAGAATGACTTCTCTTGCTCTCCAAAAATCAAAGTCACTAAAAGTATATTTAATGATCAAAATAATTATAAATAAAATATCTCATGTAAATATTTCCTTTAATAAAATTTAAAATAATTCCTAAAATCCAGGGGGCTTACAACCTACCCACCTTATAGAATTTCGTCCTCGAAATTACAATAAGACATGGTATAAGAAGATAGAAGATTAAAATCTTAAAGGGGTCAAGTACGACTAGTCCCAACCAGAAGATCATAGTCGTGATTCTTCTAGCAAGAATTTGGAAAGGAAAACTGGAATTTAGATATTACAGTCTACAATACTCCTAGGCACTATCATGGTATTATTGGTCAATAACCTATAAGAAAATTATATCAATTTAGTACTGATCATAAATGGTTCAGAGTTCAATAGACAAAGAGAATTGGCTTGGTTGGCATAACCAAAGCGAGGAGGCATAAAAGGATTTATAACAAGTTCAAGTGTAGCATGAACAAGAAAGTTACAGATAATGGTACAGAGAGTTTTCGAAAAGCTCCAGAAGATATTTTTCTCAAGGATATGGTACGACTAAGTAGATGCTTGATCAGAATTTTGGAAGGATTGACACCTTAGGATAAAATGATCGTTTGGCAAAAGAGAGATGAGATCAGGGTTTTAGATTTGAGGTCAAAGTATAGCGAAGGAAGAATACGATCTTCTTAATCGTAATTAGAATGATAAGCTGGCTAAATCACGTTACAAGCTTGGAAATAGGAAGAGAAGGAATATGGATACGTCTCAAACAAATATGAGAAGTCACCTAGGATAATCTGAAAATCAAGCGGGCTGAGATAATTGTACACCAATTCATACTATGATTTAGCCTATCTATCAGGTTCCTAGGATAACATATGATCTATCAAGTACGGCTGGTCTCTTATTCCAGGATCCAACTCATAATATTTTAAAAGTCCTTGATATCATCAAATTTTCTTCTATTAGTACACTACATTCTATGGCTCTTTCTTTTCAATTGTAACTTTCGCTATCACAAATCAAGATGCTCATAATGTAATATGCCCAAGTCTCCAGACGTCTTCAATTCTTGAAACTTAATTCTTAATTTATCCTCTTTGTAATATCTCATTCTTCAAGAAATTTGTCATCCACTATGTACTTACTCAACTCTAGATTCTATTTCTCAAACTATTTAGGATTGCTCTACCTCTCTAATTTGAAATCTTTTCTTTTCATCTCATGCCATAATGTTGATCAGGTACTTACAATTTTCCATATCAATATCCTCGCATTTTATTATCATTTTTCCAATCTTACCTTTATGTGTCATAAATTTGTATTGTATGTCTCCTCGAGATAATCTCTTCATCATTTTTTTTATCTGGATCTCAACTTCAAGGTCTTGCTTAAGGTATAGTTCTCTCTCGCTCTGTAATCATTTTTATGTCATCTTAGATAATCATGGTCATAAACCTCGTCCTGATAACTTTTCCTAAAATTTCAATCTTCTTCATCTTCAATCATTCAGGCTAAACTCAATGTTCTTTATAATTCTCTCTTCTAGGATATCTACTACTTATCCTTAACTAACACAATAACCAGATACAGTTCCTCTATGGTTGTATAATTCTAATTTTATTCCTAGATCATTGGCTACGATTAATCATCGTAGATCATGATCAATTCTTAAACTTAATCAACCTTGAAAGTCAATGCTATACCTTTACAAGCCTTAAGTCATATCCAATAACAACCTAACCAATGTTCTACCTTATCTATCCATAAGCTATTATACGTTTCTCACAAGCACGCCTAACTATATGCTAAGAAAATATGAGACTTGGTCAAATAAGTACTTATATCTATTACATCTATCATAGCCTAACTGTATTGACTATTCTTCTAGTCTCTATCTCTAATAGTTTATTCAAGGTTGACTTAGCCAATATAGAGATCATTGACTAGTCCAACTCAGATTTGCATACTCATCGATCATATTTCTCTCTGATATTGTTAAATCAATAATACTTTTCCTATGGTGGTTCTTCATCACCCCCAAAATTTTCTTTTCCCATTATACCATATATACTCCTGAATTTCTATATCATTTACATAAAGATTCCTCAAATCTAGTACAACATAACTCCATATGTTTGTATCTAGTCATGATCATCATGATTATCAATTTGTTTTATCCTGGCGGTTCCTCGAACTTTAATTGCTATCATCCCTCGAAACTTTCAAGTTGTCTCCCTTCGAATTCAATCCTTACCATCAAAGAAATTGTTTTTTTTCGTACCTTCCCTATTCAACCTGTATGGGTTTATCATAACCCTTTCCAGAACCCTATCTAACTCAAGTAGAGGGTGGCATGGTTGGCCTAATGGTCCTCATGTCTCATGTTATGGTTAAACATTGCACATCCTATCTTAGAGAGGCGTCTCTACAGTTTACCCACCTTAGCTAATCACCTAATCCTGTCAAGCAGGTGTTACTATATCTTTTCAGGTAAACTTTCTAGCTCCATGTGATAATTTACATGATGTTGTCGAATCATAAATTTGCGACTCAAAAATCATTCAACCAAAGGGATTTCCCAATAAAACTTTAAACCTCGATAGAAATGTCATTCATATTCTACATATCTATCTAGTAAAGACATCTGTCCAAACCTCTACATACCCCAAATAATTACCTATAAGATATTCTATCTACCTTAGTCATAATCAATAATAAATAATGACGAAGTGATCGTCAACACAAGTGTTCATCCTTCCGAGAGAGGGAAAGACGAGAATTCATAAATAGAAATTCAAGAATGGTATGATTGAGCACAAATGCAAAATTTCAAGGGCGATAGTAGAAGTTAAATAAATTTTCAATATCAGTAGTGGATTGAGATTCTAATATATATATATATATATATATCCTAGTACAGGCTCGTCTGGTATAGTAACGTAACCGAAACGATTTATCTCGACATACATGGGCCACCACTAAAACATGTCACGCCCTAGTTCCAAAATATATAGGAACTTGAGCACGAGCATGCCAGCTAATACGATCTAGGATAAGTTCCCAATTTAATGGACTTATCCCTAGATATACTCCGCGGTAAGGGGTAACTAAGAGTAACTGATCATCCACATCTCAATCCACAGTAAATAAAATGAATACCAAAAAATGAACATAATATACTAAAGTTGGCCACCCAGTAATATAAATGTTCGAACAAGCTCGAGAAAGGAATAAGCTTGGTAATAATAGGCTACCTAGCAGCATGAGGCAAATACATCATGAAGATATAAACAGGAAAGAGTAAATGGAAATAGGAAGAACACATATATAAATATATACTTGAGACCTCGGTGCATCATGCAGTACCTGCCCAGCTACTCTGTACTAACTGCTCAGCGAATACCTGGAGAGATCACCAGGTCCTCAGAGGGACGTAACAAGATACAGAAATGCATGCCATAATATAAATACTGATCTAACATAAGGGGGAGCGCTAACCAATCTAAGTGAATGCATACAAAGACAAATTTGGAACGTATGGGTAGGTGAAAATAATTTCGTCGAAGTACGGGCTGATGTCAGATCACGAGCCGAAGGATTTGCGTCGAAACACGGGCCGAACGTCGGATCACGAGCCGATTAGCACAATACTAGCGTACCTCTCGACCGAACCTAGCGCGCAGTTAGTGGCCGCTGCCGGATATACTCACTAGTAAGTACCAATGCCCATAACCGAGTCCCCAATGTGGCTAACATAAAATAATGTAACTGTCTGTCTCATACGCCTACTGGTTGTCTTTTCCATCCCGTGATGTATAAGTCGCATCCACGACCCAACATCTACTCTCTATGAAGAGTCATCTATCTAGGACTATCGCTACCCTATATGTGCCGTCACACGAGCCACTCGCACTGATGGCCAGTCGAGAGCGACAGCGTATGCCATGATCTAATCTTACTCAGTGTCGTATCATAACACGTGTCATGGTCAAGGGAGTTGTAACAACAACTCTACAATCCAAGGGTATGTCGTCTATAACTAGGCCAAGTAGGTAGTCCTAGTGTCGATGCCAACATCGATTATGCCCTAGGTAATCCCGGACTCTACTAATAAAATCTACGCTAACAAGAGTATAATGATGTATATGTAAAGACAGTAGTACAAGGCAAGGTATACTTGCCTGGGGTGAAGCAGTGAGCCGATGATGTCCTGCAGACAAATCGTCAAGTCCAAAAAAGGTAGCAACATAGGAGTCTGCATGAACGTCGCCGGATGCTGAAATAAACATCACCAATGTTCCCAGAATAAGTAAAATAGTTAGGATAGACTATCCATAAGTCCATTTCTGGACACAGGGGCAAAATGGTAATTCAGATCAAGATGCGGTCCACCGTTGGACCCACATTGCACCAAAAAATGTGTCAAGATCAAAGTCATCAAAATATAGCAAACTATATATCTACGAGTCCAAAATGACGATACGAACCCAACGGTATGTCCAGGAGTGGATTTCGATGAGTCGAACTCAAATGGTCCGTTGAATCGGACAGTAGAATCCAGTTTGCACGGATATGCATGCCGGAGTCCAAGTCCACTAAATCTAGCAAAGTATATGTCAACGAGTCCAGAATGATAATACAAACCCAATGGTATATCCAAAAGTGGATTCCGATGAGCCGATCTCAAAATAGTCCGTTGATTCGGATATTAGAATCTGGTTTGCACGGATATGCGTGCCGGAGTCCAAGTCTACTAAATCTAGCAAAGTATATGTCAATGAGTCCAGAATGATGATAAGAACCCAACGATATATCCAGAAGTGGATTCTGATAAGCCGATCTCAAAATAGTACGTTAACCAGAATTGTGGGGCCCATCTTGCACCGAAATGCGTGTCGGAGCCCACGTCCTCCAAATCAAGCAAATTATATATGAATTCGTGTCAGAACAACTCCACAAGTCTACTGGTGGTGTCAAAATAATCCAGAGTCCCAGGTTCAAATTTAGAATTTAACAAGTTAGAAATTACGAATTCGGACGACCAACTTTAGCGTCGAATTCAACCAATCAAACAAGCTCATATTGGAATGAAACTTATAACACAAGAAGAGGGTTATACCAGCTATGAACAGAAACTGGTGGCACGTCAAACACAGCTGCGACGACGAAGATACAAGTCTGCAAAGTTGGCTCTACCAAACTGTCCAAAAATAGTACAATTTAAAGTGTCAACTTGGCGATCGATTTTGATCTATCAAATGAATGAATTAATGGCTGAAACTTTTGAAGGAGGTAGAGCTATATACCGAGATTGCAACGGAGGAAAGACTTTGACGATCCAAAGGTCGTATCGCCCAAAAAATACGTACGAAGTTGCTGTCCTGAAATATGGGTTCTGGCTTCACCATTCACGCGCGTCGACGGGAGTTCGATTTCAAAGTCGAAATCGACCTCCTGTGAGGCTCGGGGAGGCGACCCACTGCTAGGGGTGGCACGCCGGGCTGCACGCGGCCAAGGCGCGACGGCGACCGGAGGCGGCTGGCGACGGTGGTTGGCCGTCGACGACTAGTAGCGACTGCTGTAGCACAGCAACCTACGCGCGCATGGAGAGCGGCGCTGCGCGTGGCTGCGCAGGGTCACAGCGTCGCCATGTGCGGTGGCCGACGACCGACGACCGGCTAAGGACGCTGCGGGAAGGCCGTGTTGGTCGACCGTGAGGCGCACGGCGGCAAAGGAAACGCAGCAGCAGCAGCAACGGCTGGCTCGTCGGCGACGATTGCGCGTGGTAGATGCGCACGGCAGCGCAGCGACGGCCAGGCGACGCTAACAGCGGCAGCAATGTAATGCCCGTGGTTCGTATTACGTATTTTGTATACGTGTACGAAATCTCGACCTGTAGTTTGACTTGTCATGCTTGTCTTGATCCTGGTTTAGCCTATTTTGGGCTCATCCTGGTGTGGCTTGGCTTGGCTTGGTTCGGTTTGTGAACCAAACCCCTACCTACCACCACCATCATCATTTATTAGCCCAACCCTCTTTTTCTCTACTCATTCACTCTTTTTCTTCCTCACATTTACTCTCCACCTACCAGGAAGGTTTAGGCAAGTACATCTTGCTTCATGGAGGAATTCTATTTTTTATTGTTCCACTGTCTTTCTCATGTGTTTCTAACCCACTTTAGTACTTAGCATTTTTCATTTCCGTAGTTAATTTCTTGTAAATCTAGCTTTGTGGTATTTTCAATTTTCATGAGTTTTGATCCATCAAACCTGCATATTTTTACTATTTGATGGTTCCATGTTGTAGAGAATTGCATTCTACCCAAATTTGACCTACGGGAGTCTGGATTTGGGTTCCTATTGTTGTTTGGTGGAGCATGGAGGCCATGGTATTTTTCATGGACATGTTCTCTGTGGAAGCCATTAATTGCATTTTTGGCCGCATGCGACATTGAGTTGCTTAGCCGCAGTTGCATTTTGCTAGCTGCTACTTAGCAAATATTTCTGGCCTTTTTAATTATTGCATGCATTAGCATTTAGTTGTAGGCATTAGTGTCACGACCCGCACCCGTTTTTTTTTTTTAATACTTGTATATATACACATATATATATATACATATATACATTCATGTATGCATACAAGTATAAATATACATATACATATATTTGCATATATACAATAAAAATATTCCTAATTCCTTTCTTTTGTTTTATAAAGATATATTATATATATGACTATTTACAATTATTCACATGTATATTTATACATATATGATAAATACCAATATACCATATAATATGCATATATTATATTTATATAAATGAGTCTATCAATTGAGCCACCAAATATATATATATTTTTACACACTTTAATTAAATATAAGAAATATTCATGAAGTTGATATAAATAAGATATATTAATATGCACGTAATGCCTAATATTTCTTATATTTAATTAAAGTGTGTAAAAATATATATATATTTGGTGGCTCAATTGATAGACTCATTTATATAAATATAATATATGCATATTATGGTATATTGGTATTTATCATATATGTATAAATATACATGTGAATAATTGTAAATAGTCATATATATAATATATATTTATAAAACATAAGAAAGGAATTAGGAATATTTTTATTGTATATATGCAAATATATGTATATGTATATTTATACTTGTATGCATACATGAATGTATATATGTATATATATATATATATATATATATATATATATATATATATATATATATATATATATATATATATATATGTGTGTGTGTGTGTGTGTGTGTGTGTGTGTGTGTGTGTGTGTGTGTGTATACAAGTATTTTTAAATATATATATATATATATATATATATATATATATATATATATATATATATATATATATATATATATATATATATATATGTGTGTGTGTGTGTGTGTGTGTGTGTGTGTGTATATATACAAGTATTTTTAAAAAAAAAATGGGTGCGGGTCGTGACAAGTTTTTGTAGGCATTAGCATGTGCTTGCATGCATTGGCCGCATGGCCTTTATGTTTATTGCATGCATTTGGGCAAATGCTTGCATGCCTTAGCATTAATTTGTATGGCCAATTCTCTGCTTTGGCCGCATATGGATAATTCTCTGCTTTGGTCGCATATGGCCAACTCTCTGCATGGCCGCATATGGCCAATTCATGGCATGGCCGCATATGCAAGTGATTTGCATGGCCGCATGGCCTTAGCATAATATTTTCGGCCGCATGGCCTTAGCTTTAATTGCATGGCCGCATGGCTTATGCTAACTTGCATGGCCCTTTGTTTTGGCCGCATGCACATTTTTGTGCTTGGCCGCATGCACATTTATTTGCAGCTGGCCGCATGGCCATTAGCAATGTAATATTTTTGGCCGCATGGCCTATGTAATAATCTTGGCCACATGGCCTATTTATCATTCTTGGCCGTATACAGTAAATGTGTGCTGGCCGCATATTGTATAGTGACAACATTTATTGGCTGGCCGCATGGCAATTTCATACGACAAATTTTTCCTGAGCCGCATGAGTCCTCCACAGTCCTTGCCCCTGCTAATATTTAATTACTAAATGTATGCTTGTGCCATATTAATTTTAAGTGTGTTTCCTGACACGATGGTGACCCGTTATGGTGCACTTTTGACAAATGACATGACATGATAGTGGCCCGGCGTGGCGCACTTCTGACAGTGAACATGACATGACATATATCCCGAAGGCTGTTACGACGGCTAGCATGTCATGACAAGAATGAATGACCTGGACACCGTGGACGATTATGCTTATACAAATGAACCCGTCTTGTCTTGCATCATGTCTAGGACAGGGACCCCTGAGTACCACGGTCAGGGGTACCTACTGAATACAAATAAGGCTAATAACTAGAATAATTCAGTAGTCATGAAGAGATTTCCCCAGCTATAGGCAATCCCGTTATTTGGGCGCCCCACTTGGGATCTATAGCCTGCCGTCGAGTAGGGCATATTTCCAGCACACTGTCATGTGTTGCACCCTCCAAGCTACTTAAGGGTACATACGTTTCCTGGACGATGTACCCATATGAACTCAACCCCTAATCGCGCCCGGATAGCCTGGATGGTCTGCAGGGCTTGTGGCTGTTGGAATAATCTCACTGCATCTTGCTAGTAACTAGGCCTGTGATAACCCTAGTTAGTTAAAGTATCAAGCCGTACTTATTGCTTGACCGTAAATGATTGGATGGAGTCTAATCCTGTCTAGTCCTATCCTGAGCATGTACAAGATTTTTGTATGACCTGATTTCTTAGATTTGTCTTGCCGATAAATGGTGGGGAAACCAAGTTCCGTTCAGATGAATGGCTACAATCCCGGTCCTTATTTGGTTTACGGGTTGTAACCTGGTTATCTGAATAGTCCCATGGTTATCTCATCGTATATCATCCTGATTTTCCGTATGTCCAGTTCTTATTATTTATTTATATTCTTGTGCTAATTGCTGGTTTTAGTTCTTAAGTGAAGCCTCCTTCATGGCACTTGCTCTTTCTGGGGTCTGATCCAGCTGGTTTTGTATGGCCAAATTTTGGAGCAGCTCCAGAGGATCTACCGACCTTCCAGCCAGATGGTGACCACTAGACGGAATCCTGGCAATGAGTGAATTTATTTTGGCTCTCCCACTCTATTGTAAAAATATTCTTTTGAGGCGTTTAGCCGACGAGCACATGTTAGCTCGATTGCACTATACTTACTGTCTGCCTACGGGCTGTAACATGATTGACAGATCCTAGGGTTGATCATGTACGACTAAAACTCTTGCTAGTCTTCACATTTTGTAATGACTAGCTTCATGATCATTCAAATATGTAATGTATGGGACGCCTTACTATTGTATATTTGGTGCTCTAACATCTTGTAACTGTTATTACTTGCTTGAGATTGAGATAATAGGTTTGTTCATGACCATAAGAGACTGATGGCTTGTAGTTAAATCCTCATATATCTAGACAGCCGTGACCGTATGGTGAGATGGATTCCATTTCATTATACGTAGCTGGCTATGTTCGCCTTCGCTCTCCAGTATTCTGGTTCTGGGGCGTGACAAGCAGCAGCAACGGCTTCGGGTCTGGGTGTTAAGGAGGAGGAGAGGTAGATGATGAAGAAAAGGAGGAAGAGGAAGAGTGTATGGAGATGATGATGATGAAAATCTTTTAGGGTTGGGAAGGGGTGTGTGGGCTTTCTGCCATGGAAGGATGAGGAGGAAATGAAGATGATGGCTGCTATGGTGAAAAGAGGAAGGAGAATGTAGTGTGTGTTTGTACGTGAAGTATGGGGTCGGCCAAGAGTAGTTGGAAAGGGGAGAGAGAGAGAGAGCTTGTGTATTAATTGTGAGGTTGAGTGTTAAAGGGAGAAAGTCTTTAATGTGAATGTTGTATGTGTATTGGTCAACATGTGAAGCATATGTGAGCTGCTTACATTTATTGAGCCCCCATTAGGTTTGTCCGAAAATAGGGTGTATGAGTAAAAAAGAGTTGAGGGCTTACCCAAAATATGGGTTCATGGGAATGGATTTATCCATTGGTCCTAGGGTAGTGTCAGCTTATGGTGTTTGGTGTTTTGTATAGATAATTTCGTGTTATGTGTGCGGGCATGGGTGATGGAAATTGCATGGTGCTTGGGTTGGGTCCAATTGAGTTGGGTTGGATCACAATTGAGTCTAATTGAGTCTTAGTGATTAAAATGACTTAAATTAGCCATTTATAATCATGGATAAATTAATAGCATGTGGGGACTCAATTTGATGGGACACAAGTGGCACGCGTGTAGTAGCCTCAAAATGGGTTGTGTCCATATCTTGGGTCGACAAGTTTGGGACAAAATGGTGTCTCCAATTCAAGTTGGAAGTAAATATAATTTCGTGGGATAAATCAAGATTGGGTCAAATGTCCGAAAAGTTGTACGATAAAAATGAAGCACAAGATGGTGCGTCTGAGTGGGACACGAAGGTCATGGGTGAAGAGTGTCTCGAGTAGATCATGTATGCTCCTAAATTGAAAGTCACAGTAACGTATATATGATAATGTAAACCCCCAATATTTTCTAATTATTTTAGTACTTTAAAAATTATTTTTGCTATATTATTAGAATTAAATAGGTAATTAGTATATATGTATGTAATTATAGATGTATACATATAATATGTATGATTGGTTGCATGATGTTTTTGCTACTAAATATAGTCTACAATTATTATGAAAAAATTGTTACTTATTTACAATTTATTAGATTGTTTGTGATTGTATTCATATATATATATATATATATATATATATATATATATATATATATATATATAGGGCTGTACACAATTAAGTCAAACCGACCAAATCGAACCAAGCTAAACCGAACCGATTGGTTTTAAACCGAACCGATGGTTCGGTTGGTTTGGTTCGGCTTTAATTTTTTCATAACCGACCGGTTCGGTTCGGTTCACGGTTTGGTTATGCCAAAAACCGTCTAAACCGAACCGAACCGGACCAAATCTTTGTTAATTAATTAGGGTTGGCCGGTTGGGTATGTGTTCATTGGGTTGTATTATACATGTTTGGTTCATTTATTCACATCACAGCCATTTATCAAGTTAAAGTTGAAAGAGATATATCTCTCTCTCTCTCTTTCTAGTCTCGAAGAGGAGTACTGACGGCTCCTATTCTTTTCTAATTGCTCATGTGCACATGAAAGGGACTTTTGGTTGAATATTTATCATTTTTTTTAATGTATAATTGGCATTTTTCTCCACTTGCAAAGCGCAAGTTGAATTGAAGCTGCTGAATTGTATTTACTGTTGCAAAGTGGAAGTTGACTGAGGTTTTACAAAAGAAAAAAACATACAACCCATTTTTTTATGTGATCAAAATCGACTAAGTCGAACCGATCCAAACCGAACCAAGTCGGTCGGTTTTAAAATCGAACCGACCATTTGGTTGGTTCGGTTTTGTTTATTTTCAAACCGATTAACTTCGGTTGGGGCCAAATAGGTCGACCACCGACCGATGCACACCCCTATATATATATATATATATATATATATATATATATATATATATATATATATATATATATATATATATATATATATAGTTATAGTTATAGTTATATATAGTAGTTTTGAAAAAAGAAAAAAAATTTAACAGAGGTGGTCGGCCCAAGGGGGTTCGACCACAGCACAGCCTTCTAATGAGAGAGAGAAAAGAACAAAGGAAAGAAAAAAAAAAGAAAAAAAAATTACCCACCCACTTAAAGTGGGCGGGCCCCACCCCTCACCTATGCTTGCTGCTGAAGCAGCAAGCTAACCGCGGACCCACAACCCGTGGGATTTACATATCCTTATTCTTAAACCTATTAGTATTAGGTTTTGCTACAAGTTGTTATAAATACATCTTTCTCCACAAACCTCAAAATCCTAGAGTTTCAAAACAAAAATTGCGGCAGAACATACCCTCTTCGCCTACGAATTCGTTTCACTAGCGACGGAGTTTTGTGCGTGACGAACGGAGCATCGAAAGTCAGCCCCTCGTTACCCACGGAGTAGTTTTCCCACTCAAGGTACCCTACTTCCCTACGACGTAACTTTTTACTCGTAGCACCGAATTTCGATCCATAAGATTTTCTGGAAAGTAGACTTGACCCTTTTCGTCCAGGTGGATTTCGAAATAACCCATCGACTTGCTCGAAAAATTGAGACGAAGTTGAAGAAAAACGTATTTTCTATAATACTAAAAACTGTTTTTTAAAATGACAACTTGTCGGCCAATTTTCTTGCTGTGCATTAAAGATTTGTAGAAACTAATCGAAAACAGTAAAAGACAACATAACCGAGATCGCAACGCATCTTCTGGATCGTCGTTTCGATTAACGTGTAAAAAGTAAATTGATGTTGAAGTTGGAGAAAAACCTGTGTTAATTTATATAAATTTTTTGAATTTTTCTCGATACGGCGTGCGTCCCGACAAATCGGGCAACGTGGTCACGCACTATATGCATCAAAAGGCACGTATGGACGTTGCTGATGTGTGGAAAATGACGGAACTCAGTTTTGTCTCGTGTGTGCGACGAAATCAGTCTGTATCCGTCAAGATACCCCCGTATCGGTGCTTTGCAAACTTGGCCATAACTTTGTGTACGTTCGTCAAATCGAGACGAAACTTGTGCCAACAGGTCCGAATCGAAATTCTGGTCTTGCATGCCAAGTTTGGTCTGATTCTGAGAAGGTTGATCGGAATGCCAAAATTGGCGGTCCCGCGACCCAATCTAACGGACGATTTTGTATCCGGCTCATCGGAATCCAAAACTGGATATACCGTTGAGTTCCTCTCCTCAAACTGAATCTGTATATATATAGTTTGACGACTTTAGAGACCATAGACCTTGGCACGTATTTCAGTACGAAGCGGGTCCAACGACGGACATCATTTTGATCCGAAATTACGATTTTGCCCCTGTTCCAGAATTGGACTTTTAGACAGGCATTTTCTAGGTATATCTCTTTACTGAGATCATTTTTTATGTTTATTTCAGCGTCTGAAGTCATCTGTGATTTGTGAGTTTTGGTGCTGACACTTGCTACTCTTGGATTGCCCTTCTCGCACCGCAGGCAAGTATACCTTGCCATAGATTCTGATTGTGCTCATTTATTTTCAGTATATTTTATTATTGCATATTTCTTTCTCTTATTTGTCATTTTGTTTATATTGGGCGTCCAAGTCACACTTGGGTGCAAGCGGCTAAATTTAGTCGTTATATTTATTTATGTCTTATTTGCATGTCGACCTTGTGTCAGTTGACTACCCTATGAGTATGTGGGGTATTTTCATATCCCCTATGGCCTTGACACATGTGTATCACGTGATGAGTGAGTTCATATAGGACACGGACCTGCGTACTCGACTGGCCATCGACACGTACGGGACGTGCGACGGTTAGGAGGTAACTGCTATTAGTGAGTCGAGTTAGAAGCCATAGCAGTTGCCAACTGGACAGGTTGTGGATACATCTTGGACAGGAGCATTGGGGGGAGGGGACAGCTACTAGCGTAGGGGCTACATTTACCTTTTACACACATTATGGGTGATAGTGACTCGGATGAGCACTACGCGCTGCCCGGCCGATAGTGTCTCGGATGAGCGCTACTTGACGGCCACTCTTTATTACTTGCTTGCGTGAATCCGTTACAGCCCCTGCGTAGAACGTTGTCCTCTAAAGTGCATCTCACATAGACGGTTAGGAGATCATGTAGAGTCATAGTTGCATATTTTACACATTCAGTTACTTTGGCATGTTTTCTGTATCTTGTTACGTCCCTCTGAGGACCTGGTGATCTCTCCAGGATTAGACGAGCAGGACTATCCCGAGGAGTACGGTACAGTATTGGATCCATCATACATCGGTGACGAGGCATCTCTTGCTCATACTTAGTTTTATTCTTTATTATCTGAGACCATGTATTGGACATCTTTTTATCATCTTTCTTGCTGTTTGAGGAGGTTGGACTCCATTTAGTTGAGACTATTTTTTTATAGCTGTTTGGAGTGGAAATGTCCACCCGGCTATATTTTGACATCATCATTATCTTATTTAGTGGACTTTATTATATTCTCTGTGTTGAGCGGTGGATGAGATTTAGTTATATTATTGTGGCTTATCATGTATCATTATTACAGCTTATGTACCAATACGGGGATTACCATATATTGGTGTATTCTTTGTATAAGTACAGCTGGCATGTCTACGTACTTAGTCCTTCTATTTTGGGACTGGAGCGTTACAGATAATCAAGAATAAAAGTGAGAATTTAATAATAACTAAAAATTATCAAATGGCCTAAATTGATCCGAAAGTTATGCAATACAAATAGAGCACAAGGAAACAAGTTTGAGTGGGACATGATATATCAACATGAAGATAAACTCGTCTAGATCAAAACTCATGAAGGGCGTTTCGAGAGAATGACTTCTCTTGCGCTCCAAAAATCAAAGTCACTAAAAGTATATTTAATGATCAAAATAATTATAAATAAAATATCTCATGTAAATAATTCCTTTAATAAAATTTAAAATAATTCCTAAAATCCAGGGGGCTTACAGTTATCGACTATGATTTTCTCGGATTAGTACGAGGAGATTTGATTTAGATGGAAATATTCTTAGATGGGCTTCCAGATCGAGATAAATCTTGATTTTGTAATCATTCTTGCGGGTCAACATGCAACATTTAATGGAATATGATGAGTATTTGAAAATAGGTTTCTCTGTTTGCCTGGTTAGGTAAATATTAGGATAGAACTCAACTAAGATAACTTTAACTATTATATATTTTTATTTGATTTACCATCACTACTCTCTTTTTATTAACCTGTAAATACAAATCTAGTCTGCTTAGTTAATTCATTCACTTAACTAACTATTATTAATTACTACTTACGAGAAGACAAAAATACTTTTTATCAAGCACCTTTTTAGTAGCCTATACAATTTCTTACTATTAAATAAATATACTTTTTGGCTATATGGTTTGTATATTCTCTTAATTGTTTTGGTTATCTATTTTAAAGTCCATTTTGGTATTTCTCATCAAAATCACATTATGGAACTCTTAGGAGAAATTGTGCTAGCACTCCATCGCTTGCTGAAAAAAGGCATGTATGGAAGCATCTCTAGAAAATGTCTAATGTATCGCCTAGAGTTGAGCTCTTTATGTAGCGTCTTATGAAGAGAGCCCTCCCTCTCCTTGCTACAATCAACAGGAGGATGCCTTCCATAGATCCCCTCTGTCCTATTTGTTTTCAACATGATGAAGATGCAAACCATTTGCTACTACACTGTACTATTGCTTGAGAAGTCTGGTTTATCAGCCCCTAGCGGCTACATACTGACTACATTGACAATGTGCGCACCCTGTTTGAAATATGGCTCTTGGATAAGCAATCAAAGGAGTTTATAAATCTAGGAGCCACCACTCTATGGGCAATCTGGAAGGCTAGGTGTGCCTGCATTTTTCTAAAAAAAGGCCGCCAATGCTAAGTAAATTCTCATCAAGCTCTGGCTATTCAACACTCATATGATCCGGGAATGGGTACCAATTTCAACTCCTTAATTACTTAGAAGACATGAGATGTGCTATTGATGGTAGCACACTTTGGTCACCCCCTACAGATAACAATATTAAAATCAATGTAGATGGAAGTTCTTCCTCAGGTTTCATTGCTGCAGCAACAGTTGCTAGGAATGACTCAGGACAATTTATCGATGCTTTAACTTGGTGCTCACCTAAGGGCTTGTAAGCGAAAATTCATGTGTTTCACCAGGGCCTCCTCCTAGCTAAATTTCTAAATGTTCAAGACTATGTCATTGAAGGGGACTCCCTAACTACTGTTAGGATTCTCAAACAGTAAGACACTCTGACTCCATGGATGCTACAGGACATGCTGCCAGTAAAAGCTGATCCTGTTATATCCATACCTAAAGATATCCTTTTTCACTATAAGGGAAGCTAATAGGGTTGCACATAATCTTGCAAAGTATGCAATTTCTTGCAATTTAAGCTCCTTTTCTTTTTGAATCCTCCTGATCATGTATTTATAACATGTAATTCTCATGTTCAATAAATTGTTTAGCCTTCAAATTTATTTTTTCCAAAGCCCATTTTTAATAATTGAAAATCTAAAATTTCGAGGATTTTAGCACGGGGTGCACAGAGGCATCCCTCAACAAGAGCCACATTACACGAACGGTACGAGAGAGGAAATTCTCAACAATAGGTCTTTTATCACCCTCCATATTCTCCTAGAGAAAAGTGTCTGGACCTGGCAAAACATCTCGAAACTAGTATGCATTGTGTGGAAACTCAACATCTTGTATTCTTTAGTGGAAGTGACGTAGCGGATTGCCCTACAACGGGATCCTTGTGCCATACGCATATCTTGTTTCGATCGTAGATGCACACGAGGTCGAGGCTTGTCGACACCTTGCTAAGATCGGGCCACAATTCGAACCTCAAGTTGCCGGTCAAGTTCCTTAGACTTCTTCTTCCGTACTTGTTCTTGCTCATAGAGAATACATAATACGCTCTTTAGTGTAATCAGGAATAATTACTAGGAGTACGTTTTTTAGTGTAATCAGGAATAATTACGAGGAGTTTAGGGTTCTGTTCAGATCTTCGATGACGAAGTTATTGAAAATTGGAATTAGAAAGAAGTGCATACCATGATCTCGAGATGCAACTGAACTTGCAAAGTGCCTTCACCGGAAGCCAAGGATGAACAAATTATAACTCTAATTTTTATCAAGATAATAATAATGATGATGATGATAATAGTAATAATAATAAAGACTATATACCATGTTTCTCTGGTCCATATTCCATATACTAATTGAGATGAAAAAATACATCGATTTAATTATGTATGAAATATGGATAATTGCATATAAATTCTATATATATTATTCTATAAACAAACAAAAATAACATGCGAAAATTTGTAAAATTTCTACAATCAAAATTTCAATTTGGACCTAATACAAAGAATAAAAACCTTTATTAATTACTTAATCTTGTTCTTTAAAAAAATAGGGAGATATGTGTTCTCTATGGTGACATGTGGGCCATGGGTGTGGATTGGGGAGAGTTAGGTTTTATATTTATATTTTATTTTTTTGACCTTTAAAACCATGTTAGGGGGTAAAAAGGAACCTTACATGGTTATGTGCTATGCATCCGGCCATTTAATGTTATCGTGGACAAACCAAAAGGTTGAACTTGAAAAAACCTTGTACTTCATGTTTACTTGAGAAAAAAATCAGTACATAATATTAAAGTGAAAAAAAACCTAATGCGGGTATTTAAGTGAAAATGAGCACAAAAAATTGGATGGTGATGTTACAATGATGTTACCAAACAACTTGGTAAATCTTGCAGTCTAAGCCATGAGCTTAACCTGTCAACAAACAATTAGAAAGATGAGGCATGTGAATACAATGTTTTGTATCAGACTCATCCCACTGACACAAGGTTTACGAAAATAAAGGTAACGTGAATTCATTTCCTACAAATGCTTGATCAGGGATTATTAAAACATCCAATCTCAAGGATAACGATACACTTTCGAGAAACATCACAAGGTAACAACACTTGTACATATTTATTATAAAAGGCTTATTCACACTCAGATAACACTGCTATTACGTTTCTTAACTTACAAGATTGCACTCAAGTTTATTGCTGAATCGAAGAAAGCTTCAGATAACGATAGTGAGCTACAATCCATTCCCCAAGAAAGATGCATCCAGATGACATACATAACAGCTCCTCTAGTTACAATGGTATGTACACTAAGCAGATGCCTGTTCCTCCGAGGTATTATCTTGTAATCCACATAGGAAATTAGCCGGTACCGCTATATCAATCATCTTAGGATATGCCAATTTCAAATCTAGAGAGAATAAAAGTCATAAATATGTCAGACAAACAACGCTTGAATTTGAAAACACTGAAATTTTAGACATCAAATTCAGAGCAGTAAAATTACTTACTATCCATTATACTCTTGAAGGTTTCCTGAACAAAGTATTCCAAAAGACAAGTTACTATGATTTTCCAAATCAAACACATTGCAAAGGTTGAAGGGCAAACTATTAAAAACGACAACTAAGAGCTAAAGGTAGATAAAAGCAGCATCTCATGTCAAAATATAAGGTCTAACATGACATCAGTCTTCAAACAGTTCCATTAGTTCTTATAACAGGATGTTATGGTGTATTACTTCTCAGTAAGTCTCATCAATGAAACTCTCAACTTCAGAACAGTGAATGGAAAAGCCTGCTACTATTAGATTAATTACCTCATCTTTCGATAGACGGGGATTCAAGAGACTCTCCTCTCCAACTGTGCTTACCTGAAATCAAAGGAAGTGTGCTTTAAGCAGCGAGTAGGGAAAATGTCTGCGAAATTAAAAGGGAGAATTTTTGCTCACAGTGAATCCTTTGTAGTCGTGAGCAGGATAAATTAGAGTATCCTTGGGCAATGTGAATATCTGAACACAAGAAAGAATCAATACTACTATACTGAAAATCAAACCATCAATATGAGAGATGTTTTAAGAAATGGCTCTGCATATCTTATCTACTTGCCTGTGAGTGCACTGAGTGGTAAAGCTGATGCGCACTTCCACCCTGTACGACATCCCATACTATGTTAGCCCCATTCGGTCAACCTATGAAAAACAAAAGCTGGGAAAGAGGGTACTATGTTGTCCTTGTTCCCACAGAAAAAAGTATTGTCTGTTTGACCACAGAATTAATTCAAGATTCTAGCAACCATAATCTATTGAACTAAATTAGCACAATGCAAAAACTCTGCTACGTGTGTGCACATATCTTCCCCCAATCTCAGAACCTAGAAATCCACTTCCAGTAAAATGTCCATAATTGTATATTGTTTCCCTAAGTATTAAAAACATTAATCACACACTTTAGGCTCGCTAATTTTGTGCATGTCCTTTTTCCCTAAGTATTAAAAACATCAATCACACACTTTAGACTCGTTAATTTTGGGCATGTCCTTTGCCAGGATAATTACCCATGATGCTGTCAGCCTGTCAGTCTTCTAAATAAAGATATATGAATGGGTAAAGAGTGAAATTAAAAATGGCTAAAATGCTTGAAGTTTTCTGCCTCAAGAAATTAGACACTTATTCTTGTTGATTTATGTCTCATGAATCGTGATAGATAAAGTAAAATCACTCAAATAATGCTACATATGCTATATGGTTAGGAATGTATGCTAATATGCTATTTTGAAATGCTACGTGGCATGAACATGAGTGAGCGAGCTCCAATGGCGGAACATTTCTAAAATTCCCCTTTGCCAAAATTTGAGCAGCAGCGGACTAATGCTACATCACTTTATCACAACACATCTGACCCTTTTAATCAGATTTGAGAGGCTAAGTTCTTAGGAAAGAAATCTCAGTAGCTAGCTCGGAATGTAACATGAAGCAGTCGAGCAGGCGAAAAAAAATGCTGGTACTTTGGCTCACTTCTGTATTGTTTGCCTTTTTTTTCTTCTTTACTACACAAGTATGATGTAACGTAATCTGATGTAGTCTCTTTACCTCGTTAACAATATATATCATAATGCCTAAATTTGGTTTTTGATTTTGCTTTTATGATGTTTCTGTTCAAGAACGCTAGAACCCGTGATGGTTATCTGAACTCTTATTGCTTTTATAACGTGGTTGTTAATTGTGCATGATTCTAACCTTACCTCAAGGAGAGAAATTAAAAGATGGATCTCATTTTGCACCTCATAGTACAATGCCTAATACTTGGATCCCTTAAAAAAGTACCACTTTCTATAACCCGATACAATGTTCTGTATTCACATAACTATACTAGTTTCTCCATCTATTACGATTATTAACAGATACTTCCTTAAAAAAAAGATGTCTTGTAGGAGGGAAACCAATACTCAACAACCAAGCTAACAAAAAACACCTTTAGAAATTCCAAACATGGACGTTTGCAATTTCTTTGAAACAATATTCACCCACTTAACCTTTATTTTATTTATTCTTTAAGAACATACAAAGCAAAAATATATAGCACGAGTTAATCATAATCCTTACTGTTCCTCTGGATTCTAAGTGCCAGATTGGATTGCACTTATGTTTAATCCGGGACTCCATTTTGTACCGAAAGCAAGGCACGAGCCAAATGGTTTCCATCCAGGATGGACGTTTTTCCAAACATGCAATTCATTTCAGGGCTCAAATGGATGTTTCCGAAATGTTAGCCCAATGCGAGTTTCGGAAGTGAGTGTGAGAAAATGCAATGAAATGTAGTTGTAATCCAAATTAGCCCTAATTTTAAATGACATATTCCATGCTTGGTGATTTGCCTTGTCAAGTGTGTGAAAGATATCATAGTATTTACCTGAAAATCCGTCCTTCCACAGCCACGTATCAGTAAGGCATCACCAGTGAAAGCCATCCTTGGATGTGGCTGATCAGGTCCATCACCAGTTACATATGTCACGCATCCCAAAGTATGACCAGGAGTAGCACGCACCTGCAAAATCTAGAAAGTTTAGCAATAACTTTTTTAAGACGAACAACATGATGGCTTATGCATGTGTAGGGCCAGTCCTGAGCTCATGGGGGCCCAGGACGAACTTTCAAAATAAGGCCCCCATACATAATGTAAAAAATATTAAAAAAGATGGCTACAACCAAAGATTGAACTTAGGACCTTTAGTAAGGAATCTAAAGTACTAACCACTACACCAAAATAACTTTGTATCTAAAAGGACCCATGGTATATACTAGTTCTATTTTGAGATACAAAATTATTAACATACTTATCTTTAAACTATTTTTTTGGGCCCCTCATGATCCAGGGGCCCTGGGCGGTCGCCCTGACCGCCCTGGCCAGGGTCGGCCCTGTGCATGTGGTGAAACTTAACCTATTTAAGGACCAGGGAACTTAGCAGTCATATACAAAGTAATATGTTTTAGATGTTTCTATAATTTGTACCAATATGAATACAATTTATTAAGTTTAAGGGTTAACAAAATCAAGTTAAATTACATTAAGAATACATAGTTAGTCATCTAAAGCTAATAGTCAGTATGATTGAATATCATTATTATATTAAAGTCCAGTTGGTGAGTGGACAGCATATAACTGGTGAAGACATCAGCAACAATATAGTAGTTAGACGGATAGTTACAAGGTTCATCATGCATCAAATCTTTCCTTGATAGTTACTTTGTTCGCGTTCTTGAACAAACTAGAAATAAAACTGAAGTTTCCAGTAACATATCTAGCTTAACTAGATCTTAAGTATTTACACATTCACGCAATTACCAGCAGTCAAAAGAACAAAATCTTTCATTATAACGAAATCTTCAGCACTAAAAGTATATATTGCGGGACAACAAACGAAAGAAAGAGAGAGGATGAGTATGTGGTGAGAAAAAAGAAGAAGAAAAGAGAGGAATAACAGTATTCCGATTATTTGGACTAAATCCAACGTGAGATATACAAGACGATGGTCAAGGCACATTCAGAGCTAACTTTAAAGCAATATTCTCTTCTAACTGACGCAACCAATTGAAGATACAACTAGCACCACTTACTCCTAATTCACCATGCTGTATGTTGGTCCTTGTTCCCATGTCCACATATTTCAGACCCTGAGTCTATGAACTATCTAGATCCATTCAGAGAAGACTGACAGAACTGATAAACAGTTCTGATGCTGAGGCATCACAATTTAATCCAAAATAATCATGAAATGAATGGAAACGGATCAGCTTAAACCATCAGTAGATGTGAGAGTTCCAACTATTAGGAATAATCCCAAGATTGGCAGCATCAAGATACCAGTCTGTGAAGCATTAGCATTGTTATATTGACAACAAAATAATTGTGTACTCAAACAAAAGAACTGAAATTGATTACCAGTCCAAAAATAATATCCTTTATATTTCTTATGCTTTTAGGAATGATCAAACTCATTGTTTCCATACCTCCAAGTATAGGTCACCAAAATATATTTTGTCGCCTGATTCAACCACATGATCCGCTTTCGCTTGGCTAGCTTTGGAAATGACAGACTTAACTCCTGGCATTTTAGACTACACGAGACAGAGTTCGCATGAGACAGAAGATGAAATTATACCATTAGATCATTAGGGAAAAAAGAAAATAAGGTCATGAGCTGATCCACATCTCTCTTTTACTAGTTCCTTATGCTGCAATAAGCTACTCTAGTCATTGAGAGCAATTAATTAACAAATAGTGCTGAAGATGATATGATGATTTACCTTTATCACGCCTGTTCCAGTGACATGATCAGCATGGACATGAGTATTCATCGCATAGATGAGCTTCAAACCCAGTTCTTTAATAAGAGTTAAATCTCTGTCTGCTGTTTTGTCTACTGGATCAACCAACTGTAAAGAAATTAATATTAGCAGCTTGGCTCCATAACTTGGATACAAGGTATGTAAGTGTTTTTTTTAAACAAACCAAACATCAAAATTAAAAAAAGATTATCACCTTATTATAAAATGATTCGAGTTTTAGTAACGTGAATTATGGAAATATCTCAGTAAGCATTTATATCTTAAACTAAGTCGTTGAACAAACTCCACAGTTACTCTTTACCTAGATTAGAGGTAAAAAATAAGGCCACCCATGTGTCGTGAGGATCGCTGCATCATAGTTACTTTGTTACGATTCGCTATGCAATATGGGCACCAGTATGAGGTACTACTTTCCATGGTCTGCAGGTAGGCTTAGCTAGTACGTTGTCCTTCACGCAAGAGTGGTTTGTATATGTGTGTGTATATTTGTATCCACTACGAAAGACTCGTAGTGGATCTTACAAACAGACTTCATTTCCTTCTATATTACCATTTAATTAATATCTTTGTTGAACTTCATCTTCCAGATCGTTCGAGTCGTTACTTTTGATTGTGCGGACAGGAAAAGGGGCAAATTTGGGGTCATGAGATTTGGAATCCGGTTCCTAGGGGACTAGGGGGATCCCAGTAACTAACACACATCAGGGACTTAGGAAGGGTCAAGATGTATGCACATCAAGAAAGAAAAGATTCAATATACTTCTTAGTGGTTTATCATGAAAGATTGTCATTTATTTTTCAGATTTAATCAGCAAACTATGTTAGTAAGTCGTATAAACAAGGAACAATTCAGCATGAGTTGCAGGATACTCTCTTTAGAGAAGGTTGGCTATGCCGAGAAGTTAACAGCTTCTTTTAAAATGTGTTTTTACTTTATTATCTAATGCTTTACTTAGGACACAAATCACAATGGTTTGTATAAAATAGTATTAGTATCCATCAATATACATGAAGTTTGAAAAAAAAGGATTATTGCACAAATGAATAAAATGTTCAATTCACAATAGTCTCGGTTCTAAGACATGCTTGTAGTTCCAATATTTTTACAATACTTGGTTTCACACATATGATCAATGTTTATTCTGTCTTCACTCATCTATTTTAGTTGTGCAAGAGAGGAGGAGTGGACAAACTAATTAGCTATTGTAGTTACACGCGAAGTGAGGTGGCAAAGCACTGCAAGGGCCCAGATAAATGACTTTGTCCCTTGCAACAAATCAATCGTTTTCATACGAGACATCGAGCCTAAGGCTTCGCTTGGTAGGAGAGAAAAGCCGGAGGAAGGAAAATGGACGAAGGAAAAGTGGAGAGAATGATTCATTTTCTCTTGTTTGATATAGAAGGAAAAGTGGAGGGATTACATTAATTAACAATTATACCCTATATGAATTGTATTATTTAAGAAATATTCATGAAGTCAAATGGTAGGTAAATAAGTGTTTTTTAATTGAGGATAAAATTGGTAAAATCTATATTTTTTTTACTTTCATTCCTTCTATTTTTTCTTCCATACCAAACAACATCTCTCCTCTTTCATCCCTCCTACCAAACACAAAGGAAGAAAATGATCTTTCATATTCTTTTTCCTTCCTTCCACTTTTCCATCCTTGAGCTTGAACACACTATTCAAGATTGAGGTGTCGAGCTCGGCTCGACAATTACAGGACATAAACAAGACGAGATCGATTGTGCCAAGCTCCACTCGGCTCGATTGCGCCCCCCCACCTTCTTCAAGCCGAGACAAAGATGCCTTTCAAGTTTCTTCTACATTCTCATTTCGGGATGGAAATTGTCTCTCTATCACTCTCTTATATATATTAAATATGACACAAATGCTTACGAAAAAGAGGCGGAATGAGCATGACTCACCACGGCAGGCTTGTCGGCATGGGAGAGATCGGCGAGGAGATAGGTGTAGGTTGAAGACTCCTTCTCGAACAGCTGACGGAACAGAAGATTGGCTGCCATCCGCGGCGACGCAGAGAAACGAGGAGGGCGGGGAGGAAGGAATTGGTGGGGTTTCTTGGAATAGGAAGAGGAGGAGGAGAAGAAAGAGAGAGGGGGGTTGCGACGAGAATGTCGAACAAGGAAGTGGCGATGGTTCCGGAGGAGGAACATAGTAAGCACCACTTGTTGCTGGTGTTGCTTATTATTTTACGATGGGCTGATGAGGACGACTCTCTTCTCTTCTCTTCTCTTCCTTTTTTTTTGGGTTCTCTTTAGGTGGAGGAGAAGTGACCCCTTTCTTTATTATTGTTGTATATACATATTTTTTTATGAGAAATTTTGAGTGACACCCCACTTTATTTAGCCATATTCAAGGTACACCCCACAAGTTTACAATAATGTATGACAAATGTTAAAGGTCACCCCTTTTTTTCTAAGGGCCACCAACTTAAAACTTTAAAAAAAAAATACAAGTTTGTCATTTTGAAAACACTAAGGGCCACCTCGCTCCTGTCAATCGAGGACTACAGAGCTTGCCTGCAGTTCTCGATTGACAATCTTTTCTCTCTTTTTTTTTTTTTACCTACAGTGACTGCAGGACTTGCCTGCAGTCCAAAGTGAAGACAGGACTCCGCCTTCCCCGCGAACGATCCACGGTTACTCTTCTTTTTGTTGAACGAACGAAAGGGGGTCGCACCGACAAGGGAGGGGAGCTAGGGGGGCTGCGGTGGTGGGAGGGAGGCGGAGCTGGGGCTGTGGCGGGGGGAGGGAGGCCGAGGGGGGGGCTGCGGCTGTAATGCCCATTGTTCGTATTACGTATCTCGGTATACGTGTACGTATTTTGACCCGTATTGCATGTCTCCTTGCTTGATTTATTTTGGCATTTCATTGATGGGTTCATTTTTGTTCGGTTTGGCTTGTTGGCTTGGTTCAGTTTTGTTGGAGAACCAACCCACCTACCTACCACCACCATCACCATTTATTAACTCCCACTCCTCTCTCTCTCCTCATTAATTCTTTTCCATTACTTCTTCTTCTTCACCATTACTTCTCCACCAACCTGTGAGAAGAGAGAGAGATCTAGGCAAGTGCATCTTGCTTCATGAAGGAACCCAAATTTTATTGTTCCATTCTCTTCTTCACAGCATTCTAAAGCACGTTAGTTCTTGGCATTTCTAAACTCCATGGCTCATTGCTTGTAGATCTAAGTTTATGTTATTTTTAGATTTCTTGGGTTTTGATCTATTTAATCTTGTTATTTTCAAGTTTTGATGGTTCCATGTTGTAGAGAATTTCCTTCTGCCCCAATTTGACCTATAGAAATTCAGATTTGGACTCTGGATGAAGGTTTTATGGAGCTTGGAAGCATGGCTTCATGGTGCTCTTCTTCTCGGAAATTTGGGGAAGAAGAATAGTTCCAGCCGCGCATAGTCTCCTGCCGCATGGACTTAGCCGCATAGCCTTATGCGGCAAGTTCCATTTCTAGCCGCATGCACCAACTCAGCCGCATAAAGGCAGCATGGCATTACTCAGCCGCATGAACTTCTAACTTGTCAGCCGCATGAACCCGATCACTTTCAGCCGCATATGCTGATTGTTCCTCAGCCGCATAAGCTGCCTTGGATTCCGAGCCGCATGGCACTATACCTTCCAGCCGCATGAAATCTCCTTCCTGCAGCCGCATAAGCTTGGGCTATTCCCAGCCGCATAAAACTTGATGACTCCCAGCCGAATGTGCTCTGACCCTTCCAGCCGCATATGCACACATCTCCCTGCAGCCGCATAGGACTCATCCCAGCCGCATGGGACCCAGCCGCATGACCCGGACCGAATTGAGCCGCATGTGACCCATCTCTTTCTAGCCGCATGGGACTCCGTCCGACCCTGCCGCACGAGTGTTCTCCGCCAACCGCATATACCCCCTCCCCGCGAGCCGCATGGATTTCTTCCCCCAGCCGCATGGGCTGCTCTCTCCCCAGCCGCATAGGCTTATCCGCCCTGAGTCGCATGAGCTCGAATTCTGGGCCGCATGAAACCGCACCCATCCAGCCGCATGGGTTCATTTCTCTGAGCCGCATGGCTCCTCCCCGTGCCTTGTCTTGTTATTTAATTATTATTATTTAATTATTATTTTTGTTAACTCATGCCTTGTAACTCTCAGTGTAACATTGGGTCTCCTGATGCATGCTTGTGCTATGTTATTTGTACTTATACCCATGAACACGACAGTGACCCGTAGTGGTGCACTCCTGACAAGTAACATGACATGATAGTGGCCCGCCGTAGCGCACTCCTGACAAGTAACCTGACATGATCTTGATAAGATGTTGTGACGACTCCATGACATGACATGACCAGTATAAATAACCTGGACACCGTGGGCGATTGTGCTTGTGCAAATAAACCAGTCCTGTCTTGCATCATGTTTAGGAAGGGACTCCTGAGTACCACGGTCAGGAGTACCTACTGAAATGGACTAAGGCTAATAACTAGAATAATCCAGTAGCCATGAAGAGATTTCCCCAGCTACAGGCAATCCCGTTATCTGGGCGCCCCACTTGGGATCTGTAGCCTGCCGTCGAGTAGGGCACATTTCCAGCACACTGTCATGTGTTGCACCCTCTATGTCACCTAAGGGTACATGCGTTTCCTGGACGATGTACCCACTTGAATTCAACCCCTAATTACGTCCGGATAGCCTGGATGGTCTGCAGGGCTTGTGGCTGTGGAATAATCTCATTGCATGTTGCTAGTAACTAGGCCTGTGATAACCCTAGTTAGTTAAAGTATCAAGCCGTACTTATTGCTTGGCCGTGATTGTTGGATGAGGCATAATCAGTCTAGTCTTGTCTTGATCCTGTACAAGATTGTTATATGTCCTGATTTCTTATATTATCTTGCCGATAAATGGTGGGAGAAGCCAAGTTCTGTTCAGACGAAGGGTTACAACCCCGGTCCTTATTTGGTTTACGGGTTGTAACCTGGTCATCTGAATAGTCCCATGGTTATCTCATCGTATATCACCTGTCATGCTTTTCCTTAATTATTGTCTCTTATTATGTAATTATGTTTTGTGCTAATTGCTGGTTTTAATTCCTAAGTGAAGCCTCCTTTGTGGCACTTGCCCTTTCTGGGATCTGACCCAGCTGGTTTTGTATAGCCAGATTCCGGAGCAGCTTCAGAGGATCTACCGATTTTCCAGCCAGATGGTGACCACTAGACGGAACCCTGGCAACGAGTGGGTTTATTTTGGCTATCCCACTCTATTGTAAAAATATTTTTTTGAGGCGTTTAGCCGGCGAGCACGTGTTAGCTCGTGTACATTTTTACTTACTGTCTGCCTACGGGCTGTAACATGATTGACAAATCCTAGGGTTGATCATGTATGACTAAACTCTTGCTAGTCCTCATTTTTTGTAACGACTAGCTTCATGATCAGCTGAATATGTAATGTTTGGGATGCCTTACTATTGTATATTTGGTGATCTTACATCATGTAACTTTACTTGATTGCTTGTGATTGAGACACTAGGCTTGTTATTGACCATAAAAGACTATTGGCTTGTAGTTAAACCCTCATATATCTAGACAGCCGTGACCATATGGTGAGATGGATTCCATTTCATTATACATAGCTGGCTATGTCTGCCCCCGCTCTCCAGTATTCTGGTTCTGGGGTGTGACATGGTTTAAGTGGTGGCCCATGCAGGTCTTGTAAATCAAGATATGTGAGGGTTTATCAAATAGATGTCTCAATCAGTACTCGCCCTTGATCTCTGTTCGTATCCTCTGAATCCCTGAAATTCTTGTCCTGATCACATGTTTGTACCGTTGATCTGTCCTGGTCCTTCCTTATTGTTCCCTATGTCGTCTCCTTCAGCGGCATTGTTCCTGAATCTGCCGATCAGCAAGGCGGAGTACCTTCCGTGGACCAGCAATAATAAGAAGATCAGGCCTCAGCAGTATGCCCAGGCGCAAGTTCAGTATAGGCAGAGGTGTCACGCCCCAGAACCAGAATACTGGAGAGCGGGGGCAGACATAGCCAGCTACGTATAATGAAATGGAATCCATCTCACCATACGGTCACGGCTGTCTAGATATGTGAGGGTTTCACTACAATCCATCAGTCTCTTAAGGTCATAAATAGCCTATTGTCTCAATCTCAACCAACTAATAATAGTTACAAGATGTCAGACCACCAAATACACAATAGTAAGGCGTCCCATACATTATATATTCGGAATGATCATGAAGCTAGTCGTTACAAAATGTGAGGACTAGCAAGAGTTCAGTCATACATGATCAACCCCCGGGGCTTGTCAATCATGTTACAGCCCGTAGGCAGACAATAAGTAAAAACTGCAATCGAGCTAACACTTGCTCGTCGGCTAAACGCCTCAAAAGAATAATTTACAATATTACAGTAGGAGAACAAAAAAAAATCCACTCGATGCCCTGGTTACGCCTGGTGACCACCATCGGGCTGAAAAGTAGGGAGATCCTTTGGTGCTGCTCCGGTATCTGGCCATACAAAACCAGCTGGGTCAGACCCCAGAAAGAGCAAGTGCCACAAAGGAGGCTTCACTTAAGGACTAAAACCCACAAATCATTAGCATTCAACATGTAAGAACACAATAAGTAACACAGATTGAGGTTTGTGTACTACCAATACACTTATCCCAATCAGAGAAAATAATTAGGTGAAGCATCATTGACATAAGATAACTGGAGAATCATGCTAAATAAATATAGCTGGACAGTATATGAAGAGAAGAAGAAGGTACTATTCCGGAAGCCAGGTTACAATCCTTAAACCAAACAAGGACCGAGATTGTAACCCTTCGCCTGAACAGAACTTAGTCTCTGATCATTTATTGCTAAAGGTGACAATCATTAAGGTGAAAATGAAAGAGTACAATGATAAAAGTGACAATGAAGAGTACAACGATAAAAGTGACAATGAAGAGTACAATACGCTAGAGTGACAATAGAGTACAATCATTATAGTAATAATCTGGAGTGACAATCGTTCAATCATCCTAGTACAATCTTACAATCAATCACTTCTGGACAATACTATACTGGACTAGACTCCATCCATTCAATCACGGCCAATCATTGCCTACGGCTTTCTACATTAACTAACTAGGGTTATCACAATCCTAGTTACTAGCAAGATACAATGAGATGCTCCAAGTAGTCACAGGCCCTGCAGCTATCCAGGTTATCCAGGCGAACTTTATAGTGACAATTCAGAGAGTTCGATCATTAAAGTGACAGTCAGAGAGAGAACAATACACTAGGGTGACAATAGAGTTCAATCATTAAAGTGACAATGGAGGGTGCCCCACATAACAGTGGGCTGGAAATGTGCCCTACTCGTCGGCAGGCTACAAGTCCAAACATTTGCGGCCGGAATAACGGGATCGCCTGTAACTGGGGAACATCTCTTCATGACTACTGAATTATTCTAGTTATTAGTCCTAGTTAATTTCAATATGTACCCCTGACCGTGGTACTCAGGGATCCATGCCCTAGACATGATACAAGACACACTGGTTCATTTATCAGTACATTCACAAGTCACCCACGGTGTCCAGGACAATACTACATTATCATGTCAATAGAGCCGTCGCAACGGCGCTCAATAAACTATGCCATTCACTTATCTGGAGTGCACCACCATGGGTCACTATCAAGTTGCACACAGAATTCAATACATCAACCATGCTATGCTCACATTGGGCTCATATCAATGTCGTGTCAAAAAGGTGTAAGGATATAAACAGTAAATACCATGCACTAAAAGAAGATGAAATAAAACATAATACAAATAGGTGCCAAGACTAGACTGCACTGGGCAGCCAGGGTCAGGTTGCGCCAGGAAGAGTCAGGCCAAGTCATGTTGCGCTAGGCGCTAGACTGCGCAAGGCTAGGTTGCGCATGCCTCAGGTTGCGCCTGAGTCAGACTGCGCTGGGAAGGGGCAAGCTGGACCGCGCTAGGCTGGGTTGCGCCAGGCTGGATTGTGCCAGCACTGGATTGCTCCAGCACTGGATTGTGCCAGCACTGGATTGCGCCAGGGTGAGCTACACTGGGAGGGGCAAGCTGGACTGCGCCAAACTGGATTGCGCCAGGGCAGATTGCGCCAGCACCAAGAGGTGCTGGGCTGGGCAGCGCCAGCGCTAAAGAGCGCTGGGCTAGGCCGGATGAGTGGCGCCAACGCTAAAGAGCATTGGGCTAGCTGGATTGCGCTCGGGACAGGGGGTCTTCTTCCCCAAGCTGAGAGCAATAGCCATGGAACTTGAAATTTTCAAAAGACCATAACTAGGTCAAATCTCAATGAAAATCTACTTTGCAAAGGACTAAGTTGTGTAAAATTAAATTCTCTTCAACATGGAACAATCAAAACATGAAAATGAACAAGTCTCATAGATCAAAACCACCAAAATCTAAAAATACTTCAATCCTAGATCTACAAAATTCCAAGCTCCAAATAGAGAAAATCCAAATTCTAATATTGCTTAAAATGAGCTAATAAAGCTATTAGATAAATAAAATATAGCCCTCAAGTGATAGCAAGATGCAACTTGCCTAGGTTGGTGGTGTGTTAATGGTGGAGAGGAAAGAGTAGTGAGGAAGAAGATGAAGAAAATAAATGAGGAGAGAGAGAGAGAGGGAAATTGATATTTATGGTAGGGTGGTGGTTCTCTATGTCAAACCCAAAATAAACCAAGCCAAGATAAACCAAGGTGAACCAAGTCAAGGCCAATAAACTCTCTTTCTAGCAATTTAAACCAAATAAATCATGAAATAAACCAAGCCTCACTAATCTAAAAATAAACCAATGAACCATTAAAACTAATTGAACTATCAATGCCAATAAAACCAAGCCAATGCAAAATAAACCAAGATAACTAATCATGACTAAATAAAATATGGGTCCAAAACACGTATACGTATACTAAATACATATCATGAATTTGGGACATTACAAGAGGGGATTCTAGCAGAGACCCCAGTAGTATGCCCTGGTCCAAGCTCAGATTCAGAACCGACAGAGAGATTTCTAGCAGGATGTCTTCATTCTTCCTTCGACTTCCTTTCTTGCATGATTGATTGTTTGATTGATTGCTTAATATAGCTTGTCCTTGCATCTCTAGCCACTTTATTAAATTTCGATGACGGAATTCTTTTAAGGTGGGTAGAGTTATAATACCCATTGTTCGTATTACGTATCTCGGTATATGTGTATATTTTTTACCCGTATTGCATGTCTTCCTGCTTGATTTATTTTGGCAATTCATTGATGGGTTCATTTTGGTTCGGTTTGGCTTGTTGGCTTGGTTCGGTTTTGTTGGAGAACCAACCCACCTACCTACCACCACCATCACCATTTATTAACTCCCACTCCTCTCTCTCTCCTCATTAATTCTTTTCCATTACTTCTTCTTCTTCACCATTACTTCTCCACCAACCTGTGAGAAGAGAGAGAGATCTAGGCAAGTGCATCTTGCTTCATGGAGGAACCCAAATTTTATTGTTCCGTTCTCTTCTTCACAGTATTCTAAAGCACTTTAGTTCTTGACATTTCTAAATTCCATGGCTCACTGCTTGTAGATCTAAGTTTATGTCATTTTTAGATTTTTTGGATTTTGATCTATTTAATCTTGTTATTTTCAAGTTTTGATGGTTCCATGTTGTAAAGAAATTCCTTCTGCCCCAATTTGACCTATGGAAATTTAGATTTGGACTCTGGATGAAAGTTTTATGGAGCTTGGAAGCATGGCTTCATGGTGCTCTTCTTCTTGGAAATTTGGGGAAGAAGAACAGTTCCAGCCGCGCATAGTCTCCTGCCGCATGGACTTAGCCGCATAGCCTTATGCAGCAAGTTCCATTTCTAGCCGCATGCACCAACTCAGCCGCATAAAGGCAGCATGACATTACTCAGCCGCATGAACTTCTAACTTGTCAGTCGCACGAATCCGATCACTTTCAGTCGCATATGCTGATTGTTCCTCAGCCGCATAAGCTGCCTTGGATCCCGAGCCGCATGGCACTATACCTTCCAGCCGCATGAAATCTCCTTCCTGCAGCCGCATAAGCTTGGGCTATTCCCAGTCGCATAAAATTTCATGACTCCCAGCCGCATGTGCTCTGACCCTTCCAGTCGCATATGCACCCATCTCCCTGAAGCCGCATAGGACTTATCCCAGCCGTATGGGACCCAGCCGCATGACCCGGACCGAATTAAGCCGCATGTGACCCATCTCTTTCTGGCCGCATGGGACTCCGTCCGACCTTGCCACACGAATGTTCTCCGCCAGCCGCATATGCCCCCTCCCCGCGAGCCGCATGGATTTCTTCCCCCAGCCGCATGGGCTGCTCTCTCCCCAGCCGCATAGTCTTATCCGCCCTGAGCCGCATGAGCTCGAATTCTGGGCCGCATGAAACCGTACCCATCCAGCCGCATGGGTTCATTTCTCTGAGCCGTATGGCTCCTTCCCGTGCCTTGCCTTGTTATTTAATTATTATTTTATTATTATTTTTGTTAACTCATGCCTTGTAACTCTCAGTGTAATATTGGGTTTCCTGATGCATGCTTGTGCTATGTTATTTGTACTTATACCCATGAACACGACAGTGACCCGTAGTGGTGCACTTCTGACAAGTAACATGACATGATAGTGGCCCGTCGTGGCGCACTCTTGAGAAGTAACCTGACATGATCTTGATAAGATGTTGTGACGGCTCCATGACATGACATGACCAGTATAAATAACCTAGACACCATGGGCGATTGTGCTTGTGCAAATAAACCAGTCCTGTCTTGCATCATATTTAGGAAGGGACTCCTGAGTACCACGGTCAGGAGTACCTACTGAAATGGACTAAGGCTAATAACTAGAATAATCCAGTAGCCATGAAAAGATTTCCCCAGCTACAGGTAATTCTATTATCTGGGCGCCCCACTTGGGATCTGTAGCCTGCCGTTGAGTAGGGCACATTTCTAGCACACTGTCATGTGTTGCACCCTCTAAGTCACCTAAGGGTACATGCGTTTCCTGGACGATGTACCCACTTGAATTCAACCCCTAATTGCATCCGGATAGCCTGGATGGTCTGCAGGGCTTGTGGCTGTGGAATAATCTCATTGCATATTGCTAGTAACTAGGCCTGTGATAACCCTAGTTAGTTAAAGTATCAAGCCGTACTTATTGCTTGGCCGTGATTGTTGGATGAGGCATAATCAGTCTAGTCTTGTCTTGATCCTGTACAAGATTGTTACATGTCCTGATTTCTTATATTATCTTGCCGATAAAAGGTAGAAGAAGCCAAGTTCTGTTCAGACGAAGGGTTACAACCCCGGTCCTTGTTTGGTTTACGGGTTGTAACCTGGTCATCTGAATAGTCCCATGGTTATCTCATCGTATATCACCTGTCATGCTTTTCCTTAATTACTATCTCTTATTATGTAATTATGTTTTGTGCTAATTGCTGGTTTTAATTCCTAAGTGAAGCCTCCTTTGTGGCACTTGCTCTTTCTGGGATCTGACCCAGCTGGTTTTGTATGGCCAGATTCCGGAGCAGCTCCAGAGGATCTACCGATTTTTTAGCCATATGGTGACCACTAGACGGAACCCTGGCAACGAGTGGGTTTATTTGGCTCTCCCACTATATTGTAAAAATATTCTTTTGAGGCGTTTAGCAGGCGAGCACGTGTTAGCTCGTGTACATTTTTTACTTACTGTCTGCCTACGGGCTGTAACATGATTGACAAATTCTAGGGTTGATCATGTATGACTAAACTCTTGCTAGTCCTCACTTTTTGTAACGACTAGCTTCATGATCAGCTGAATATGTAATGTTTGGGATGCCTTACTATTGTATATTTGGTGATCTTATATCCTGTAACTTTACTTGATTGCTTGTGATTGAGACACTAGGCTTGTTATTGACCATAAGAGACTGTTGGCTTTTAGTTAAACCCTCATATATCTAGACAGCCGTGACCGTATGGTGAGATGGATTCCATTTCATTATACGTAGCTGGCTATGTCTGCCCCCGCTCTCCAGTATTCTGGTTCTGGGGCGTGACAGCGGCGGGGGAAGGGGGGCTGCGGCGGTGGAAGGGAGTCAGAGGTGGGGCTGTGGCGGGGGAAGGGAGGCGGGGGGGGGGGGGGGGCTGCGGCGGGGAGAGGGAGGATGTAAACCCTCATTTTTTTTATTTAAATTTTTTTATGAATTATTTATATTTGTGTTACATTTTATTGTTATTTTATGAATTTAGTATGACTAGTTTAAATTATATAATTAATGTGTGTGTGCGATAATGTATGATTGTGTGTGTGCATGCTTGATTTTTATTTAAAATATAGTCTCTTAAATTTTAGTATGTTTTAGATAATTAATATTCTTTTTCTAGATTTTTTTTAACTTATATGGGCTTGATTAGGAGATTATATATATATATATATATATATATATATATATATATATATATATATATATATATATATATATATGAGGGAGGTGAGGTGCCACCCTATGGAGGGTGTCTACTTGTCACCCCCACATGCTATCATCATGCACCCATGTGCATGATGATAGCATGGGGGGGTGACAAGTAGACACCCCCCCGTGAGGTGGCACCCTACCTCCCTTATTCTCTATATATATATAATTATTTAAGTTTTCTTTTAATACAAAAAGGGGCAAGGTGGGCCAGCCCACCTCAGCCGCAGCCAACTCACCTTCGTGGGTTCCTTTTTCCCCATAGCAGTTGACAAACCCGATCCCCCCCAAATTCCTAGTTCTATTAGTAGACAGAGGCGGCAGCAGTATTTAAAACTGCTCCGCAACCGAAACCCTAACCCCCCATATCTCTTCTCCCTCCTGAAGCCCCCTCGACCTCGAACCCCCGGCGAACCACCCCGACGCCCTGAGAGCCGCCGCGCCGCCACGAAGCACACCAACCCGACGGTCGAGCAAGAGACTCCCATGTTTTCGTATAATCCAGGTATAAATTTTTGAGTTGTATTTCTCCCTCCGTGCTTAGCTAACTCTCGTACCGTAACTTCCTAGAGATAACAAATATAATCATCTAGGAGTCCCTTCAATTGGATTGGAGAGTACTCGACTAGATTTCCCAGGAGATTGATTCAAATTTCCCGAGAAAACTTGCAGAAAATATTATAGATGACTGCCCCAACCCCCTACCTTGGAAGCCAGATTTTGATCTGTGTGTCGAGATTTTTCAGAAACTAATTGAACACAAGTGAAGACAACATAACCACGATTGAAACGCAACTTGTAGATCTGTATTTCGATTTCTGTGTAAGAATTAAATCAGTGCTAAACTTGTGCAAAAAACTATTTTCAAAATAGTTAATTTCAGAGAATTTTCTTCGATACGGCGTGCGCCCCGACAAACCGGGCGACGTGGTCGCGCGCTATACGCATCGAAAGGCGCGTATGGACGTTGCTGACGTGTGGAAACTGATAGAACTCAGTTTCGTCGCATGTGTGCAACGAAATCAGTCAGTATCCGTCAAGATACCCCCGTATCGCCAATTTGCAAACTTTGCCCTAACTTCGTGTACAGTCGTCAAATCGAGACGAAACTTGCGCCAACAGGTCCGAATCAAAATTTTGGTCTTGTGTTGTCACCCCCAATTTTTGAATTAGGGGTATTTTTGTCATTTCCAAGTTTTATAATTTTTGGGAATTTTATTTGATTTTATAGGATTTTTAGGGATTTGGTTGATTTAGTTTGAATTTTATCCAATTTGGACTTAAGTTGGAGACCCGGGTAGTCTGGACGCTAGTGGGACCCACATACTAGCTGGGCTTGGCCCACATGCCATCCTAACTAGGCTAGAAACTATAAACCATACTCCCATGGCTTAACTAGTCATTTAGAGGCTTAATTAGTCATTTTGAAGTTGAAACAAACCAAACCGAACCAAACCAAATCCAAACCAACCCAAACCAAGTCTAATGGGTGTGGAGGCCTAATGGGTCTCCACCCAAACCCATTAGGACCCCCCCATGGCCGGCCACACATAGGCCACTCCCCCTCACTTTATTTCACTCCTAAGTAAACTTTCTCTCTCTCTTCATTTCATTCTTTTTTTTGGAGCTTCTTCTTCCTCAAGGAGATCAACATTAGGTATGCTCATTAAACCCCCATAAATTCCTCTTTTTCATTTATTCCTTCACAATAAATGTAGAGAAGACCATTCTCTACATATTGACCATAGCTTTTATAGGTTTCCCTAAAACCTAATTTAAGGATTTTATTAGGGGTTTTCTTTTTTTAGAGAGGAATATATATATATATATATATATATATATATATATATATATATATATATATATATATATATATATATATATATATATATATATTTGTGTGTGTGTAGAGGAGATGTGGTGGTGGTGGTGGTGTCATGAGAGTGTGTGTAAGCCCCTGTTTTTCAAATTTTAGTTAATTAAGTGTTAATTAATTTTTAATGTCATTTTTAGCCTTAAAATATTTATTATGATTTTTTAGGAATTTTTCTAGAATTATTAAATGATTTTTAATTAAGTTTTAAATAGCTAAAATATCAATTTACAATTTTCTAAAATGTTTTAATATCATTTTGCAAATTTTAGAATTGTTTTAATATAGATTTGTAATTACTTTAAATGTTTTAAATAGTTTCTGCAAATACTTAAATCTTTTTAATATCGATTTGCAAATTCTATTTCCAAATTTATCCTAGGGAGGGACCTAACCCTAATTTCCTAAAACCCTAGGGACCTAAGTGTAAACTACCCTCTCACCCACCCCCTGCCCGACGACCGACGTTGAGCTGACCGGCGACTGCCCCCGCCATTTTCGGCCAGCGCGACAGGCCCCGACCGACTCTAAACCCCCTATAAAACTCCCCTCACTCTCCTCAGCCCAGCCACAACACTCCCCGACCACCATCGACGCCCCCAGTCCCATTTCTTCCCGAAAACCCCTAGCCGTAACCCTAACTCCGACCATCTACTTCGTCCAGCCCCACCATCGACGTTCACCGCCCCCAACCGCCACCGACGTGTTCGCCGCGTCGAGCCGTACCCAACGCCACCCAAGCGCCGCCTTGCCGACGCTTCCTCCGCTGTCCACAGCTCTCGAAACCCCTCTGAGAAGTCGGACACGTACGTGTCAGCTTGTTTTCGTGTCATTTTGTGTCTCGAATTCACGTAGATGACTCGCCAGGACACGGGCAATCTATTGGTAAGCTTGGACACGGTCGAATCAAATCGTGCGTGTCGTGCTGAGTGTAGACACAAGACATCAGTGTCCCTAACTGTCAGGACACAGGACTGTGTTTATATATTTTTTTTTATTTAAATGCTTAAAACCTAAATAAAATTAAACTAAACCCTAAATCTAACACAACCGTCGGGCTGACCCCCTGGCCAGCCCGACCTAGCCTAACCCCCGCCCCCCCCGCGTGCTCTGGCTCGGGTTCGAGCCCCCTTACTGCGTTTATTTCTTTTTCTTTTCCTTTTTCTTTTTCTGTTTTCTATTATTTATATATATATTTACAGATATTTTTTTATATATATATTTATATATATATATATATATATATATATATATATATATATATATATATATATATATATATATATATATATTAGTATATATATATGTATATACTGTATATTGGCAGTATTTTTATATATGTATATATATTTTTATAGTTAGTAAATCTTTATAAAAATATTTGTATTTATATACATATGTGTATATATGTATATATTTTCATATGTATATATACTTTATAATTAAGTATTTTTCTTGTATATATATATATATATATATATATATATATATATATATATATATATATATATACTTTTAACATATGTATGTATATATTCATTTTGTATAATTTTACCTTATTAAAATATTAATATTTATTTTGCACTTTTACCAATTTGTATTTTAGTGTATTTAAATTACTGCAACCATTTGGTGTCCAAGCCTAGCATAGATTTTTGGGCCCAAATGTGTTTTCACACATTCAAGACCTGTACAAGTCATATTGGACTTGATTCATGGCCTTGGGTCCTGTATTTGAACTTTGGTTCAATTTATATACATGGACAAAATACGCAGATAATTAATTATTTTAATTTAAATTGTGTGCGATGCTGTTTTTGGATTTCTATAAATACTTAAAGTACTGTTAAAATTCTGGAAAAATAATATTTAGATACTATGTTAATTTAGCTAATTTAGTATAATTTTTATAGTATTTAAATTACAGTTTTGCCACTAGTTTGGCATATGAAACCAAAACTCATTTTCTGTATACTTAGGAAAACTGATTTTTATAAAATACTTGTAATGGTTAATAAATTCCAGGAAAATTATAATAAATTCTATAATTAACAAGGATCATTTTGGTACTTTATTTTATGTAAAATTAAGCTTTTTGTCTGTCTCAAAAATTGTTAAAACACAATGGTCATTTGATTTATTTATTGATTAATTACGACTTGTAACTTTTTGTGTTACTTTGAGTTTTAGCCGTGTTGAACCTCACCCCTCACTAGTGTAAAGACCCTAAAAAGTTAGTTAAAGTAGTATGTCACCCCACATTGGTCTCCTATGCCAAAGTCATTATTTTGGCTAGGTGCCCAGTCACAAGTCGTGTCGTACCAATTAGTATCCTAGTATTTTAGCTTAGTGTAAAAACTAAGTTTATGTATTTATTTCTACAGTGACGAGTTACCAGACATCTATAGCACTTTTATCGCAGCTTGCTTTGCTTTACTTTGCTAGAGGCAAGTACTTTCTACAAACTTTACATACTGTTACATAAATAAACTGCTAATCCACCCATGTTAAATGCTGATACTTGGGGTAGCAAGTTAAAATATAACATGTTGTACTTTCCATTACTACCATGCTTAGAACAGTCTTTACGTATCTCTCACATGATTAGAATATGGGTTATGGGGAAACTGTTAGTAGCGTACATGACCATGCCCCCTTACTCGTACGTACGTACCGAGCAAGGTTGACATTTCATATGTATACCTTGTCGTAGGTGCACCAGCTGTATTTGTACGTATGTACATCTATCGCTTGTTTTACTTGTACGGAAGTACATTTTATATACTTGTACCACAGTACATTTTACACCTATTGACGATCACGTACCTGCTACAGTTTTAAATATTACATATACATCTGTCTCTAAGACATATGTGTCCTTGCCATGATAGATTGTGTGATGCCATATTTCCAGTTATTTCCTCTTATGTTCATTTCCATGTTTCATATGCTAGTTTGCTAGTTTCAGTACTTGCTCCCGTCCTGACAGGATAACGTTGTAGGTGTCCTTACTGAGGAGGAGTTACTCTGCGACACATATTATGGAGTTACTGCCGAGGACCCGGCTTTGCTTTACGAGGATGTTCCTGCGCGAAACCTCGCCTAGTTATCTTTTTGCTTTAGACTTTTGAGAGTAGTCATGTATTAGGCTACATATTTTGTAACTGGACATGTATCCAGTTTTACATTTCAGACTTGTACTTTGAACATTTTACTATATGATACGACTTTTGTGTTTGGAGCATTTATGACTTTTATTCACTTATAGAACTGTTAGCACATTTAGTCTTATCTTGTTATCTCTAGAACAGCTTACTGCGTTTTATCCCAAACTTAGGCTGGACATGACTCGGCCCGGCCCAACAAATTGGGTAACGGGTCGTGACATATTTTTAGTGGTGGCCTATGCAGGTCCTGACTAAATTGTTTGGTTACGTTATTGTACCAAGCATGCCTGCAATTAGGAACTTAAGGTAATTAGACAACATTAGGAATGACGCTTAGAACACCTAGAGGAATGCTAGGATTGCAACATAGAAAAACATTACATGCTTGCTATTATAATTAGATTTTTTTTGCCTATGATTGCTTACTTTAAACAAGTCCTTATAAGTCCTTTTTATTGTAATTAGATGGTGCTTACTCGTTCATCCCAGTCTTTTACACCTGAGAATGGCGCACTCCCTATCCAGTCAGCTGACCAGCTGACTGATACACCCCCACCTCCACCTACCACACTCCCCCACTCCACAGATCCACAGACCCAGATGCCTCCACCACCTTCCACATCCCAGGCCCAGCAGGCCTCGATACTTCTACCACCCCCTATCATCATATCTACCCAGGCTTCCGTCACACTCGACGGGAACCAGCTGCTCACTATGATCCAGGGGTTCCTAACAACCCATCAGGAGCAGACTGGCCTACTCCGCCAGAGCATGGAGCGTTCTGAGGAACGTCCCGTGGTCCCACCACCTGTAGAGCCACGGCAGAGAGCGGGGATGATCAAGGACTTCATGGGTCTGAATCCCAAGGAGTTCTCAGGGACTGAGGGCATAGTAGTAGCAGATGACTGGCTAGACTCGGTGGAGAGGAAGCTCCTAGGAGTTAGGATGCCGGGTGACCTCCCGGTCGAGGCAGCGGGATTTCTGCTGATAGACTTGGCAGGAGTCTGGTTCCGAAATGAGCCGTTGTTTGCGAGAGGGAGAGCCACTTGGGATCAGTTCAAGACCCAGTTCAAGAAGAAATTCTTCTCGACCACTGCTAGAGTAGCCATGGGGCTACGATTCCGGAACATCCAGCAGAGGAACCGTTCTGTTGATGAGTATGCGGCAGAGTTTAGTCGCCTGAGCCGTTTTGCTCCTAGTCTGGTTACAGATCCAGAGGAGATGACCCGTAGGTTTTGCCATGGTCTAGTTCCAAACATCGGCATTGTTATAGTGGCGAACGGTACGACTGACTACTACCAGAGCCTAGAGTTGGCCCGGAGCATCGAGGAGCGTCTTCTGTCTAGCAAGAGGCCGACTTTTGTACATCATGAGGGACCGTCCAAGTGTCAGGCTTTCCAGCAGAGAGCACCGACGCCGCCCCAGCTGACATACCGTCCCCCTACACCACATCATCAGACCCCGCCAGTTAGAGCCCCGGGACCCCGACATCAGCAACAGCAGCCGAAGGGAGCTATATGTTCTTTCTGCGGAAGACCAGGGCATGATTACTCTATCTGCAGGAAGAGGTTGAAGCAGTACTTAGTTTGTGGGTCTGCCACCCACATGATACGGGAATGCCCAGTAGCCAAGTGACCTAGAGGACCGCTTCCGACTCAGCAGCAGAGGTTTGGGCAGCATCTGCAGCAGCAGAAGGGACCTCAGGGGAAGGTTTATAGCCTAGCCCTTGAGCCAGAGCCGGAGCAGGTTTCAGAGCCAGATTACTTAGCTGACGTCATCACAGCTCATGTTTATTTGCATACTTTTCTAGCTCTATATTTATTTGATTCTGGTGCATCTCATAGCTTCCTATCATTAGAGTTTATGCATAAACACCATCTAGTAGCTACACCTACTGCGGAGATTAGTAGAGTGATGACGGGAGGAGGACCAGTGCCTATTAGATCTATCTATAGATGTTCTATTCTTATAGCCGGGAGAGAGTTCAGGGGACGATTCTTTGTGATGCCACTCCCCGGTTATGATATCATATTGGGGATGGACTGGCTTAGCTATGCCCATGCATCTATAGATTGTCATGAGGGTAGTATTTTGTTCAGTCCCCCAGGCACAGCACCATTCAGTGTCAGAAGGACAGGGCCGGAGATCAGCCTAGAGCCGAACTGTTGTGCGACAGTTGGGGACGTAGCACCGCCACACCCTATCATTAGGGAGTTTATGGATGTATTCCCAGAGGATCTTCCAGGGCTTCCGTCTGACAGAGATGTGGAGTTCACCATAGATTTAGTGCCGGGTTCATCACCAGTATCCCGGGCTTGCTATAGAGTGAATCCCAAGGAGGCAGTAGAGATGAAAGAGCAGATTGATGACCTGTTAAAAAAGGGTTTCATTCGATCCAGTGCTTCTCCATGGGGAGCGCCAGTGCTCTTTGTGCCTAAGAAGGATGGTACAGTCCGGTTGTGTATTGACTACCGGGCCTTGAATGCCATCACCATCAAGAACAAATATCCTCTACCCAGGATAGATGATTTGTTCGACCAGTTGAGCGGGGCGAAGGTGTTTTCCAGGATAGACTTGAGATCTGGGTACCACCAGGTGAAGGTTAGGGCAGCAGACATCCAGAAGACGGCGTTCAACACGAAGTACGGGCAGTACGAGTTTCTGGTGATGCCATTTGGTCTCACAAATGTGCCAGCTGTCTTTATGAACTTGATGAATAAGACATTTCACCAGTATCTGGATAAGTTCGTCGTAGTGTTTATCGACGACATCCTGATATACTCGAAGACGCCAGAGGAGCATGCAGAGCACTTGCGGATAGTTTTGGGGATTCTGAGGCAGGAGAGTTTGTTTGCCAAATTGCCGAAGTGCGAGTTCTTTTTAGACCGAGTGGAGTTTCTCGGCCATGTAGTCACTGGAGATGGAATCTCGGTGGATCCCAGGAAGATTGCTGCAGTTGAGACATGGAAGGCTCCGACGTCAGTTTCAGAGATCAGGAGCTTTCTGGGTTTAGCAGGCTATTATAGAAAGTTCGTCCAGGACTTTGCTAGGATAGCTGAACCCATGACGAAGCTGACGTGGAAGGACGCAGAGTACATCTGGTCAGAGGACTGCCAGACAGCGTTTGAGGAGCTGAAGAGGAGGCTGACGACCGCTCCAGTTCTGACATTACCTTCAGGATCTGGAGGTTTCACCATATACAGCGATGCTTCTGGAAAAAGGATAGGATGTGTCCTACAGCAGCATGGGAAAGTGATTGCTTATGCATCTAGGCAATTACGGACTCATGAGAGGAATTATCCTACCTATGACCTAGAGTTAGCTGCGGTGATCTTTGCACTCAAGTTATAGAAACATTACTTATACGGAGAGCGTGTAGAAATCTTTATTGACCACAAAAGCTTGAAGTATGTGTTCACGCAGAAAGAGCTGAACATGAGGCAAAGACAATGGTTGGAGTTGATGAAAGACTTTGACATCGATTTACAGTATCACCCCGGGAAGGCAAATGTGGTGGCGAATGCGCTGAGCAGGCATCCGATGGCATGGTACCTGATGATTGATCGGCATTTGCGGGAGGATCTGGAGAAGCTCGGTATCGAGCTAGTTCGGCCAGGATCAGTGATATAGATGATGGCGCTTGACATTCAGTCAGGTTTGATAGAGCAGATCCGGGAGGCACAGTCTAGAGATGAGAGCCTTCGCAGACTTCGAGCCCAGGCGTTAGCTGGATTGCTGGATGACTTCACTATAGCAGAGGATGGATCCTTGAGGCATGGCAGCCGATTGTGCGTGCCGAAGGGAGAGCTGGTAGAGGCAGTCTTGCAGGAGACGCACCGATCGAGATATTCTATTCACCCTAGTGCTAACAAGATGTACCGTGACTTGCGGGAACATCTTTGGTGGCACGGAATGAATAGGGATGTATCACGTTTCATCTCGAGATGCCTAGTTTGCCAGCAGGTCAAGGCGGAGCGCCAAAGGCCAGCTGGTCTGTTGCAGCCGTTACCCATTCCCGAGTGGAAGTGGGAACATATTACGATGGACTTCGTCTCAGGGCTTCCTCGTTCCCAAGGAGGGAAGGATGCCATTTGGGTCATCGTGGACAGGCTGACAAAGTGTGCGCACTTCATACCCTTCAAGGTGGGGCTTTCCACCGAGAAGTTGGCGGAGCTATACATGCAGCAGATAGTTCACCTATACGGAGTGCCGGTGAGCATCGTGTCAGACAGAGACAGCAGATTCACATCCCACTACTGGAGGAGCTTGCAGGAGGAGTTGGGTAATAGGCTCAAGTTCAGTACGGCGTACCACCCGCAGACAGATGGGCAGTCCGAGAGGACGATACAGACACTGGAGGATATGCTGAGGACCTGCGTACTGGACTTCGGAGGATCATGGGAGAGCCGTCTGCACTTGGTAGAGTTTTTATACAACAACAGCTACCAAGCCAGTATCGGTATGTCTCCTTTCGAGGCGCTTTATGGACGACGATGCCGCACACCGCTCTTTTGGGATGATGTCGGAGACAGAGTTATGCTTGGGCCAGAGATGATCACGGATGCAGCAGAGAAAGTCGGGATGATCAGAGACAGGCTCAGAGTAGCTCAGGACAGGCAGAAATACTGGGCTGATGCTAGTCGCAGACCGATGGAGTTCGCAGACGGTGATATGGTGCTAGTGAAGATATCACCTACTAGAGGGACGATCCGGTTCGGACGAGGAGGGAAGCTGAGCCCCAGATACATCGGGCCGTTCGAGATACTTGGCAGGATTGGAGAGGTAGCTTACAGGGTTGCACTTCCACCCAACCTAGCAGGAGTTCACGATGTCTTTCACGTATCTCAGCTGAGGAGATATGTTTCGGACCCCAGTCATGTGCTAGATCATACAGATTTGGAGGTCGGACCGAGCCTTACAGTTTCTGAGCAGCCGGTGGAGATATTAGACAGGAGAGAGAAGAGGCTGAGGAACAAGGTTATACCCCTAGTACGAGTAGCTTGGAGCCGTCACTCCCCAGGTGAATCTACTTGGGAGAGGGAGTCGGACATGAGGGAGAGATACCCTTACTTGTTCGATCCAACCGCTGCGGGGGAACCACCCGTTCCCACTTGATACCTTAGAGGTTAGTTTCGATCGCAGCTTTAGTCATTTTGTTGTATTTCTTGCTATGTTAGAATATTGTAGGGTCTTCAATCCTTGTGAATTTCGAGGACGAAATTTTTCAAGGAGGAAAGACTTGTAAGCCCCTGTTTTTCAAATTTTAGTTAATTAAGTGTTAATTAATTTTTAATGTCATTTTTAGCCTTAAAATATTTATTATGATTTTTTAGGAATTTTTCTAGAATTATTAAATGATTTTTAATTAAGTTTTAAATAGCTAAAATATTAATTTGTAATTTTCTAAAATGTTTTAATATCATTTTGCAAATTTTAGAATTGTTTTAATATAGATTTGTAATTACTTTAAATATTTTAAATAGTTTCTGCAAATACTTAAATCTTTTTAATATCGATTTGTAAATTCTATTTGCAAATTTATCATAGGGAGGGACCTAACCCTAATTTCCTAAAACCCTAGGGACCTAAGTGTAAACTACCCTCACACCCACCCCCTGCCCGATGACCGACGTTGAGCTGACCGGCGACTGCCCCCCGCCATTTCCGGCCAGCGCGACAGCCCCCGACCGACTCTAAACCCCCTATAAAACTCCCCTCACTCTCCTCAGTCCAGCCACCACTCTCCCCGACCTCCATCGATGCCCCCAGCCCCATTTCTTCCCGAAAACCCCTAGCCGTAACCCTAACTCCGACCATCTACTTCGTCCAGCCCCACCGTCGACGTTCACCGCCCCCAACCGCCACCGACGTGTTCGCCGCGTCGAGCCGCACCCAGTGCCACCCAAGCGCCGCCTTGCCGACGCTTCCTCCGCTGTCCACAGCTCTCGAAACCCCTCTGAGAAGTCGGACACGTACGTGTCAGTTTGTTTTCGTGTCATTTTGTGTCTCGAAATCACGTAGATGACTCGCCAGGACACGGGCAATCTATTGGTAAGCTTGGACACGGACGAATCAAATCGTGCGTGTCGTGCTGAGTGTAGACACAAGACACCTGTGTCCCTAACTGTCAGGACACAGGACTGTGTTTATATTTTTTTTTATTTAAATGCTTAAAACCTAAATAAAATTAAACTAAACCCTAACTCTAACACAACCGTCGGGCTGACCCCCTGGCCAGCCCGACCTAGCCTAAACCCCCCCTCCCCCCCCCCCCCCCCGCGCGCTCTGGCTCGGGTTCGAGCCCCCTTACTGCGTTTATTTCTTTGTTTTTCCTTTTCCTTTTTCTTTTTCTGTTTCTATTATATATATATATATATATATATATATATATATATATATATATATATATATATATATATATATATATATATATATATATATATATATTAGTATATATATATGTATATACTATATATTGGCAGTATTTTTATATATGTATATATATTTTTTATAGTTAGTAAATCTTTATAAATATATTTGTATTTATATACATATGTGTATATATGTATATATTTTCATATGTATATATACTTTATAATTAAGTATTTTTCTTGTATATATATATATATATATATATATATATATATATATATATATATATATATATATATATATATATATATATATATATATATGTACTTTTAACATATGTATGTATATATTCATTTTGTATAATTTTACCTTATTAAAATATTAATATTTATTTTGCACTTTTACCAATTTGTATTTTAGTGTATTTAAATTACTGCAACCATTTGGTGTCCAAACCTAGCATGGGTTTTTGGGCCCAAATGTGTTTTCACATATTCAAGACCTGTACAAGTCATATTGGACTTGATTCATGGCCTTGGGTCCTGTATTTGAACTTTGGTTCAATTTATATACATGGACAAAATACGCAGATAATTAATTATTTTAATTTAAATTGTGTGCGATGCTGTTTTTGGATTTCTATAAATACTTAAAATACTGTTAAAATTCTAGAAAAATAGTATTTAGATACTATGTTAATTTAGCTAATTTAGTATAATTTTTATAGTATTTAAATTACAGTTTTGCCACTAGTTTGGCATATGAAACCAAAACTCATTTTCTGTATACTTAGGAAAACTGATTTTTATAAAATACTTGTACTGGTTAATAAATTCCAGGAAAATTATAATAAATTTCTATAATTAACAAGGATCATTTTGGTACTTTATTTTATGTAAAATTAAGCTTCTTGTCTATCTCAAAAAATGTTAAAACACATTGGTCATTTGATTTATTTATTGATTAATTACGACTTGTAACTTTTTGTGTTACTTTGAGTTTTAGCCGTGTTGAACCTCACCCCTCACTAGTGTAAAGACCCTAAAAAGTTAGTTAAAGTAGTATGTCACCCCATATTGGTCTCCTATGCCAAATTCATCATTTTGGCTAGGTGCCCAGTCACAAGTCGTGTCGCACCAATTAGTGTCCTAGTATTTTAGCTTAGTGTAAAAACTAAGTTTATGTATTTATTTCTACAGTGACGAGTTACCAGACATCTATAGCACTTTTATCGCAGCTTGCTTTGCTAGAGGCAAGTACTTTCTACAAACTTTACATACTGTTACATAAATGAACTGCTAATCCAACCATGTTAAATACTGATCCTTGCGGTAGCAAGTTAAAATATCACATGTTGTACTTTCTATTACTACCATGCTTAGAACAGTCTTTACGTATCTCTCACATGATTAGAATATGGGTTATAGGGAAACTGTTAGTAGCGTACGTGATCATGCCCCCTTACTCGTACGTACGTACCGAGCAAGGTTGACATTTCATATGTATACCTTGTCGTAGGCGCACCAGCTGTATTTGTACGTATGTACATCTATCGCTTGTTTTACTTGTATGGAAGTATATTTTATATACTTGTACCACAGTACATTTTACACCTATTGACGATCACGTACCTGCTACAGTTTTAAACATTTCATATACATCTGTCTCTATGACATATGTGTCCTTGCCATGATAGATTGTGTGATGCCATGTTTCCAGTTATTTCCTCTTATGTTCATTTCCATGTTTCATATGCTAGTTTGCTAGTTTCAGTACTTGCTTCCGTCCTGACAGGATAACGTTGTAGGTGTCCTTACTAAGGAGGAGTTACTCTGCGACACATATTATGGAGTTACTGCCGAGGACCCGGCTTTGCTTTACGAGGATGTTCCTGCGGGGAACCTCACCTAGTTATCTTTTTGCTTTAGACTTTTGAGAGTAGTCATGTATTAGGCTACATATTTTGTAACTGGACATGTATCCAGTTTTACATTTCAGACTTGTACTTTGGACATTTTACTATATGATACGACTTTTGTGTTTGGAGCATTTATGACTTTTATTCACTTATAGAACTGTTAGCACATTTAGTCTTATCTTGTTATCTCTAGAACAGCTTACTGTATTTTATCCCAAACGCAGGCTGGACATGACTCGGCCCGGCCCAACAAATTGGGTAACGGGTCGTGACATGTTTTTAGTGGTGGCCCATGCAGGTCCTGACTAAATTGTTTGGTTACATTATTGTACCAAACATGCCTGCAATTAGGAACTTAAGGTAATTAGACAACATTAGGAATGACGCTTAGAACACCTAGAGGAATGCTAGGATTGCAACATAGGAAAATATTACATGCTTGCTATTATAATTAGATTTTTTTGCCTATGATTGCTTACTTTAAACAAGTCCTTATAAGTCCTTTTTATTGTAATTAGATGGTGCTTACTCGTTCATCCCAGTCTTTTACACCTGAGAATGGCGCACTCCCTATCCAGTCAGCTGACCAGTTGACTGATACACCCCTACCTCCACCTACCATACTTCCCTACTCCACAGATCTACAGACCCAGATGCCTCCACCACCTTCCATATCCCAGGCCCAGCAGGCCCCGATACTTCCACCACCCCCTATCATCATACCTACCCAGGCTTCCGTCACACTCGACGGGAACCAGCTGCTCACTATGATCCAGGGGTTCCTAACAACCCATCAGGAGCAGACTGCCCTACTCCGACAGAGCATGGAGCGTTCTGAGGAACGTCCCGTGGTCCCACCACCTGTAGAGCCACGACAGAGAGCGGGGACGATCAAGGACTTCATGGGTCTGAATCCCAAGGAGTTCTCAGGGACTGAGGGCATAGTAGTAGCAGATGACTGGCTAGACTCGGTGGAGAGGAAGCTCCTAGGAGTTAGGATGCCGGGTGACCTCCAGGTCGAGGCAGCGGGATTTCTGCTGATAGACTTGGCAGGAGTCTGGTTCTGGAATGAGCCGTTGTTTACGAGAGGGAGAGCCACTTGGGATCAGTTCAAGACCCAGTTCAAGAAGAAATTCTTCTCGACCACTGCTAGAGTAGCCATGGGGCTATGATTCCAGAACATCCAGCAGGGGAACCGTTCTGTTGATGAGTATGCGGCAGAGTTTAGTCGCCTGAGCCATTTCGCTCCTAGTCTGGTTGCAGATCCAGAGGAGATGACCCGTAGGTTTTGCCATGGTATAGTTCCAGACATCGGCATTCTTATAGTGGCGAACGGTACGACTGACTACTACCAGAGCCTAGAGTTGGCCCGGAGCATCGATGCGTCTTCTGTCTAGCAAGAGGCCGGCTTCTGTACATCATGAGGGACTGTCCAAGCGTCAGGCTTCTGTACATCATGTGGGTAGGCTCCCGAGTTGAAATCGGAGTTTCGTGTGGGACTAGGAGGATGGTATCGCACGGTATCATTGAGTATCTCACGATACTCAAGATAATCGGTGAATCGACAACATATGCCGTAAGATGGACTGGATGTCCACTCTACCTAGGAAGCTTGGTAGGTAATGATAGTGTAGGCTAGTATCCTACTACCCTAGGAAGCACGGGTTGAAATACCAAGTGTAGGTAGGCTAACTTGGTATTGGACTAGGTTAGGAATTTACATTTGTAAAGGGTAAATTTAAGGTATTGGCCTACGGCCAAGATATGGGTTTCGGAGTTCAACATGGACTTGGATATGGGTTGTAAGGGTTGGTAATGGTTAGAAATAGTCGCTTAGACCTAGTCTTGACCTTGGTTGACCACGGTTGACTTTTTAGACCAAAAGTCAACCATGGGTCAACACTTTACCCAATTTAGTCCCAAATTTTATTAGAGTTAAACAGTTGACCAAAAGTCAACTGTTAGTCACCATTGACCTAAAGTTGACCTAGAGTTGACCTAGGGTTGACTAGAGTTGACCAGTTGACCAAAAGTCAATTGTAAGTCAACTGTTGACTTAAATCGGCCTAGTTTAATTCCGTTTGACTTGCATTGACCCAGTTTGACCTGGTTAGGCCTAATATGACTTAGGTTGACCCTGTACAGTCTAGTTTGACGTGTCTTGACCTAGAATGACTTAATAGGATTTAAATTTGATTTGACTTTACTTCCTAAACATAGTATTGATACGTCTTGTTATCTATAGGTCCTCGAGGCGCTGCATTGGATCCAGTTGACATATTATATCATATCACAGACGAGTACATTCTCTGATAACTTTTTCCCAATTTATGATAACTGTTATGATTCATGTACTTAGTGTAGATATACTAGTATATTTCTGACACATGGTTCTCACGGATTGGTATTCCTGGATCTCGACGAGAGATGTTACTCTTTGTTAGCTTGGGATGTATTGTGCAAGCTCCCTTGTAGCTCTTATGCAATATATGGTTACCGATTCTAGAGAAGACTTGCTCCCTTCTCATAGAATCCCGTGCAGTGACGTATCCTGTTTGGATCCATTCTACCAGTTGGGGGCGGGGGAGTAGTAGCGTATGCCTGTGATTAAATTCATCCCGCATTCCTGAACAGTATTAGTCATATACCGCACTTATGACTAGCCAGGCCAGTTACTTACAGGTGCCCAAGTCGATCACAAGTTGAAACTACTACTCACACACATTGGACAGATGGCTTACCCTGATTTGTGTACATACCATGATCAGTTCTACTTTCCTGTTCTAGCTCTAGCTCTACAGCTTACCATGCCATGATACATATATGTACACTCCATGATTTTATTGTATATGCTCTATTTACAGTCTTATGGCTTTTATTCTATCTTGAGATCTGTTATGAGATTTATGTACCCGTTCCATCCTGACCGGATATATTGACAATGTTTACAGATGCAGAGGAGGACTATTACTGCACTTACTACGACCCACCGGACGTAGTAGGCTTAGAGACTGATACCCTAGATCAGCAGGGTGCAGTACCGCAGGGCGCGATACCGCCTATCCTGTAGATAGAGTAGGTTTTTGTACTGGACCTTGTCTCCAGTTACTCTTAGGACTGTTATTATTTTGGCTAGTATTAGAGACTTTGGACTTGGACTTGTATATTCTTTGTGTTTGGACTTGACATGTTATATTTTATTATCGTGTTGTCTTTATCTTTCATTATTTACTTTATCATCTTAGAGTTGTGATTGAGTACTCATATATTATCATTGCTTGTCCTCCGTTCGGAGTTGACCATATTCTCGACAGGTTTTGATATTATATAAACTGTTGTTAGAGTAGTAAACCTACAGCATTCTACACCATTTTTACGGTGAGGACTGGGCGTTGTTACGCACACGTGCCCTTACAGCGGGTGCGGGTCGTGACACGTTTTTAGTGGTGGCCCATGCAGGTCCTGAAGTCACAATTAGTGCGATGTCGTAGCAGCACTCGTCTTAGAGTATTGACTACGAGCCTGTGTTACATATAGGAGGTGGTAGGCTAAGAGTACTCAATCACAGTAGGATCTTTCCTTGCTTATCTTGCTTACCGTCTTTGATATTGATTTAATGTATTCTAGCTGTCCTCCTTTGATATAGTCCTTCTTGTGCCATATTGATATCTTCTTTTCAATCTGTCTCCAGGATGGTTATGACTCATTCTTTCAGTGAGGAGCACGGGGAGACGGAGAGGTCTGCTACCTCTGGCGGACAGGCTCCAGTCACTTCCTCTGCAGTTGGGACTTCAGTAGGGGCTCTCGGGGGTACTCCTCCAGCGCTCTCGATGACTGTCCCTGGGGTCACTGCGGGTGCTCTTCCTGCAGTGCCGGGGGATACGACGGGAGCTGTCGGGGGCGTTCCTTCTCCTCCTCAGCAGGGGACTCCTCCGCCAGTGGTGGGAGCTAATCCTCCGTTGCCTTCTCTGTCTACAGACATGGTGCAGATGCTCGCATTCTTTCAGCAGGTGCTGGAGTCCCAGCGGGTCCAGCACGATACACAGATAAGACAGACTGAGGCAATGCGCCGGGGCATGGAGGATGCCCATAGGTTGGCCCTGGCTACGATGGAGCGTGGGGCTCTACAGCGGAAGACGCAGCAGCAGAAGCCCGGAGACATCCAGGCTTTCAAGAAGATGGGTCCGAGGGATTTCAGAGGGACCGAGGGCATTGTATATACTGATGACTGGCTTGAGGATATCGAGCGTCAGATGAGGGCTTCCCGCCTGGTAGACGACCTGAAGGTCGAGGTGGTTGGCTTGCAGTTATTAGATGTTTCCCGGACATGGTTCCGGAACGAGCCGGCTCTTGCAGGAGAGGGCCACACTTGGGCTGAGTTTCGGGACCTGTTCAGAGAGAAGTTCTTTTCCCCACAGACAAGATCGGCCTAGTGCGGCAGTTTTAGAACTTGTAGCAGGGCAGTATGACTGTGGAGGAGTATGCGGCGGAGTTCGGCCGGCTGAGCCGATACGCGGAGTACATGGTGAGCGACCCAGTGATCCGAACAGAGCGCTTCCGGGAGGGATTGACATAGGATATCAAGATCCTGATCCCTTCCTTCTATGCGACATATGCAGAGGTCTACGCGGAGGCTCGAAAGGTGGAGAGAGAGTGGGGCTTGAAGCCCAAGAGGGATCGTGATTTATTTTCAGGGGCCAGTAGCAGCGCGGGGGCTGCTAAGCGCCCTCAGCTTCAGCATCAGCCGTTCCAGCATCATCATCAGCAGGTGCAGGCCAGGGCACCTCTCCAGAGGGTTTAGCAGCGTCAGGGGCAGGATGATCCTCCGTGCCACTACTGCAAGAAGCCCGGTCACCTCTTTAAGTTCTACAGGAGGAGGCTGGGGTTGTGCCTCTTTTGCGGTGCCGCTGGGCATCAGATGCGGGAGTGTCCTAAGAACCCATCCTGATCTCACCTCAAACCTCTCTCATTCTTCCTATGGTCAAGTTAGGGAAGAACCTTCAGACAAGGGCTTAACAGCGCCTCCCTTTCCTTTCAAAGCCAAAAGAATGGTTGAACCCCTTACAGTATAATATCAAAGAACAAAACCTTCTAGCTCTGAAAAACTGACTCCTCATGTACACCAAAGCATCTGGGCAGCTTATCAACCGTTATAAGAGCTCATTTCTGACCCCCGTGTTGCTGGAGCAGCTCAGAGGGCACCTGTTCCGAGGGTACCAGCTAGTGTGCCTGTCACGCCCCAGAACCAGAATACTGGAGAGCGGGGGCAGACATAGCCAGCTACGTATAATGAAATGGAATCCACCTCACTATACAGTCACGGCTGTCTAGAAATATGAGGGTTTATCTACAAGCCATCGGTCTCTTATGGTCAATAACAAGCCTAGTGTCTCAATCACAAGCAAGTAAGTAAATGTTACAAGATGTAAGATCACCAAATATACAATAGTAAGGCGTCCCAAATATTACATATTCAGTTGATCATGAAGCTAGTCGTTACAAAATGTCAGGACTAGGAAGAGTTTAGTCATACATGATCAACCCTAGGTTGCCAATCTTGTTACAGCCCGTAGGCAGACAGTAAGTAAAATGTACACGAGCTAAACAGGTGCTCGGCGGCTAAACGTCTCAAAAGAATAATTTCACAATAGAGTGGGAGAGCAAAAATAACCCACTCGTTGCCCTAGTTACGCCTGGTGTTCACCATCGGGCTAGAAGGCCGGTAGATCTCCTGGGGTTGCTCCAGAATCTGGCCATACAAAACCAGCTGGGTCAGACCCCAGAAAGAGAAAGTGCCGCAAAGAAAGCTTCACTTAGGAACTAAAACCAGCAATTAGCACAATAATAATTACATAAAAGACAGTAATGAAAGGGCTTGATATTAAAAAATGACAACTGTCACAATAGAATACGAGGGAACCATTCAAGTAGTCAGGTCACAACCCTTAAACCAAACAAGGACCGGGGTTGTAACCCTTCACCTGAATAGAACTCCGCTTCAATTGCTATTGATAAGGTAAAACGTATCAAGCATGACTGGTGATATATGATGAGGTAACCATGGGACTATTCAGATAACAAGGTTACAACCCGTAAACCAAACAAGGACCGGGGTTGTAACCCTTCGTCTGAACAGAACTTGGCTTCTTCCACCATTTATCGGCAAGATAATATAAGAAATCAGGACATGTAACAATATTGTACAGGATCAAGACAAGACTAGACTCCATCCAATCATTCACAGCCAAGCAATAAGTACGGCTTGATACTTTAACTAACTAGGGTTATCACATGCCTAGTTACTAGCAAGATGCAATGAGAATTCCAAGTCCGATTACCTGTTTGTTACTACCTGAGTGATCCCAGCAAGAAAAGAAAAAGATAGCATGATATAGCAGACACACTGTAGTAAGATACATGTCCTAAGTTACCACACTCGACGGCGGGCTGGAAGTGCGCTCATCTCGACGGATAGCAACAAATCCCATGTATATATATATATATATATATATATATATATATATATATATATATATATATATATAAGGCCGGGACCAAAGGGGCAACAGGTAACTGGGAAATTCTTCATGAACTATTTGATCAATCTAGTCATTAACCTAGCCAGATTCAGTATGAATCCCTGACCGTAGTACTCAGGGATCATGCCCTAGACATGATACAAGACACAACCGGACTAGTAGTTTATACAAGCACAATCATCCACGGTGTCCAGGCCAATGAATTGATTTGTCAAGAGTGTGCCACGACGGGCCACTATCATGTCATGTATAGCAGGTCAAGTTATCATGTCAGGAGTGCACCACGGCGGGCCACTATTAAGCATGTCAGTTCTTGGTCACACCATGCCAGGTACAATTGTCATTCCAATCATGCCAATCAAATTAGGATTATCAAGTTCGGGACAAAAGACGTAAGGATATAAAATGGGCGTAAAAATATACAATAGGGTAAGGTGTACGCTATAGGAACTCAAGTTACACAGGGCGTTACAAGTACGAGTTAATAACGACCATTGAATAATAAAATACAAGCCAGGGAAAGAGCCATGCGGCTCGAGCATAGGCGGCCAAGAATGATCTCATGCAGCCGAGGAGGGAGCAGCCCATGCGGCTGGAGGGGACTCGGGTCTAAGGAAATGCATACGGCTTAGGGGAGTTCAGGGTCATGCAGCGGAGTATCATGCGGCCAGAGGGAAGTAAGCTTCATGCGGCTGGCGGGATCAAGTTCCATGCGGCCAGGGAAGGGTGGGGGCATGCGGTCATGAGTTCAAAAGTTCATGCGGCTAGAGAAAGAAATTTATACGGGTCGGGAAAATTAGGAGCCCATGCGGCTCAGGGTTGCGGGATCCATACGGCCAGGAATGACTCGGCCTCATGCGGCAGGTGGACATGCGGCTGCAGAAGCAAGGGGTGTATGCAGCTGGGAGCAAGTAGGGCTGCATGCGGCTCAAGAAGTTGAGTCTCATGCGGCAAGCAGGAAGCTGGTCTATGCGGCTAGCGGGACCAGAAGGCACATGCGGCTCGGGGAAGAAGTCCTCGTGCGGCCAGCGGGAAGCAAGTCTGTGCGGCTCAAGAGGAGTGGAGTGTTATGCGGCTGGGATCGAGCGAGTTTATGCGTCTAGAGGTAGACGGAGTCCATGCGGCTCGGATTATGCCGAAGCCTATGCGGCTGGAAGACTCGCCGTATGAGGGTTCATGCGGTCAAGTGCTGCCATACGGCTAAGGGGTTCATACGGTCAGCACTGTTCTTCTTCTCCAAATTTCCGAGAAGAACACCATGAAGCCAAGCTTCCAAGCTGCATAAAACCCTCATCCCAAGTCCAAATTTGAACTTCCATAGGTCAAAATGGGGCAAAATGAAATGCTCTATAACATAGAACCATCAAAACTCAGAAATAACAAGATTAAATAGATCAAAACCCAAGAAATCCAAAAACAAAATAAACTTAGATCTACAAGAATCTAGCCATGGAAAGTAAAAATGCCAAGTACTAAAGTGAGTTAAAATACTGTAAGGAAGAGAATGAAGCAATAAAATTAGAGTTCCTCCATGAAGCAAGTTGCACTTGCCTAGGCCTCTCTCCCTATGGTAGATGAAGAATTAATGGAGGAAAGAAGAAGAGTAATGAAGAGAGAGAAGGAAGTGGGGTTAATAAATGGTAGTGGTGGTAGTAGGTAGGTGGTTCTCTTATTGGTTCATGATGAACCAAGGCAAAACCAAACCAAGCCGAACCAACCCAGGGATAAACCAAGCTAAGGTAAACCAAGGTGAACCAAGTCAAGGCCAATAAACTCTCTCTTCTAGCAATTTAAACCAAATGAATTATGAAATAAACCAAGCCTCACTAATCCAAAAATAAACCAATGAACCATTAAAACCAATTAAACTATCAATGTCAATAAAACCAAGCCAAGCAAAATAAACCAAGATAACTAATCATGACTAAATAAAATATGGGTCTAAAATACGTGTACGTACACTAAATACGTATCACGAATTTGGGACATTACATCCTACCCACCTTAAAAGAATTCCGTCCTCGGAATTTAATCAAGAGGCTAGAGATGTAAGGGAAAGCTATTCTATCATAGGCAATCTACCACTACCAATTAATCATACAATCATTCATGCAAGCAAGGATTCGAAGCGTAAGACATAGGAAAGATATTACACCTCATGAGCCAAACCGATTGGGATAACGTGATCGGATATCATCCTCACACTCCCACGTTTGACTCTCCCAAGGAGCGATGAACTCAAGCAAAACGAACTAAACTGATAGTCTTGCGCTTGAGGTCTCTCTCTTTGGTCAAATAGGGACACGGGCCTCTCCTCATACAAAAAAGTTGGTACCAATAACCGTTTTCGAATGATCTAGGACATGGCTCGGATCCGGGATGTTCCGTCACAATTAGGATACATGAAGCATGACATGTGTCCCGTATAACGACGGCGGAAAGCAAGACAATAGGACACAGATACCTCTCTGCCGATTCTGGATCTAGGCCTGGGCCAGGGCGAACTGCTGAGGCCTCTGTTGCTGGAAGGCCTGGGCCTGAGACGGTAATGGACCCGGGAACGGGAGCTGCTGTGGTTGGTGAACTGGAGCTGGTTCTGGTGCTGGTGCTGGTCCCATAACCGAGGGACTAGTTACTGTCGACGATGATCTATTTCTGAACGGACAAGATCCTATCATGTGGTCCGGCGAACCACAAACTAAGCAAAATCCCTGTGCTCTGTGGCACTCAGTAACAACATGCCCGGGCTTCCCGCAATGAGAACAACCGGTTGCGAAAGGCCGCTTCTGCTGCTGGGGATAGGTCGGGGCAGAATGCTGTAAGGAGGTAATCGAACCTGTCCTCGTAGCTCCAATGGTCAGGGCCCTAGCTGCTGGGGCCGGTGCTGAAGATTGGTTCATCTGGTCGTGAGACCGCTTCCGATCTCCGGTCCGGTCCGATATCCTTCAGGAAGTGTACTCATGCCTCCTCAGTGCTCGCAAGACGGCATCAAAAGTTCTGTGTTCGAACTGCTCTACTGCCAATATGATCTCCAAGTGGAGCCCCTGCTGAAATCGCTGTACTCTGTCTAGCTCGGTTGCCACCAAGGTGGGAGCAAACCGACTAAATCTTGAAAACTCGGCCGCATATCCGTCGACCGTCCTGCTCATCTGCCTGAGATTACTAAACCTGGCCTGCAGGTCATATCTAGCCACTACATCGAAGTACTTGGTCTGGAACATATCACTGAATACCGCCCATATGACAGGCGTACCCAAACTTGCTGCTTGCATAGCCCACCAGCTGCGGGCTAGATCTAGTAACTGCAGGTGCACCACCGCCACTTTTTCTGCTTCAGGGGTCCTGGCTGCCTCCAAGATAACTTCAATGACCTGTAGCCAGGCATCTGCAGCAATAGCATCCTCTCTGCCGTCGAAGAAGGGAGGGTTCAGGCGCTTGAAATTGTTGACCGCACTATTCCCTCGAGGACCACTTCCGCTCACAGCATCTTGTACTGCTTGCTGCAAGGCATCACCTCGACGGTCCTGAGACGCAAGCAACTCACAGATGAGCCCTATCAAGACCCCATCCTCTGACCCTGCTGGCTGAACTGGTTGGACTGGGGGCACTGGTTCTCCAGAAGGCATGGCTCGGGAGGCGGCTGCTGAGGACTGATCTTGATCTTCTTGCTGTTGCTGGGCTGCCGGTCGAACTTCTTCTGGCTGATCAACAGGAACGATGCCACTGAAGTAATGACATCAGGAATATTTAGGAAGGACCAGGATAGAATAATGATTCAAGCATGTTATCAAGTCAAGGATCCAAGGAGATAAGAGGATACGAGTGGAGATCAAAGGCGAGTACAGATTAAGACATCTATCCGGTAAACCCTCATATTTCTTGATTGACAAGACCTGCATGGGCCACCACTTAAACCATGTCACGCCCCAGAACCAGAATACTGGAGAACGGGGACAGACATAGCCAGCTACGTATAATGAAATGGAATCCACCTCACTATACGGTCACGGCTGTCTAGAAATATGAGGGTTTATCTACAAGCCATCGGTCTCTTATGGTCAATAATAAGCCTAGTGTCTCAATCACAAGCAAGTATGTAAATGTTACAAGATATAAGATCACCAAATATACAATAGTAAGGCGTCCCAAACATTATATATTCAGTTGATCATGAAGCTAGTCGTTACAAAATGTCAGGACTAGCAAGAGTTTAGTCATACATGATCAACCCTAGGTTGCCAATCATGTTACAGCCCGTAGGCAGAAAGTAAGTAAAATGTACACGAGCTAAACAGGTGCTCGACGACTAAATGCCTCAAAAGAATAATTTTACAATAGAGTGGGAGAGCAAAAATAACCCAATCGTTGCCCTGGTTACGCCTGGTGTTCACCATCGGACTGGAAGGTCGATAGATCCCCTGGGGTTGCTCCGGAATCTGGCCATACAAAACCAGCTGGGTCAGACCCCAGAAAGAGCAAGTGCCGCAAAGAAAGCTTCACTTAGGAACTAAAACCAGCAATTAGCACAATAATAATTACATAAAAGACAGTAATGAAAGGGCTTGATATTAAAAAATGACAACTGTCACAATAGAATACGAGGGAACCATTCAAGTAGTCAGGTCACAACCCTTAAACCAAATAAGGATCGGGGTTGTAACCCTTCACCTGAATAGAACTCCGCCTCAATTGCTATTGATAAGGTAAAACGTATCAAGCATGACTGGTAATATACGATGAGGTAACCATGGGACTATTCAGATAACCAGGTTACAACCCGTAAACCAAACATGTACCGGGGTTGTAACCCTTCGTCTGAACAGAACTTGGCTTCTCCCACCATTTATCGGCAAGATAATATAAGAAATCAGGACATATAACAATATTGTACAGGATCAAGACAAGACTAGACTCCATCCAATCATTCACGGCCAAGCAATAAGTATAGCTTGATACTTTAACTAACTAGGATTATCACAGGCCTAGTTACTAGCAAGATGCAATGAGAATTCCAAGTCCGATTACCTGTTTGTTACTACCTGAGTGATCCCAGCAAGAAAAGGAAAAGATAGCATGATATAGCAGACACACTGTAGTAAGATACATGTGTCCTAAGATACCACACTCGACGGCGGGCTGGAAGTGCGCTCATCTCGACGGATAGCAACAAATCCCATGTATATATATAAGGCCGGGACCAAAGGGGCAACAGGTAACTGGGAAATTTTCTATGAACTATTTGATCAATCTAGTCATTAACCTAGCCAGATTCAGTATGAATCCCTGACCGTGGTACTCAGGGATCATGCCCTAGACATGATGCAAGACACAACCGGACTAGTAGTTTATACAAGCACAATCATCCACGGTGTCCAGGCCAATAAATTGATTTGTCAAGAGTGTGCCACGATGGTCCACTATCATGTCATATATAGCAGGTCAAGTTATCATGTCAGGAGTGCACCACGGCGGGCCACTATCAAGCATGTCAGTTCTTGGTCATACCATGCCAGGTACAATTGGCATTCCAATCATGTCAATCAAATTAGGATTATCAAGTTCGGGACAAAAGACGTAAGGATATAAAATGGGCGTAAAAATATACAATAGGGTAAGGTGTACGCTATAGGAACTCAAGTTACACAGGGCGTTACAAGTACGAGTTAATAATGACCATTGAATAATAAAATACAAGCCAGGGAAAGAGCCATGCGGCTCGAGCATAGGCGGCCAAGAATGATCTCATGCGGCCGAGGAGGGAGCAGCCCATGCGGCTGGAGGGGACTCGGGTCTAAGGAAATGCATGCGTCTTAGGGGAGTTCAGGGTCATGCAGCGGAGTATCATACGGCCAGAGGAAAGTAAGCTTCATGTGGCTGGCGGGATCAAGTTCCATGCGGCCAGGGAAGGGTGGGGGCATGCGGTCATGAGTCCTAAAGTTCATGCGGCTAGAGAAAGAAATTTATGCGGGTCGGAGAAATTAGGAGCCCATGCGGCTCAGGGTTACGGGATCCATGCGGCCAGGAATGACTCGGCCTCATGCGGCAGGTGGACATGCGGCTGCAGAAGCAAGGGGCGCATGCAGCTGGGAGCAAGTGGGGATGCATGCGGCTCAAGAAGTTGAGCCTCATGCGGCAAGCAGGAAGCTGGTCTATGCGGCTAGCGGGACCAGAAGGCACATGCAGCTCGGGAAAGAAGTTCTCGTGCGGCCAGCGGGAAGCAAGTCTATGCAGCTCAAGAGGAGTGGAGTGTTATACGACTGGGGTCGAGCGAGTTTATGCGTCTAGAGGTAGATGGAGTCCATGTGGCTCGGATTATGCCGAAGCCTATACGGCTGGAAGACTCGCCGCATGAGGGTTCATGCGGTCAAGTGCTGCCATGCGGCTAAGGGGTTCATACGGTCAGCACTGTTCTTCTTCTCCAAATTTCCGGGAAGAACACCATGAAGCCAAGCTTCCAAGCTCCATAAAACCCTCATCCCAAGTCCAAATCTGAACTTCCATAGGTCAAAATAGGGCAGAATAAAATGCTCTACAACATAGAACCATCAAAACTCGGAAATAACAAGATTAAATAGATCAAAACCCAAGAAATCCGAAAATAAAATAAACTTAGATCTACAAGAATTTAGCCATGAAAAGTAAAAATGCCAAGTACTAAAGTGAGTTAAAATGCTGTAAGGAAGAGAATGAAGCAATAAAATTGGAGTTCCTCCATGAAGCAAGTTGCACTTGCCTAGGCCTCTCTCCCTCTGGTAGGTGAAGAATTAATGGAGGAAAGAAGAAGAGTAATGAAGAGAGAGAAGGAAGTGGGGTTAATAAATGGTAGTGGTGGTGGTAGGTAGGTAGTTCTCCTATTGGTTCATGATGAACCAAGGCAAAACCAAACCAAGCCGAACCAACCCAGGGATAAACTAAGCCAAGATAAACCAAGGTGAACCAAGTCAAGGCCAATAAACTCTCTCTTCTAGCAATTTAAACCAAATGAATCATGAAATAAACCAAGCCTCACTAATCCAAAAATAAACCAATAAACCATTAAAACCAATTAAACTATCAATGCCAATAAAACCAAGCCAAGCAAAATAAACCAAGATAACTAATCATGACTAAATAAAATATGGGTCCAAAATACGTGTACGTATACTAAATACATATCACGAATTTGGGACATTACAGTGCCTGTAGTTCAGCAGCGGGGTCCTCTTTCGATCCAGCAGCAGCAGTTTGTCCAGTACCGCCAGCAGAAGGGTGTTCAGGGTAGAGCTTTTGCCCTTGCAGCCGAGGAGATGGAGCCTATATCAGATGTTGTCCCAGGTTCTGTTCTGCTCGATTCTTTTTCTGCTCTAGCCTTGTTTGATTCTGGTGCTACGCATAGTTTTGTGTCTATTTTTTTTGCTCTTAGGCACAATATCATTGCTGAGTATCTTGGTAGGACTTGCAAGATTATGACTGGGAGTGGCATCATCCTGGTTAATAATGTTTGTAAGGGACGAAGAGTTTCTTTGAGAGGCCGGGAGCTGAGTGCATATTTGCTCATAATACCACTTCCGAGTTACGATGTGGTACTCGGTATGGACTGGTTGAGCATGCACCATGCTAGCATAGACTGTAGAGGAGGCAGGATTCTGTTCAGGCCGCCGGGAGAGCCAGAGTTTGAGTTCACCCGAGGTGCAGCGGAGCCAGGAGATGGATTCTGCAGAGCGTTGTTGGCGGGGACGGAGTTGCCATATCCACTTATTGCTGAGTTCTTGGATGTCTTTCCTGAGGAGTTGCCCGGGATGCTGCCAGATCGTGATGTTGAGTTCTCTATAGATTTAGTGCCGAATGCTGAGCCTATCTCACAGCACGTCTATAGAATCAACAACAGTGAGTTAGCGGAGCTGAAGAAACAGGTCGACGAGCTGCAGGACAAGGGCTTTATCCGATCTAGTTCTTCACCTTGGGGCACGCCAGTTCTTTTTATCCCGAAGAAGGATGGTACGGTACGTATGTGCATTGATTACAGGGCGCTCAACAACCTTACTATCAAGAACAAGTATCCTTTGCCAAGGATTGATGACTTGTTCGACCAGTTGAGCGGCACGAGGGTGTTCTCGAAGATCGGTTTGCGTACCGGGTACCATCAGCTGAAGGTGAAGCGGGATGACATTTTGAAGACTGCATTTCGGACTCGTTGTGGCCAGTATGAGTATACCGTCATGCCGTTTGGGTTGACCAACGCTCCGGCGATATTCATGAACTTGATGAACAAGGTATTCCATCAGTACCTTGACAAGTTCATGGTGGTCTTCATCGATGACATTCTCATCTATTCGAAGATGCCAGAGGAGCACGAGGAGCACCTGAGGATTGTGTTGGACACTCTCAGGAGGGATCAGCTGTATGGAAAGTTGTCGAAGTGCGAGTTCTTCTTGGATCGAGTGGAGTTCTTGGGCCATGTTGTATCCGGTGATGGGATTTTAGTGGATCAGAGGAAGATTGCGGCGGTGGAGTCTTGGTCGACACCCACTTCAGTTACCGAGATTCGGAGCTTCCTGGGTTTGGCAGGCTACTATTGGAAGTTCGTGCAGGACTTCTCTCGAATAGCAGAGCCGATGACTAGACTCACCAGGAAGGACATGGAGTTCGTCTGGACTGATGAGTGTCAGGCTGCTTTCGAGGAGCTGAAGACGAGGTTGACTACAGCTTCTATCTTGACGCTGCCATCTGGATCTGGTGGTTATACAATCTACAGTGACACTTCAGGACGGGGTTTGGGTTGTGTACTTCAGCAGCACGGGAAGGTGATTGCCTATGCATCTAGGCAGTTACGTCCTCATGAGAGGAACTACCCTACCCACGATCTGGAGCTGGCAGCGATCATCTTTGCTTTGAAGCTGTAGAAACACTATATGTACGGAGAGCTGTGGAGATTTACACTGGCCATAAGAGCTTGAAGTACGTATTTACCTAGAAGGAGCTGAATATGAGGCAGAGGCGATGGTTAGAGCTGATGAAGGATTTTGATATATCCTTACAGTACCATCCGGGGAAGGCCAACGTGGTTGTGGATGTTTTGAGCAGGTATCCCGTGGTCATGTGTTTGACGATGGATCATCACCTTCTGGCAGATCTGGAGAGCTTGGGCATAGAGGTGATAGTTCCTGGGTTTGAGGAGCAGATGTGGGGTCTCCAGGTGCAGTCAGAGCTGATGGACAGAGTCAGGGCAGCTCAGTTTGAGGATGAGGCTCTGAGGGTCATCAGGGAGTAGGTCCGGGCAGGACTGTTGGATGAGTTCTCTATAGCGGAGATGGGTCGTTGAGGCATGGTACCAGATTGTGCGTGCCGAGCGGAGGACTTCGGGAGGAGGTTCTTCAGGAGGTGCATCGTTCTCAGTACTCTATGCATCCAGGAGCCAACAAGATGTATAGAGACTTGAGACAGCATGTTTGGTGGTATGACATGAAACGCGAGGTGGCTCAGTTCGTTTCTAGATGCTTGGTGTGCCAACAGGTGAAAGCCGGGAGGCAGAGACCCGGTGGATTGCTCCAGCCACTACCCATTCCTGAGTGGAAGTGGGAGCATATTACTATAGACTTTGTATCTGGACTTCCGCGCTCTCCAGGAGGGAAGGATGCGATTTGGGTCATTGTTGATCGATTGACCAAATCGGCCCACTTTTTGCCTTTTAAGGTGGGTTTGTCTACGGAGAGGCTGGCCGAGATGTACGTGCAGCAGATAGTCCGATTGCACGGGGTTCCAGTGAGTATAGTCTCGGATTGGGACAGCCGATTTACTTCCCACTTTTGGAGGAGTTTGCAGCTTAGCTTGGGCACATCGCTCAAGTTCAGTACCGCATACCACCCCCAGACAGACGGACAGTCGGAGAGGACGATTCAGACCCTCGAGGATATGCTTCGTACCTGTGTCTTGGACTTCAGGGGATCTTGGGAGGACCACCTTCACTTGGTAGAGTTTGCTTACAACAACAGCTACCAAGCCAGTATAGAGATGTCACCTTTCGAGGCTCTATACGGACGGAGGTGCCGTACTCCCTTGTCTTTGGATGATGTCGACGAGAGGGTTTTGCTTGGCCCTGAGATGGTAGTAGATGCTGCAGAGAAGGTCAAAGTTATCAGAGATAGACTTTGGGTGGCGCAGGATAGGCAGCGGCATTGGGCCGATAGCCACCGGAGGCCGTTAGAGTTTGAGGTATAGTTTAGATTTTTCTAGTATTTGAGTTTGATTGTGATTGTTTTAGATCAAGCTTTAAGCCTTGTGTTTTTGTTCTAGGTTGGCGATCTTGTGTTCCTGCGGATTTCTTCGACGCGTGGCACGATTCGTTTTGGTGGCAGCGGGAAGCTTAGTCCACGATACATCGGACCTTTCCGTATCTTGGGCAGGGTCGGTGCAGTGGCTTACCGATTGGAGTTACCGCTCGCACTAGAGGGAGTGCACAACGTGTTCCACATGTCGCAGCTGAGACGGTACGTGGCAGATCCCAGTCACGTCTTGGACCACTCCAAGATCGAAGTGGGACCGACACTCAGCTATCCAGAGAAGCCGGTTGAGATCTTGGACCGAAGAGTGAAGGTGCTCCGAAACCAGGTCATTCCCTTGGTTCGCGTTGCATGGAGGCACCACTCTCCAGGTGAGTCTACCTGGGAGAGAGAGGACGACATGCGAGAGCGATTCCCATATCTCTTCGAGCCTTGAGGTAAAATTCTTTCTTTTCCTTTCTCGTTCTATTCATGTTGCTGTGTTAGTTTCTCATTCAATTTCGAGGACGAAATTCTTTTAAGGAGGGTAGATTTGTCACCCCCAGTTTTCGAATTAGGGGTATTTTTGTAAAACCTCCTATTTTTTATTATATTTTTATTATTTTATTCGACTTAAAAATAAATTTATACAAATTATGGTTTTTATTAATTATTAAAAAAAATGACCTTAGCCATTGTTGAGTTTTGGAGCACTGGACGACCATGACCTTTGGCACGAAAGTTGTAGCAGTGCGCCTTGACTGGTATAGTAGCCATGCCATGGAAAGCCTAGACATGGTGATGTCCAAACTAGAAAAACCAGACCAAGTTGAGAATTGACTTATTTAAATTATTTTAATATGATATTTTTTATATATTGATTTTTAGATGATCCGGTTGGGCCAAACCAGTCCGAACTGGGCCCGGACCAAATTTAAGTCCAGATAGGTATGTGGTGGGACCAAGGTGGCCATGTAAACATATTTTATGTATATACAAATATTTTCTAAATTATTTTAGAATTTTATGTACAATTTCTAATTATTTAATTATTCGTACTATTATTGGTATTTTATTATTAAATAATATCGTGCAATATTTGTACAAATTTTTGGACCCAGATAAGGGTGTGCGGTATAAGTCCACCCATTGGGATGATTTTATTATTTTATTATTACTTAAGTTATTTTGTGGAGAATAAATAAATATGTTCATTCTATTTAAATATTATTATTATTTTGAGTTGGTTTATTGTGAATGGGATATATATATATATATATATATATATATATATATATATATATATATATATATATATCTAAATATATTAAATAATTGGATATGTGACATTTAAAGTGTTATTTGGATTTAAATAGATTTTTGGATATATACATATACATATATATGGATATATATATTTATATATATAGATTGAACAAAGAAAAAGAAAAAGAAAAAGAAAGAAAGAAAAAAAATAATGAACCACCCACCCACTAAAAGTGGGCGGGCCCCCACCCCCATTTGTTGCTTGCTGCTGAAAGGCAAGCGTACGAATTACCCAACCCGTGAGACTTATTAAACCTAAACCTATTAGCACTAGGTTTTGTGAGAAGTTGTTATATATATATATATATATAACTTTTTCTACAAACCTCAAAACCCTAGACTTCCAAAACGAAAGTTGCAGCTGATCATACCCCCTTCGCCTACGAGTTCGTTTCACCAGCGACGGAGTTTTGTGCGCGACGAACGGAGCATCGGAAGTCAGTCCCGCGTCACCCACGGAACAGTTTTCCCACTCAAGGTACCCTACTTCCCTACGACATAACTTTTTACTCGTAGCACCGATTTTCGGTCCGTAAAATTTTTTGGAAAGTAAACTTGACCCTCTTTGAGATCCTTCAGGTGGATTTCGAAACAACCCATCGACTTGCTCGAAAAATCGAGACGAAGTTGAAGAAAAACCTATTTTCTGTAATACTAAAAACTATTTTAAAACGATAACTTGTCGACCACTTTTCTCGCTGTCCATTAAACTTTCGTAAAAACTAATTGAAGACAGTCAAAGACAACCTAACCGAGATTGTAACGCACCTTTTGGATTCACTTTTCATCTAGTATGTAGAAAGTTACACGTTAAAGTTTCACGAAAAATTGTAAATTCTGTTTTCAAAAGAGTGAAAAAACACCCGATACGGTATGCGCCCCGACAAACCGGGCGACATGGTCGCACACTATATGCATCGAAAGGCGCGTATGGATGTTGTCGACGTGTGGGAACTGACGGAACCCAATTTCGTTGCATGTGTGCGACAAAATCAGTACGTATCCGTCGAGATACCCCCGTGTCGACCCTTTGCAAACTAAGTCACAACTTTGTGCACACTCATCATATCGCGATGAAACTTGCGCCATTGGTCTCGAAATATTTTTCTGGTCCTGTGAGCCAAGTTTGGTCCGATTCTGAGACCGTTGATCAGGACACTATTTTGGCGGGTCCACAATCCCACTCAACGGGCGATTTTGTGCACAGCCCACCTGAATCCAAAATTGGACATACCGTTGGGTTCGTCTCATCAAAACAAATCTATAGACATGTAGTTTGATGAATTTAGAGGCCGTAGATATTGGCACACATTTCGGTGCAAAGCGGATCCAACGGCGGACATCGTTTTGACCTAAAATTACGATTTTGCCCCTATTTCAGAATTTAACTTTTGGACAGGCGTTTCCTAGGCATATCTTTTATTCCAAACTCGTTCGTGATGTTTGTTGCAGCATCCGGAGTCATCTGCAGGATTTGGCTTTTTTTGCTTCGTTTATTTGTTTGTTCGAGCTACTGGATTATTCCTTTTTGCACATAACCTCAGGCAAGATACCTTGCCATCTTTACTGCTTACATTTAGTTGCATTTTATTTCATTTATTGTATCTATATTCTTTGTTTATTATTTTCTTTTTGCTTGTGGACCTAGAGTTAAGAGACTTCCGTCAATAGGATGCATGTCATTGACTTTGTCACGATTGTATCACGAGTTGTGTGTGAGTTGTGAGTATCATGTAGTGGTCACTTGCGTGTTGGCTGATCACCCATGCGCATGCGTAGGAATAACTGTCAATAGATGCATGTTAGAAGACTTGACAGTTATCTATTATAAACCCGTATTGTGGAAATGACACGTGTTGGTGTGTCGTGGTTACTATGCATGTATAGTATCATTGGGGGGAGGGGACAGCTACTAGCGTAGGGGCTATATTTACTTTTTATACATTTATGGGTGATGGTGACTCGGATGAGCACTACGTGCTGCCCGGCCGATAGCGTCTCGGATGAGCACTACTTGACGGCCACTCTTTATTACTTGCTTGCGTGAATCTGTTACAGCCCCTGCGTAGAACGTTGTCCTCAAAGTGCATATCACATAGATGGTTAGGTACCCTGTTGTGTTGTAGTTTATAGTATTTTTTTTACTTATGCAGTTGCATGGCATGTTCTTTGTGTATCTTGTTACGTCCCTCTGAGGACCTGGTTATCTCTCCAGGTGTATGCTTCTGTGAATTTGCAGGTGTTCTAGCCAAGGCCGTGATCTTCTCCATTCTTTCGAAGACGATTGCGCTTGGTTCGTCTCGTTATTTTATCAATCACTTCTTGTACATTTTATTTGAGATAGTTGGTAGTGGACTTTGTCTCCGCCCAACGATTGTACCATAAATATTCAAGTTGATTTTATACTATTATTCTTTTTATTGTGGATGAGATTTAGTTTGTCTTGGATTACTACATTTGACAGCTTATGTATACATACAAGGTATCCATATATTGGAGTGTGCTTCGTATGTATGCAGCTGGCATGATACGTATCTGGTCCCAAGTATTTTGGGATTGGGGCGTTACAATTTTTGTCATTTTCCAAGTTTTATAATTTCTGGGAATTTTATTTGATTTTATAGGATTTTTTGGGATTTGGTTGATTTAGTTTGAATTTTATCCAATTTGGACTTAAGTTGGAGATCCGGGTAGTCTGGACGCTAGTGGGACCCACATACTAGTTGGGCTTGGCCCACATGCCTTCCTAACTAGGCTAGAAACCATAAACCATACTTCCATGGCTTAACTAGTCATTTAGAGGCTTAATTAGTCATTTTGAAGTTGAACCAAACCAAACCGAACCAAACCAAATTCAAACCAACCCAAACCAAGTCTAATGGGTGTGGAGGCCTAATGGGTCTCCACCCAAACCCATTAGGACCCCCCCCCCATAGCCGGCCACACATAGGCCACTCTCCCTCCCTTTACTTCACTCCAAGTAAACTCTCTCTCTCTTTATTTCATTCTTTTTTTTTGGAGCTTCTTCTTCCTCAAGGCGATCAACATTAGGTATGCTCATTAAACCCCCATAAATTTCTCTTTTTTATTTATTACTTCACAATAAATGTAGAGGAGACCATTCTCTAGATATTGACCATAGCTTTTATAGGTTTCCTTAAAACCTAGTTTAAGGATTTTATTAGGGGTTTTCTTTTTTTTAGAGAGGATATATATATATATATATATATGTGTGTGTGTGTGTGTGTGTGTGTGTGTGTGTGTGTGTATATATACGTATTTGTGTGTGTGTGTAGAGGAGATGTGGTGGTGGTGGTGGTGTCATGAGAGTGTGTGAGTGTGTGAGTGTGTTTGAGTGTGTGTGTGTGTGTCCATATATATGTATATAGATATATATGTTTATATGTGTTTGTGAGTATATATATATATATGCATGTATATATAGATATGTATGTGTATGTATATATATATATATATATATATATATATATATATATATATATATATATATATATATATATATATATATATATATATAGAAGTTAGATAGTTAGATAGATATATCGAGTATATATATTGTAGAAGCATGGAATTTCACAACCAGAAAGCCCATGCGCCAGACACTACATGCGCCAGAACTCAGACGAAGAACTTCACAGCAAAGTCAATAACTATAGACATTTGAAGAAGGACTTTTTATTTATATATAAAAGTATATTACATGTCTAGAAAAGGCTGTACAAAGGAGAATTTCTACAAAGGAAAGAGCCTAAGACTACAGCCAGCGGCCATCATGCGCCTTCAGATAAGGGCAGCGGCCACCATGCGTCTCCAGATAGGCGCAGCATCACTATGCGCCACCAGTAAGGCGCAGCAGATATCATGCGCCTCCATCCAGGCGCATCCCATCATCTCTCCAGCAGCTCAGTTATGTGCATCCCTTCAGCCAAATTCTTCCAGCCAGGCTCACCTGGCCGATCAGAGCCCAGTTATGCCGCTCTTCCAACCAGGCTCGCCCGATAAATGCTTCGACACAAAGCATTTAACCCTCTGGCTGGAACCAAGGAAGAGAAGAGCACCGCAAATGCTGTGGCCAGGGGAGGCTTCGAAAGAGCCTCCAAAGCCGAAGGAAGACCATGATCGAAACCACGGCTAAAGGAGCAGCTTTCGACACGATCAAAGTGGGGAAACCCCACTTTGCAGGAAGAAAGAGCCTTGCACCGCCATTTCGATCTACGGCTCTGCCGGAATAACGGAGACGAGGCTCGAGCATCCCTATCTTTGGATGCAACAGGCACCTTTCGCCTGCCTCAGAAGCCCTCGACTCCGTCTTTTGGATGTAACAGTCACCTTCAAGTGCATCAAAGACAACGCAGCGTCTCATCTTCACCCTCGGGAGCACTTCGTCAGCAGAATGCACCCGTATGTTCAAGTTCATATTGGAAGTACATGAGGGAATGAGAAGCAAATCTTCTCTCCATGCCACTATTTATAGGCCGGGCAGATCAAACCCACGCGCCAAGTGGATGGCCCTCCGAATTTCGTGCAATAAATTTACATTAAATGGATGAACCGGACGCCTCGAATTCAGCCAAACGGCTATTTATAGCACTCGAAGAGCGAGACAGCCGCATCATTAAAAGACATGTCCGATGCGCCAGCCAGACAGCGCATCACACGGACGCGCCCTTCGGCATCAGGCGCATCACACAGACGCGCCCTACAGTATTCGGCACATTATAGAGGGTACGCCCCCACACATCTCCATACCGAGTGGAACGCCAACCGATGCGCCCACTCACCTGTCCATCGAACGTCACCAACATTAAATGCTGAACTGACAGAGTTGGCAGCACGCCTCCCAAAGTCTGAACAGTTGACAGCTTTATTCAGAAAACGAAGCGTCGGCAACGTCAGCATCATCATGACTTCCGACGGCTACTGCCACGTGGCCACCCGCATGCGCCTCTACGACCTTGCGTCAACACCCGCATGCGCCTCTACGGCCATGCGTCCAAACCAGCATGCGCCTCAAAAGCCATGCGCCTCAGACCCTTCACTGATCCCTAAAGACAGAAGAAGAGTCTCCGGTAGAAGTTTTGCATGCGCCTCAAAAGCCATGCGCCCCAGACTGATCTCTGATCCCGAAAGACAGAAGGAAAGTCGCCTGCATGCGCCTCAAAAGCCATGCGCCCCAAATGGTTTGTAACTCCTAAAGGTTATGAGCCGCAGCCTCCTCCTGCGCCCAATCCAAGGCGCAGCCCACCAGATCACTCCTCTCCACCAAATCCGAGATCTTCGAACCATGAGTCGACGATACGTGTCTTTTGACTCAACTCATCCAAGATTTCAGCAACGGAAAGATCTTCTCCCTGCTACGTGCCGGCTCACAACAGCAGTATGAAGAGTTCTCCCCCTCGATCAGGGCGCAGCATCCGTGCGCCTCCATCAGCGACCTCTACGTGGCATCCCCATACCGGCGTATCCTGCATGCGCGCATAAGCAGCCAGCCTGCAAAACTATAAATAGAAGGATCATCTCCTTCACACACACAGAGACTCAGAACAGAAGACTCACAGAGAATCCACAACAGAGAATCACCGGAGAGGCAGTTCTAGACACTCAACGTCTTCCTCCTCTCAGCAAGCTCCAGCACCCAGAGTAATCAACACCTTCAGAGAACCGATAACCGCCGTCAGCCGGTCAACGGAGTCAACGCATTACCACTCGCTCCATTGGCACTAAGGACCCAGCTTAAACAAAAGTGTACTCCTAGGACTACATCTAAGTCCTATATTGTATCACTGTTCTGTTTGTATTAAGATTTTAATCAAAATAATTTTAATGGCAAACAAGCTGGCGACTCTGCTGGGGACCTCTTTCTCCTCTACCGAGAAAGTCGTGTCACAGGCCGACGACGTGAAGGTGGGCTCCTCCCACAAGACGCTGGTAGTGCGCCTCAATCAACAGGCGTACGAGAAGTTCATTTCTGAAGGAAGTGCGAGTCCTTCGAAGCGGCTGTCGAAGCCGAAGAAGACCCGCGCAGTCTGGGTGCGCAAAGTCGACGCCTCGGGCACCACCGTTGAAGGGGATGCGCCCGTCCAGCCTTCCCTTCCTGCTGACGTCCTCAGCAGTCAAGGTGCGCCCGCTGATGCAGCGCATCTCTCGGGGAAGCGTGCGGCTGACCACGTTCCCCAGCCATCTTCCTCTCAGGCGAGGAAGATACGTCGACGGAGCAGGGGCGCAGCCAATGCCCCGCGCATTACTTCTGATGCGCCACAACGAGCCTCTGTCTTCGACAGACTCACTCGCTGTAACGGCGAGGAGAATTTGGATGCTGAGTACTATGCGCCCCAGCGGGCTGGTACGAAGAAATCCAAGGCGGCACGGGCCACGCGCCACAAACGTGCTATGCCAGCAGCCGGTCAGAGGCACGCGCTTACAATCACGCGCGCTGCCGATGGCAAGCTTTACAAGATTGACTCAAGTGCTCCCGCACCGACAACGAGTCGACCTTCAAAGTCCTCATCTCACTTGGGCGCATTCACTGCGTGCACAACCAAGCCGAGAAAGGCAAACTCAGTGGTCTTGAACTCCCGCGCCTCCTCTGGTTGTGCGTTTGAGGTCCGTTCAAGTCACTTCAAATGCTGTGGTTCCCCCACTACTGATCGTGATGCCTGCTTGGTATTAGATCAGGGGGCGCAGCACTCACCCGACCACCCCGGCGCTTGGCTCTGCCATGCGCCTGAGAGGGGTGTGAGGGTAGCACTCTCCTCCAACGACTTGCGCAACGTGATCACTCACAAGCGCCGGTCAGGAGAGTTGACCAACAAGCACGATGCGCCTCTTACGGGGCACACTTGTGCAGTGGTAACCATCAACTGCTGTTGCAAGACGGCAGTACCGCCAAAGCAGTCGGTCTTCCAACGGCTACAATCATCGACACCCCTCCGATATCGCCTTGGGACGAAGGTGTCAGCAGAAGAGGAACTAAAGATTGCGTCATGCAACGTGATCTCCAATTCCTCATCTGTCCGGAAGACGACTGCCAATTCCTCGTCTTCATCCAAAAGCCAGCCGAGGAAAACCAAGGCAGCTGTCACGACCTCTGGAGTGTTCGAAGGCACTCGGTCGAGGAAGAAGTCCTTGGAGGAAGCTGGGGGTAGCCAGACCCTTGTCGAGCATCCTTCCGAAGATGAAGATGTCCAAAGCACAGCTGCGGCGGATCTTCATCAAGGCGAAGATGGCCTCCCTGAAGCCCCTCAAAATGACGATGTCCTTCAGGACACCGCCGGAGGTAGTGCTAAAAACGAAGAGGCCCTTCAAGACAGAGCTGAGGGCAGTCAGACCCTTGCAGATGCGCCTGTCGAAGACGAACTCCAGAATGTGGCTGGGGGTGGCCAAACACCAGGAGAAGTAACTCCCCCACATGAGAGCGAGGCTGAGAGCGAAGCCTCAACTAATCCATCCACTTCCGGCCGTGTCATGACAGTATACATGACCGGGGGTGATCTTGAGGCTGATGCGCCGCCACAGAACATTGTCCAGCGCATAGACTCGCTAGAGGGAGGACTCAAAACCCTCTCTGCCTCAATGCAAGCACTGACTCAAGCAGTGTTTGAGATGTGGTCGGCCTTGATCAGGACACCTTCAAATGGTCCCGACCCAGGAGCCAATGGAGAGTCGAGTGTGCCCCTCCAGCGGACACCCTCAGACACAGAAGCACCCCGGACATCGGAGCCCTCAAACGCTCCACTCCAGGTAGTACCTCCTTCCCCGGCTCCTAGCTCCACGGAGGACGTGGTCGAAATGATCAAAGATCTGCGGGAGCGCTTCGAGTCCAAGAACAGGCAGGAGGAACGCCAGAAGATGTGCATTCCCCAGCCTTATCCCCTTGAGTGGAACAAGGTGGTTTATCTCCCAAAGTATAAGCCACAAACACTCACGCCGTATGACGAAAAGGACTCTCTACGACGGTACCTGACGTACTTCCAGTCGCAGACAGGGCATCTTCCGAAGGAGGACGTACTCCTCACCAGCATCTTTGTTGGGGCCCTGAAAGGGGTGGCGTATGACTGGTACTGCAGCCTCCCCGATAATTCCATATCGTCCTTCGACGACCTGACACGCCTCTTCCTCGACCGCTTCTACGACGGTGGAAAGGACATGACGATGGCGTCTCTCATTGAGATACGCCAGAAGGACAAGGAAACGGTTCGGGCATTCATCGAACGCTTCCGTCAGGCCTGCTTCAGGTTACCTCCTGGCATGCCAGAACATGCGCTTCTCTCTGCTTGCAGTATGAACATGCTGCCTGCAGTAAAGCTCTGGCTTAACTCTACTCCCCCTCCCGACTGGAGCTCCCTAATCATTGAAGCTGAAGCTGCAGAGAAGAAGGCGGCCAATGCACGTCTTCTGGGTGTTAGTTTCCCCGCCTTTGACGATAAGGGAAAAAAGTCTGCAACCAACAACTCCGGACGAGAAACAAAGGGGAAACAGGCATTGACTGTTAATGCCTCGAAGGGCGCATCTGCGCCTACTCAAAAGCCTCCACTGGCACCAAGACCCAAGGAGGTTTATTCATTCAATGATGACGACACCCTGCAACTCTTTGAGATACTGAAGCAGGGTGACAAGATCAAGCTTCCGGACCCGAAGCGGCCCGATGAAGTCGGGAAGGTGGACAACCCAAGGTACTGTCACTACCATCGGTTTGTCGGACACCCGACTAAGGACTGCTACGTCCTCAAAAATTACATCCAGCGCATGATCAATGCGGATGTAATCTCCGTCGATTACGAAGAGAAGACGGTGTCAGCTAATGTGGTGTCACTTCAGTTCGGCACCTTGCCGTCGACTACCACACAAGATGGCATCGTCCCCATTCCTAAGGCGACAATGGAGGTGGTGAATTTGCCACCCACCCGTGACAATGTGAGTGGACTTGTCCCACTCACCACATCTCGAGGAGAGGTCCTCTGGGTTCACCCCGACCTCGTCTCCGAGGTAACTCAACCGGAGGTACGCTCTACCTCCAAAGACAAAGGCAGGAAGATCAAGTCTTGCCGCACGGTCTCTTCTGCAACGGAAGAGGCGCTTCCTGTGCAGACGCGTGCACAACAGAACTCCCAGCCCGGTGAAGCTGCCGCCGAAGTGGTGCCTCCAGGCACCATCCCTGAGGAGGGTCCATCCAAGCCCTCAGCAGCCAATAAACAAAAGCAAGTGGAGGCCCGTTTCGACAGACCTCTGCGGAAAGAAAATGCTTCGGGGGTAGCCAAGCCCCACAATTTTGACATTCTGGCACAACTGGCCAGTACTCCTGCACGCTTGTCTTTGTTCGAGCTCCTGCGCCTCTCCAAGGACTCCCGAGAAGCTCTCTGCGAAGCTCTGAAGGATGCCGAATCCTTTCTCAGTCAGGTCAAGCAACCTGAAGACCTACCAACTACTTGTGCACACTGTCATTGTGCGGATGAAGTTATCCCAAACATAACCTTCACCAACAAGACATGCTGCTCAAGCATCACCGACATAACCGACCGTTATATTACACAGGGTACATCGGTTCGGTAAAGGTGAGCAGGATTCAGATCGATCCGGGGTCTTCCCTAAGCATCATTCCAAAGGCGCTGCTATCAAAGCTGGGGATCCCAATGTACCGGCTAGCGCCCTCCAATACGACCATCAGCGGCTTCAACGCCAGCAAGAGCGAGCCACTGGGCAAGATCCGGCTGAAGTGTCACATCGGCAGCCTCAAAACTGAGGTGACTTGTTATGTGGTGGATGCCGAGGTCAACTACAACATCTTACTCGGACGACCATGGTTACATGAGTACATGGTGGTGCCCTCCACGCTCCACCAATGCATGAAATATGTATCCACCAACGGCGTCATCCGGACGGAGTTTGCAGATATCGATCCCTTCAAAGGGATTGAGGCCTACTTCACCGATTCCGACTTGTACAAGCCACTTGACGAGGAGGAAGCCAACGACGCCGATGATGAAGCAGAGACGGCAACAGAGCCGGACTTGGAGCCCGAAGCGACTCCTAACGCCCCCTTGAAAATTCGTCTGAAAGGGAGACCACCCCAGAAGGCGCCTCCAATGAGCATCAAGCTATCAGGAAAAGCGCCAGCTCGCGAAGCTCCCCTGAAGATACGCCTCAAGGGGAAGCCACCACAAACAGCGGCTCCCCTGGTGGTAAAATTACAAGGGAAGGCGCCACTCATCGAAGGCGCAACCGAGGCACCCCTCAAGGTGCATCTTAAAGGCAAGCCGCCGCAGTCATCCAAGATGCCGGAGAGGGCTCACACAACCCTCTCAGACCCCAAAGTCAGAGCGGTGGAGGACTCTCCTGATCCGGCCCCAGTGCTTACAGACGAGGAGCTTGGCGAATATATCTCTGCTGATGTAGACGCACCCTCCTTCGACAATGTAATCCCACGGGATAAAATCTCGTACTTTATCAATAATAGAGTGTCTTTCAATTATTCTTGTCTTCCACACTGGAATGCCATGTATACATTAGACAACGCTCTACGGTCGTTGCAAACACAAGTAACGACCGTCTACCACAATCAAATAGTCCCGTCTCAAGGAGTCTTCATAGTCCCTCCACGAAGCCGAGACGAAGGCACCATCATCTCGGGCAAAATCGAGCGTCGTCGGAACCTCCCGTCAATCGAGCCCGAACCTGATACCGGCAGAGTACAAGTCTATCGGTACACAGATGCGGCTAAGCACATCATCCAAAAGATGGGCTACGACCTGAAAAGCAATAAAGGCCTAAACTACGGCAAGGGTCGGCATCTCCCTGTCCGGCTTTCGATGCCCAATGGAAAGCCACAGGATTACTATAATCGGACTCGACGGGGGTTAGGCTATGTCACGCCGCCATCAACTCCAGAGAGTTCAGACGCAGAAGACATAGAACAATCCCACTCGTCAGAAGCATCGACGTGGGATTCCGATACCAGTATCGGATCAGTCTTCAGGAAAGTGCTGTCAGCTAACATGACATCGGCGCAACCTCAGAAAGATGAAGGCGAAGACCAACCGCCGGAACCCTTCGAAGAGGAACCCTGGGCTCAACGCCTAGGAGAACAATGGGAGTCTCATTTTGAGTTACGAGAACCTCCCACCGAAGACGAAGTCGAGCAAATCGACCTCGGGGATGGGTCTTCTTCTAAACCCATCTTTATCAGCAAAAGCTTGGAAGGAGAAGACCGAGAATCTTTAGTCCAACTCGCTAAGGAATATATCGACGTCTTCGCCTGGAGCTACGAAGACATGTCGGGTCTCGATCCACAGATCGCGATGCATAGGTTGAACATCTTACCAGATGCCAAACCTATCAAACAACAACAGCGACGCTTCCGCCCGGACATCATGAACGCCATCGATCAGGAGGTGGACAAACTCTTGACCAGTGGCTTCATCCGTGAGGAACAACACCCGGACTGGGTAGCCAACGTCGTCCCTGTCACCAAGAAGAACGGGAAGATACGAGTCTGTATCGACTTCAGGGATCTCAACTCTGCTTGCCCGAAGGATGAATTCCCGCTCCCAATCACCGATGTAATGATTGACAACACATGTGGCTTTGAACGCATGTCCTTCATGGACGGGTATTCAGGCTACAATCAAATCAAGATGTTCCCCGATGACGCAAAACACACGTCATTCAGGACTCCAAAGGGTGTTTTCTGCTACACAGTAATGCCTTTCGGCTTGAAGAACGCCGGTGCAACGTACCAGCGAGCTATGAGCACCATCTTCCGTTAACATCTTCGCAAGACAGTTGAGTGCTATGTTGACGACATCGCAGTCAAAAGCCGCCTCAAAAGAGATCACCTACAGGACCTAAAGACGGTCTTCGATCTCATGCAGGCACATCAACTCAAAATGAACCCCGCTAAATCCTTCCTGGGGGTTTCTAGCGGCAAATTCTTGGGCTTTGTCATCACGGCAAAAGGCATTCATGTCGATCCCGAGAAGACTAAAGCCATCCTTAACATGGACCCTCCGAAGAACCTTCGAGAACTTTGGGGCTTACAGGGACGTTTGGCATACATCCGGAGGTTCATAGCAAACCTCTCCGGTAAATGTCAACCCTTTACTCAGCTCATGAAGAAGGGAGTCTCTTATGTCTGGACAGAGGAGTGCCAAAAGGCTTTCGACGACATCAAGGCTTACTTAACAAGCCCGCCAGTCCTAGTGGCACCTGTCTCCGGCAAACCATTCCTCCTCTACGTCCGTGCCATGGATCATTCCCTCGGCGCTTTGCTGGCTCAAAACAGCGATGCAGGCTACGAGCAAGCAATCTACTACCTCAGTCGAACACTCATCGGGGCCGAACACCGGTACAACCCCGTTGAAAAGGAGTGCTTGGCTTTGGTGTTTGCCATTCAGAAGACTCGTCATTACGTCTCGGGCCAGACAATTCACGTCATCTCCCGAGTCAAACCGCTCAGAGTTCTCATGACGAAGCCAGGGTCATTAAACTCCCGGCTGGCTACATGGGCGATCCTACTAACACCATACAACATGGTGTTTGTCCTGCAGAAGGCAGTCAAGGGTCAAGCTCTGGCTGACTTTTTAGCTGCACACCCCATCCCAGAATCTTCAAAACTCTATGAAGACATCCCGGATGAAGTCCAAGAATCAAACGTCACTGAAGGAAGCCCCGTTTGGCGGATGTTCTTCGATGGCGCTTCAAGAACGGGCCCCAATGGCCAAATCATCGCGGGAGTGGGGGTAGTCTTAGTCTCCCCCGATCAGCTGGTCATCCAGCGCGCATACTCCCTTTCGAAGCCGTGCTCCAACAATGTTGCTGAGTACAATGCACTCGTCATGGGACTCCAGCTAGCACAACAGCTGGGGGTGGATCATCTGGAAGCCTACGGCGACTCGAAACTCGTCGTAAACCAGATTCGGGGGCAATACGAGGTTCGCCATGAAGATTTGATCCCTTACCATGAAGTTGCATTGAACATCATTTCAACCTTCACTGGGTTCTTCATCGAACGTGTACCCCGCCTACAAAACTTGGAGGCTGACGCTCTAGCTGGCCTCGCAGCCTCATTGGCCGCGCCCCTTGGGACTCAACACTATGTCACGGTAACTGGCCGAGACTTGATTTGTCCCAGAAACAACCTATGTTTGCAAATGGCTCACGCCATGCCGACAAATACTGGGGTTAATGTTCGAGACTGGAGGTTCCCGTTCATCGACTTCGCTGTCTACGGAATCCTTCCAGAGGACCCGAAGGAAGCTGTCTCAGTCAGGAGACGCTCTCTTCGATTCTACTACGATACAGCCACTAAAACGCTGTACCGACGCTCCTTCGACGGGCTTCTCCTTCGATGCCTGTCTAACGAAGAAGCAGCCGAAGCTCTTCGAGAAGCTCATGACGGAACTTGCGGCGCTCACCAACCAGGGCCTAAGTTGCAAGATCGACTGCGACGTATGGGCTACTACTGGCCAACCATGGTTGCCGACGCAGTGGAATATGCTAAGAAGTGCCATGCATGCCAACTTCATGCAGACTTCATACATACACCATCTGAACCTCTACATCCTACAGTCGCCTCCTGGCCATTCGAAGCCTGGGGCATGGACATTGTAGGGCCAATCACCCCTCCTTCATCGAGAGGACACCGCTTCATCCTGGCCATCACCGATTACTTCTCCAAATGGGCGGAAGCAGTCCCACTAGCAGAAGTAAAAAGCTCCAGGGTGGTCAGCTTTATCAAACACCATGTCATTTACCGTTTTGGGGTACCCCAGCGAATCATCCATGACAATGGTCCTCAGTTTATCAGCCACATTTTCAGCAGGTTCTGTGACAAGAATCGCATTCAAAACGTGGCCTCAACCGCCTACAATCCGGCAGCAAACGGATTGGCCGAGGCATTCAACAAAACTATCGTCAGGCTACTCAAAAAGGTCGTGTCATCCAACAAATGCGACTGGGACGAAAAGCTTGGCGAATGCCTTTGGGCCTACCGCACAACGGTACGGACCCCAACAGGCAACACTCCATTCTCCCTGGTCTACGGGAGCGAAGCAGTACTGCCTCTCGAGATACAGATACCTTCGCTCCGCGTGGCAATCACAAACGATCTCACAGAAGAAGACAATCAACGTCGTCGTCTGCGGGAATTGGAGGCACTTGACGAAAAGCGTCTCCTAGCTCAACAACGCATCGAACTTTACCAAGCCCGTATATCACAGGCTTTCAACAAGAAGGTCAAGCAAAGAACTTTCCAAGTTGGCGACCTGGTTTTAGCAGTCAGAAGGCCAATGGTGTTAACTCACAAGACACCAGGGAAGTTCGAGCCCAAATGGGAAGGACCCTTCATCATTGAAACGGTATACTCAAACGGTGCTTACCGGCTCGCCAAACCCAATGGGGACTTGTTCATGATGCCCATCAACGGCAAGTTCCTAAAGAAGTACTACTCTTGACATCCTCCAAGACATGTATTTCCCCAAACAACCTCTTTTCACAAAATCAATCGCTTCCGGAACCCAGCTGTTCTGTGGCATCCTTCCGTAGAAAGATAACCACGTCCACATTACCTCTGAGTTGTCTCTCTACATCCTACAAAGCGGAACCTTACACTTCGTGAGCTTACGCTATCCTTCATGTTTACCACGTCCACATTACCTCTGAGTAAACATCCCGTACAAACAACTCCTGCGTTGTCGTACATTGATCGCAGAACTTCCACGTCCACATTACCTCTGAGTTGTTCAGCGTATCTCCCAGGATCATTCCTACCACGTCCATAAACACCTCTGAGTAGGAAGATTCTATCATTTGAACCTAATGATTGCCATGTCCACATTACCTCTGAGCAAACATGTTGGTTCCTTTATACTTATTATCTGTACCTAAAAACCAAGGTACGCAAAAGATAATAGGTCCACATAAATCATCAAGTTCATGAAATCAAAAATGAACACATCAAAGAGATAGTGTATTTCTTTATTTTTTTTAAAAAAAAGGAGTACAGAAATACGCTATTTCCCCAGCAAGAGTTGCAAAAAAAAACACATAAAAAAGAAGAGAAGCTACAATCCCCGATCCTTCCCAGGGTGGGACGAGAGTTCTCTGACTCGACATCTCAGGTCGGCAGTGCGAGTTTCCACAGTCGCCTGGACTCGCAGCTCGGCTTCTTGACGCATTAACCCGACAGCCTCAGCGGAAGTTTTACTCTCATACTTCTCATCAAGCTGTCGTCGCTGCTGAGCCAAAGCAAGGGTCCGCTGAGTAAGAGTCGTTTCCTCCTGCTTGAATGCCACGTGTTCAGCCAGGACACGCTCAGCCTCTAGTTGAAGTTGGGCCCGCTGGTCTTCAAAACGGCGCATCTGAGCATCAACCTCTGCGATGTTAGCATCCACCGCAGCCCGCTTCTCCGTCGTCTTCTTCATAGATTGAGACAGCTGCTCCGCCGCAGCCTCAGTCCCAGCCGCTTCACGCTCCCAACTGCTCACCTCGGCTCGATGGGAAGCCTCGATCTCAGCCATCGACTTTCCTATCTCTGCATCTATCAAGACCGAGAGGTCATTTCGTTGGATGCGCTGCAGTTCCGCGAGCCGCTCGTCCAGTTCCATCACCGAAACCTCCAGAATTTCAGCCATATGGTCATGGCCCTGGTGAGTGCGGATCAGCTCGATACAAGGCATTGCCAAAGCTTTTGCTGTCGCAAAGCTCCCCTTGCCATCCATCACTGCAGATACTCCTTTCTCCAGCATTTTGTACACTCCCTCGACGAGGAACTTCACATACTCGTCGGCATCCGCCAGCACCTGCGGCGTCATAGTAGGAGTTGGGGGAGCTACTACAGTTTGCGGACCGGAGGAAGATCCGCCAACCTCGATCTGAGAGGTTTGAACCTCGGCAGCAATAGGCTCTTCATCAACAGGGGCCAGACTGCTAGCCCGAGGTGCCGAAGGAACAGAAGGAGCCGGCACATGCGTCGTGATAGTACCCCAAGTAGAAGGAGCAACAGAGGGTTCCACACCCTTACCCTTCTCAAGCCCGGAGAAATCACCGACGTCAACGGCTACCTCTTCCCCCGACATTCTATCAGCATCAGCCACCTCCCCCGGCAAAACGGGGAGGTCAACATTTATCTCCTGGCCAGCCCCAGGAGACAAGACCGGCAGAAGAGTCTCACTCTTCTCAAATCCCACTACAGGGACAAAATCTGTCGCTACCGCCTGATCGGTAGCCATCTCTATGTCCATGGTTGAAGCCAAGGAAGGATTCGGCAATGATTCAGCCGACCTCCCTTCATCATGACAAAGAGGGAAATCAACCCTCTCCTCTATCCTCACTGCTTCTGCTGCCCCCACAACGGACCCTTGCAACGCTGGAGGGACGTCACCAGAAGGCGACGAACTCCAATCCACTTCATCATCAGGATGTCTCGAGTCTGTAAGACCCTCAGCGTCCAAGGCCTCCACGGCAGATGGTACTATCCCAGAAGTTGTTGCGACTTCAAAGCCAGGAGATACTAAAACCTCCGCAGGAACATCTTCGGGACCCTCCTCCACAGGAGACATCATCATTGGTGGAATGCGCTCCTCAGAAGAGCCTGCCACCTCCTTCGGCTTACTGGTGCTCGATTTCGAAGCACGAGACTTCTTCTTCAATCCCTACAAGAAGAAGAGCATAAGTCGCCACAATGACATAAAAAACTGGAATTATGAAGCACTCCTTACCTCAGCGGGAGCTAAGCCCGTTGGCGTTACAAGTGGCGTTTTCGTAATCTTCGGGGTCGACGTCCTTCTCGACCTTTTCAGTACGGAAGAACCAGCTTCTGGGTCAGCCCGCCGTTTCCCGACAGACGGGTCTCTCACTGGTGCCATAGCAACAGCCCGATACCCCGCCAATTCTGGCAGACGATATGATCGAGCCACCACCAACATATTCGTTGTTGCCTCCAACTGGGTTCCAATGATGAAACTAGTCTCCCTGTCATAACCAGGAGACGTAGTATTCATAGTACAATACAGCTTGGCGGCCGGATATAAGATCGGCGGCCGAGGATTGCGAACTGGTGTGGTAAACTTAACGCTAGTGCATCCAGCGTTATAATACTGCCAGCCCCGGGCTCCATCCAGCAAACTCCCGATGAAGCCTAGACTGCTACTGGGATTCCGCAGCATTAGCTGAGTGTAGCCAAATTGACGAGCAAATCGGCTTGGCAAGTACGGTTCCAGATAACACCTGTTCTGATTTCGGTAGACCAGATACGAAGGCCGGATACTCTGCAACCAACGAAAACTCCATTTCGGCAAAGTAACCGCATCCTCGCCAGAATCAACCAAATCCTGGTCGGCCTCGAAATTCTTGAAGATCGGGCCAACCTTCACGATTTCCCACCCCTGAAGGAATGACAAAACCCTCCTACAAACGGGGACGCCAGTGTAAGACCACTTCCTCTTGTAGAAGCGGCAAATGAAGGCATCTCCTTCAACATGGTCCTCCTCAGGACCAGGACTCATCACATTCGGATGATGTAAGATCAGCCAACCCATAAGATAATGGAAAGGCAGCTCGGCCCGGGGAAAGTTGTCATTATTACCTTTCTCGTGGATCACATCATCCGCAAAAGACCTCAAACCGCGCAGCAGGTTGCACACCATCGCGGGGAGGAGAGCCAGAGGTCGTCCAAAGGCCAACTTCACGGCAGGCAAAATGAGATTCCGATGTACCCTCTCAACAGCACCGGATCCCCCTGCAAATATGCAATCCCGGAGCCATATCATCAAGTAGGCCGTCAACACTGCCTTAGATGACATCCGGTGCTCGCAGTGCCAGAAACAGCTGTACGTGTTCTTGCCGCTCTCATTTGAATGTGGGGTCCTCTCGTCCAGCCGGGTTATTTCAGAACTCACTTCCGCGGGTGTCAAGCCCTGCGGAGTCGCAAACCGGATCCTCGAAGGATCCGCCAAATCCTGTCTGAAAACATAGTCCCTCCAAGCAGTCACGTGAGGTTGGGTCTTACCCTTGTCCCTCCGGTGCATCAGATAATGATGGCTCGTCACCTCCTTGAAAACGGCCATCATCTCCGGGTCCTTATCTTCCAAGACCTGGATCTCTTCATTCGATGGAAAATATTCCTCGTACGGTTCCGAGCCCCAAGGAAGCTTGGACACTTCGTACATCTCATGAAGGGCCAATCCCAACTCCCCCACTGGAGTAAAGAAGCTGCCAGTATGGGCGTTGAAAAGCTCCAACAGCGCAAGGAACATCGGCTTATTGAGGTCCACGCCTGCCTGCGTGGCCCGAATAGCGGCAGTTAGCCCTATCTCTTTAAGCTCAACTTTGAACCTGGAAAGCACCCAGGAGGTCAACTCGTCCCACTTTGGGATGTAGTGACACCAACCTTCGACTCTAAAACCAGCTGTCGGATACGTGACCTTCGACGTCAGCATCCGATTTGCAAAAGTCGGGGCACTGAAGGGAAACGTGTCATTTGGGACTTCACTATAGATGCTCCCGGGACGCAAAGCTCGGTAACTGAACAAAGAACCGGTTCGTGAGGCGGTCAAGGTATCTCGCTGGTTCGAGGTGGTGTCAATCGAAAGGGAACCCCCCAAGGCACCTCCTTGAGAAGGAGTAAGTTCCCAATCCATCCTTCTCTTCGAAGCTAGACGGTAAAAGGCTGTCAGTGGCAACTGGCAGTCAACCTGTCGCATGTATAACATCATGCCCTTAGCTGCAAAGAACCAGTCTTCTCTGATCTTCAATATCTTCGCTTCGGAAGAGACTAATCGGTCGCCAAACAGAAAGGCAGGCTTTAAGAAAGTCACACCTTCAGAATCAGCAGACTTCAGTTTACCGCTCTCCATCATACTCTGGAGGAAAAGCGGCAACTGGACCTGGATTTGTAGCATCCTCTCACGAGGTTGGTCCTGAAGGATAGCATCCTTTGCAGGGTTGATCACCGCCTCATCAAAATCAACTCCCATCTGACAAAGAGAAGCGTCCAGGAGGACCTCATTCAACAAAGGGATCGTCATCGACACTGGCACAACAAAAGTGGAAGTCAGGCAAAAAGACAAAATATGTCAAGCAGACTGGCGCATTACCAGGATATGAACCCATGCGCATCTGCTTCGGCGCATCATCAGGGCATAGGCCCATGCGCGTCAGCATGCCTCGGCGTATCATCAGGGCGTAAGCCCATGCGCGTTGGCATTGGAGCTTCGGCGCATTATCAGAGCGTGAGCCCATGCGCGTCAGCAAAGGCTTCGGCGCATCTTCAGGGAATAAAACCCATGCGCGTCAGCCATTAAAATCTCGGTGCATGATAAAGGTATAAACCTATGCACGTCGGCAGGATAGAACCTCGGCGTATCATTAAAGACCGAAGTCTATACGCGTCGGCAGTTAGGGCACAGAGCCCAAAGCAGAGACGAAACCCACCTGTCACCTCAGGACGAACGTCGGCAAGAGGCGCAAGAGTGATAGGTACATCCTCATCCGCGGACTCCTTCGCTTTCTCCTTTCCCTTGCCGGCAGCGCCGCGAGGAGTCTTGGGAGCCATTCTCTCGAAGAAGGAGAAGTTAGGGTTTTGAGGAAGAAACTCTAAAGAAGCAGAGGCACAGAGAAGAAGAACTCTTTCTCTTTCCGACTCTTACTTATTTATAGGGCATGGTCGCACGCGTGAACAGATGACGTGTGACCTCAGCCGTCGCCTCGGGTTCTGCAAGGATAGCAGCAAATAAAACCAAAAGATCATCATTAATCTTTTCGGTTACCGAGGCACCATCATCATTAACTGAGAAGAGCATGCGCCCGAACAAGCATGCGCCCAGAAATCATGCGCCCTGACCTCCATGCTTCTTATTTCAAAGTATTCCAAAACTTATTCAAAAGTTTTGAAAACTTTGAAGGGGGTCTTGTAGAAGCATGGAATTTCACAACCAGAAAGCCCATGCGCCAGACACTACATGCGCCAGAACTCAGACGAAGAACTTCACAGCAAAGTCAATAACTATAGACATTTGAAAAAGGACTTTTTATTTATATATAAAAGTCTATTACATGTCTAGAAAAGGCTGTACAAAGGAGAATTTCTACAAAGGAAAGAGCCTAAGACTACAGCCAGCGGCCATCATGCGCCTTCAGATAAGGGCAGCGGCCACCATGCGTCTCCAGATAGGCGCAGCATCACTATGCGCCACCAGTAAGGAGCAGCAGATATCATGCGCCTCCATCCAGGCGCATCCCATCATCTCTCCAGCAGCTCAGTTATGTGCATCCCTTCAGCCAAATTCTTCCAGCCAGGCTCACCTGGCCGAGCAGAGCCCAGTTATGCCGCTCTTCCAACCAGGCTCGCCCGATAAATGCTTCGACACAAAGCATTTAACCCTCTGGCTGGAACCAAGGAAGAGAAGAGCACCGCAAATGCTGTGGCCAGGGGAGGCTTCGAAAGAGCCTCCAAAGCCGAAGGAAGACCGTGATCGAAACCACGGCTAAAGGAGCAGCTTTCGACACGATCAAAGTGGGGAAACCCCACTTTGCAGGAAGAAAGAGCCTTGCACCGCCATTTCGATCTACGGCTCTGCCGGAATAACGGAGACGAGGCTCGAGCATCCCTATCTTTGGATGCAACAGGCACCTTCCGCCTGCCTCAGAAGCCCTCGACTCCGTCTTTTGGATGTAACAGTCACCTTCAAGTGCATCAAAGACAACGCAGCGTCTCATCTTCACCCTCGGGAGCACTTCGTCAGCAGAATGCACCCGTATGTTCAAGTTCATATTGGAAGTACGTGAGGGAATGAGAAGAAAATCTTCTCTCCATGCCACTATTTATAGGCCGGGCAGATCAAACCCACGCGCCAAGTGGATGGCCCTCCGAATTTTGTGCAATGAATTTACATTAAATGGATGAACCGGACGCCTCGAATTCAGCCAAACGGCTATTTATAGCACTCGAAGAGCGAGACAGCCGCATCATTAAAAGACATGTCCGATGCGCCAGCCAGACAGCGCATCACACGGACGCGCCCTTCGGCATCAGGCGCATCACACAGACGCGCCCTACAGTATTCGGCGCATTATAGAGGGTGCGCCCCCACACATCTCCATACCGAGTGGAACGCCAACCGACGTGCCCACTCAGCTGTCCATCGAACGTCACCAACATTAAATGCTGAACTGACAGAGTTGGCAGCACGCCTCCCAAAGTCTGAACAATTGACAGCTTTATTCAGAAAATAAAGCGTCGGCAACGTCAGCATTATCATGACTTCCGACGGCTACTGCCACGTGGCCACCCGCATGTGCCTCTACGACCTTGCGTCAACACCCGCATGCGCCTCTACGGCCATGCGTCCAAACCAGCATGCGCCTCAAAAGCCATGCGCCTCAGACCCTTCACTGATCCCTAAAGACAGAAGAAGAGTCTCCGGTTGAAGTTTTGCATGCGCCTCAAAAGCCATGCGCCCCAGACTGATCTCTGATCCCGAAAGACAGAAGGAAAGTCGCCTGCATGCGCCTCAAAAGCCATGCGCCCCAAATGGTTTGTAACTCCTAAAGGTTATGAGCCGCAGCCTCCTCCTGCGCCCAATCCAAGGCGCAGCCCACCAGATCACTCCTCTCCACCAAATCCGAGATCTTCGAACCATGAGTCGACGACACGTGTCTTTTGACTCAACTCATCCAAGATTTCAGCAACGGAAAGATCTTCTCCCTGCTACGTGCCGGCTCACAACAGCAGTATGAAGAGTTCTCTCCCTCGATCAGGGCGCAGCATCCGTGCGCCTCCATCAGCGACCTCCACGTGGCATCCCCACACCGGCGCATCCTGCATGCGCGCATAAGCAGCCAGCCTGCAAAACTATAAATAGAAGGATCATCTCCTTCACACACACAGAGACTCAGAACAGAAGACTCACAGAGAATCCACAACAGAGAATCACCGGAGAGGCAGTTCTAGACACTCAACGTCTTCCTCCTCTCAGCAAGCTCCAGCACCCAGAGTAATCAACACCTTCAGAGAACCGATAACCGCCGTCAGCCGGTCAACGGAGTCAACGCATTACCACTCGCTCCATTGGCACTAAGGACCCAGCTTAAACAAAAGTGTACTCCTAGGACTACATCTAAGTCCTATATTGTATCACTGTTCTGTTTGTATTAAGATTTCAATCAAAACAATTTTAATGGCAAACATATATGTATATATATATATATATATATATATATATATATATATATATATATATATATATAGATAGATAGATAGCTAGATAGTTAGTAGATATATATAGATATATATAGAGAGAGGGGAAGAAGTAGAAGAATAAGAAGAAGGAGAAGAGGAATAAGAAGTAGCAGCAGCAGCAGTAGGAAGTAACAGCAGCAGCAGCAGTGGACTGCAGTAGCAGCAGCAGCTACTGCAGTAGCAGCAGCAGCAGTTAGCAGCTGCAGTAGCAGCAGCAGCAATTAGCAGCTGCAGCAGCAGCTAGCAAGAGCAGGAGCAGCAGTAACAAGCATAGGCAAGAATAAGGAGAAGGAAAAGAATAAGAAAAAGAAGAATAAGGAGAAGGAAAAGAATAAGAAAAATAAGAATAAGGAGAAGGGAAGGAAAAAGGAGAAGGAGAAGGAAAAGAAGAGTGGTAGTAGTAGGAGTTGAAATGGTGATAATAGTGGTGTTAGGATGGGATTTTGAGGAGAGTGAGTGAATAGGATTTAGTGAAAGGGTGAAATTGAGTTCCGAGTGTCGGAACACGTCCAAAATTGGATGAGACTTAGATTATGTGAATTAGATTTTGTGGGTAGGCTCCCGAGTTAAAATTGGGGTTTTGTGTGGGACTAGGAGGATGGTATCACACGATATCATTGAGTATCTCGCGATACTCAAGATAATCGGTGAATCGGCAACATATGTCGTAAGATGGACTGAATGTCCACTCTACCTAGGAAGCTTGGAGGGAATGATAGTGTAGGCTAGTATCCTACTACCCTAGGAAGCACGGGTCGAAATACCAAGTGTAGGTAGGCTAACTTGGTATTGGACTAGGGAAGCGGGTCCAATGGCGAACATTATTTTGACCCAAAATTATAATTTTGCCCTTGTTCCAGAATTGAACTTTTGGACAGGCGTTTCCTAGGTATATCTTCTTCACCGAGATCATTTTTGATGTTTGTTTCGGCGACTGAAGTCATATGTGATTTGTGAGTTTTGGTGCTGACACTTGCTACTCTTGGATTGCCCTTCTCGTACCGCAGGCAAGTATTCCTTGCCATAGATTCTGATTGTGCTCATTTATTTTTAGTATATTTTATTATTGCATATTTCTTTCTCTTATCTGTCATTTTGTTTCTATTGGACGTCCAAGTCACACTTGGGTGCAAGCGGCTAAATTTAGTCGTTATATTTATTTATGTCTTATTTGCATGTCGACCTTGTGTCAGTTCTCTATGAGTATGTGGGGTATTTTTATATCCCCTATGGCCTTAACACATGTGTATCACGTGATGAGTGAGTTCATATAGGACACGGACCTGCGTACTCGACTGGCCATCGATACGTACGGGACGTGCGACGGTTAGGAGGTAACTGCTATTAGTGAGTCGAGTTAGAAGCCATAACAGTTGCCAAATGGACAGGTTGTGGATACATCTTGGATAAGAGCATTGGAGGGAGGGGACAGCTACTAGCGTAGGGGCTACATTTACTTTTTACACACATTATGGGTGATAGTGACTCGGATGAGCACTACGTGCTGCCCGACCGATAGTGTCTCGGATGAGCGCTACTTGACGGCCACTCTTTATTACTTGCTTGCGTGAATCCGTTACAGCCCCTGCGTAGAACGTTGTCCTCTAAAGTGCATCTCACATAGACGGTTAGAAGATTCTGTAGAGTCATAGTTGCATATTTTACACATTCAGTTACTTTGGCATGTTTTCTGTATCTTGTTACGTCCCTCTGAAGACCTGGTGATCTCTCCAGGATTAGACGAACAGGACTATCCCGAGGAGTACGGTGCAATATTGGATCCATCATACATCGATGACGAGGCATCTCCTGCTCATACTTAGTTTTATTCTTTATTATCTGAGACCATGTACTGGACATCTTTTTATCATCTTTCTTGCTGTTTGAGGAGGTTGGACTCCATTTAGTTGAGACTATTTTTCTATAACTGTTTGGAGTGGGAATGTCCACCCGGCTATATTTTGACATCATCATTTATCTTATTTAGTGGGCTTTATTATATTTTCTGTGTTGAGTTGTGGATGAGATTTAGTTATATTATTGTGGCTCATCATATATCATTATTACAGCTTATGTACCAATACGAGGATTACCGTATATTGGTGTATTCTTCGTATAAGTACAGCTGGCATGTCTACGTACTTAGTCCTACGTATTTTGGGACTGGGACATTACATATTTTTGTGGTAGCCCATGCAGGTCCAGTAATATTGTTGGGTTACATGACTGTGTTCAACAAGCCTGCAAACTAGGAATAGGATATAGGATATCATCCACTTACTACTACCTTCTTTGATCTCTACTCCATCTTCTTTTCCTATAAACTTATTGAATTCCCTTCAGCTTGAGATTGTTCTAACCAACTCTAAATTTTTGTGCCAATATAGGATGAATCTTCGTAGCGGTCTCACTACTCCCCTTGCCATTACTGACGGAAACACTACTGCTCCAGTGGAACCAGTGAATCCGCAGCAGCCAACTATGTCCCCGACCACTCCAGCACCATCCGGGCCATCCCTCCAGCTAGTGATGACCCCAGCTATGACTCAACAGACTGGTCCCAAGGATCCTGCACCCCAGGGAGAGTACCTACCACTACCACCACCTTATCCACCTCTGTTCCCACCACAGATTCCACCCACATGCCCATCATCATATCCACCACAACAGCCACCACAGTATCCACCCCAGCAGCCCCCACCATATCCATCACCATATCCACCATCATATCTACCCTAGTATCCTCCACAGAATCCACCTCAGTATCCACCTACATACCTCCCACAATATCCTTTCCCATATCCTTCATATCCTCCACAGTACGGGTCACAGGGTGCCCCACAGATCATGCCCCAGATGCCATACCTGCCCCCACAGTAGGCCATGCCTCAGACTGGTGGGGCTACTACAGAGCAGATCCTCCAGAGCCTGGTACAGGCTCAGATGCAGCAGAGCGAGGCCATCCGGAGGAGTTTGGAGACAGCATTGGCCCGAGCACCACAAGCCTCTGTAGGTTCTATCGAAGGATTTCGCAACATGAATCCTCCACACTTCAAGGGTACTGAAGACGTCATTAGGATCACCAATTGGCTGGTTAAGACAGAAAATCTTCTGAAGGCTTCAGAGTTATCCGCAGGTCTATGGATGACGGCAGTGAAGTTACAGCTGGAAGAAAATGCTTATGATTGGTGGGTCACAGAGGAGAGACGGCTAGGAATTGATCAGACGTGGGAGAAATTCAAAGAACTGTTCAATAAGAAGTTTTTCTCCGACACTGCCAAGGATGCTCTATATGATCAGTTTCTACACTTGGAGCAGGAGAATATGACAGTTGACGAGTACGACGCCGAGTTTAGTCGACTGAGTCATTTTGTACCAGGGTTGGTTACGACAGAGCTGGAGAAAGCCAAAAGATTTTCATAGAGGCTTGAGTATAGAGTTGCAGAGGTACACCAGCTCCGAGTCGAGGGTCTCCCAAGCAGTTGTTCTGGCAGAGGCTAGAACTCAGGAGGCCATAAGCAAGAAGGCAAATCGACGAGTTACATCGACTACGGGATCATCCAAGACCACTACCGGAGGGCCAGTGATACATCCCCCCACACATCAGCATCAGCAGAGGACAGGGCCATACCAGACACAAGAGAAGGCCACTTGCCATTATTGTGGCAAAGTTGGTCATGTTTTGCGAGATTGTAGACGACGGTTGGGACATTATTTGATTTGCGGATCGAATCAGCTCCAGGCTAAGGATTGCTTATTTCAGAGGGTTACACTACATAATCAGCAACAGAGGCCAGCTATTGCAGGACCAGGAGCACCTCGACCACCCTTGCCAACTTAGGCAACCCAATTCTAGTAGGCTAGAGCACAGACGGGCAATCAGAGAGTGGGGAGCACTAGCGGCAGAGGAGGCAGAACCAAAGGTAGACGTCATAGCAGGTATGGTTTTAGTTGTATCATTTCCTGCCATCACATTATTTGACACTGGAGCCACCCATTCATTCATAGCCACTAGCTTTGACACTAGACACAGTATACCCATGTCATCTCTATCTAAACCTTAGAATCCTCATTGGGAAGGAGTTGTACCTGTCAGTGGTATCTGTAGAGATTGCTCTGTAGTATTATGTGGTAGAGAGATGAGTGCACGACTACTTGTATTCCCCATGTCTACCTTCGACGTCGTTCTCGGATGGACTGGTTGAGCCAGCATTTCGCTCTTATCGACTGCCATAGAGGCAGTATCATACTTAGACCCTCGGCTGATTCAGAGTTCGAGTTCACCCAAAAAGAAGCATTGAGGAGTGAAAATGTTAAATCTTGGAAAAGTTAGTAGTAACGGGATGAAAGTTCACTTCGAGATTATAGAAGGGATTAAACTTGTAATCATGATCAAATTAGACAGCTTGGAGTGAATACAAAAGTTTGGTTGTTCCTTTGAAAAACTTGTTTAGAAACTTTTATAGGAAACTCAAGTTTTAAAATTTTTAATGGTAGACCACCATGAAACCCTAATGGGTTGGAAGGATTCCATACTAATTGCCATATCCCTCATGCCAATGTTAATAGCATATGCATAAGTGTTGCTAGTTATCCATAAAATCATGTGGTTATATTTAAAACTTGACACACTCGACATCCCCTCAAATCTAGATTTTATTGTGACTTCCTAACCATTTGAAACTGGAGAAATGATTAGATTATTCCTTGATCATACTCCATCTAAGTGGCTATCATATCTCTAAAAACTATATTTCTAACTCATTTTACCTTGAATTGCTAGAATCTAAATCATCTTTATTTCATGCTTTAACTTGGCCATTATTTTGTGCGTTAAACATTATCTCATAGACTCTCACTTTCTATTTTAAATTCTTTTGTGTCCTTACCGTGACTTAAATAATTGGAGCATAACACTAGACTTTTCCATCCGACAAATTCTATATGTAAGACCTAGACGAGCCTACCTTCATGTGGTTATATCATGTCCCACTAAAATACGTCCCTTCATGCTCTATTTGCTTGATACGACTCTCGAGTCGAAAGGACTAAACTCAAATCCTTACCATGAAACTAATATATTTTCTAGCTGTAGATAAGACTCTACCTTGACTAATTCTTTCTACCCGATGTGTGATTGTGTTCTACTTGCCGCCTTAAAATGCTTGACTTGTGCTTTACCTTGATTGCTTGACCTATTGAACCCTACACCACTAGTTCAAATTTTAAGTTGGGTAGAATACCTCACTACCTAACAAACATTTTTCCGGTAAACCATATAGATGAGTTCATTTATACTAATAATTTGAGGACCTTGGAATGATTGATTTCCTTCATCACTACCTCTCTTACTTACATATTTCTCCACCTTGTGCTGCTAATTTAGCCTTAGTTTTACAAGCTTATTCCTTTATCGAGCTTGTTCATGACATATTTTATTGGGCGCGCCCACTAATATATTGTCCAATCAGAACCGGTGCATGATGGTCTGATCAACCGAGTACATTTTGGTTCGCTTACATCAATCGTTCTACACGGATGGAGACGTAGCTAAAATTGCCCTTTAGAGTCTCCCTCACGACTACCTTGGCAATTCTCTTAGAATTATAGAACCGCCCTTGAAGCACATATTGGCATTCAAAAACATATTCCTTGAACTCTTGTGAAATTTCATCTTTTACCTATACTAGACGAGGCTTGTACTTGATAGATAGGCCAAACTATTTTTCTGTGACCATAAAGTTTGAGTATTCACCGAGATAGCTAGCCACTGTCCTATCAACGTGACTTTGTCCCTATCTTGAAGTTCTTCGTCCTTTTTCTCGACCCTAGATTCAACTTTCGTGACCTACTTGAAACTTGAGAGTGATTCAACTCTAAACATAGACGTCAACGTTCTCTAAATTGCTTGCCCTTAATCTAGTCGATTCCTTATTGCCTCATTCATGTCTTATCATGAATTAATTTAACCCTTAACTCTTCCTTACTTCATCGTGTTAACTAGCAACCCACTTTCAAAACCATATCCTTGAGTTATTTTCATAACTAACAAAAATCAAGACTTCTAATTGCATGAATGTTTGATCATCGTCTCTTCGCCTTGTCCGCTATCTAATCGTGTTTTGATGAACTCTTTCTAACTTAACCCTTTCTACCCTACCTATTACTAAATTTCGAGGACGAAATTCTTTTAAATTGGGGAGGATGTAAACCCCTATTTTTTTATTTATTTAAACTTTTTTATGAATTATTTATATTTGTGTTACATTTTATTGTTATTTTATAAATTTAGTATGACTAGTTTAAATTATATAATTAATGTGTGTGTGCGATAATGTATGATTGTGTGTGTGCATGCTTGACTTTTATTTAAAATATAGTCTCTTAAATTTTAGTATGTTTTAGATAATTAATATTCTTTTTCTAGATTTTTTTTTTACTTATATGGGCTTGATTAGAAGATTATATATATATATATATATATATATATATATATATATATATATATATATATATATATATATATATATATATATATATAATTATTTAAGTTTTCTTTTAACAAAAAAAAGGGCAAGGTGGGCCAGCCCACATAGGACCAGCCCACCTCAGCCGCAGCCAACTCACCTTCGTGGGTTCCTTTTTCCCCACAGCAGCTGACAAACCCGAGCCCCTCCATATTCCTAGTTCTATTAGTAGACAGAGGCGACAACAGTATTTAAAACTGCTCCGCAACCGAAACCCTAACCCCCCATATCTCTTCTCCCTCCTGAAGCCCCCTCGACCTCGAACCCCCGGCGAACCACCCCGATGCCCAGAGAGCCGCCGCGCCGCTGCGAAGCACCCCAACCCGACGGTCGAGCAAGAGACTCCCCAGTTTTCTTACAATCCATGTACAAATTTTTGAGTTGTATTTCTCCCTCCGTGCTTAGCTAACTCTCGTACCGTAACTTCCTAGAGATAACCAATATAACCATCTAGGAGTCCCTTCAATAGGATTGGAGAGTACTCGACTAGATTTCTCAGGAGATTGATTCAAATTTTCCGAGAAAACTTGCGAAAAATATTATAGATGACTGCCCCAACCCCCTACCTTGGAAGCCAGATTTCGATCTGTGTGTCGAGATTTTTCAGAAACTAATTGAACACATATGAAGACATCATAACCACGATTAAAACGCAACTTGTAGATCTGTATTTTGATTTCTGTGTAAGAATTAAATCAATGCTAAACTTGTGCGAAAAACTGTTTTCAAAATAGTTAATTTCTGAGAATTTTCCCCGATACGGCGTGCGCCCCAACAAACCGGGCGACATGGTCGCACGCTATACACATTAAAAGGCACGTATGGACGTTGTTGACGTGTGGGAACTGATGGAACTCAGTTTCGTTGCGTGTGTGCGACGAAATCAGTCCGTATCCGTCAAGATACCCCCGTATCGCCAATTTGTAAACTTTGCCCTAACTTCGTGTACAGTCGTCAAATCGAGACAAAACTTATGCCAACAGGTCCGAATCGAAATTTTGGTCCTATGTGCCAAGTTTGGTTCGATTCTGAGAAGGTCGAATTGGAACCCCTTTTTGGCGGGCCCGCGACCCACTCAAACGGGCTAATTTGTACACGGCTCATCGGAATCCAAAACTGGACATACAATTGAGTTCCTCTCCTCAAACTAAATTTGTAGACATGTAGTTTGACGACTTAGAGACCATAGGCTTTAGCACGCATTTCGGTGCAAAGCGGGTCCAACGACGGACATCGTTTTGACCCAAAATTACGATTTTGCTCCTATTCCAGAATTAGACTTTTGGACAGGTATTTCCTAGGTATATCTTCTTCATCAAGATCATTTTTGATGTTTATTTCAGTGTCTGGAGTCATCTGTGATTTGTGAGTTTTGGTGCTGACACTTGCTACTCTTAGATTGCCCTTCTCGCACCGTAGGCAAGTATACCTTGCCATAGATTCTGATTGTGCTCATTTATTTTTAGTATATTTTATTATTGCATATTTCTTTCTCTTATTTGTCATTTTGTTTCTATTGGGCGTCCAAGTCACACTTGGGTGCAAGCGGCTAAATTTAGTCGTTATATTTATTTATGTCTTATTTGCATGTCGACCTTGTGTCAGTTGACTACCCTATGAGTATGTGTTTTTTATATCCCCTATGGCATTGAAACATGTGTATCACATGATGAGTGAGTTCATATAGGACACGGACCTGCGTACTCGACTGGCCATCGATACGTACGGGACGTGCGACGGTTAGGAGGTAACTGCTATTAGTGAGTCGAGTTAGAAGCCATAACAGTTGCCAACTGGACAGGTTGTAGATACATCTTGGACAGGAGCATTGGGGGGAGGGGACAGCTACTAGCGTAGGGGATACATTTACTTTTTACACACATTATGGGTGATAGTGACTCGGATGAGCACTACGTGTTGCCCGGCCGATAGTGTCTCGGATGAGCGCTACTTGACGGCCACTCTTTATTACTTGCTTGTGTGAATCCGTTACAGCCCCTGCGTAGAACGTTGTCCTCTAAAGTGCATCTCACATAGACGGTTAGGAGACCCTGTAGAGTCATAGTTGCCTATTTTACACATTCAGTTACTTTGGCATGTTTTCTGTATCTTGTTACGTCCCTCTGATGACCTGGTGATCTCTCCATGATTAGACGAGCAGGACTATCCCGAGGAGTACGGTACAGCATTGGATCCATCATACATCAGTGACGAGACATCTCCTGCTCATACTTAGTTTTATTCTTTATTATCTGAGACCATGTACTGGACATCTTTTTATCATCTTTCTTGCTGTTTGAGGAGGTTGGACTCCATTTAGTTAAGACTATTTTTCCATAGCTGTTTGGAGTGGGAATGTCCACCCGGCTATATTTTGACATCATCATTTATCTTATTTAGTTGACTTTATTATATTTTCTGTGTTGAGTTGTGGATGAGATTTAGTTATATTATTGTGGCTTATCATATATCATTATTACAGCTTATGTACCAATACGAGGATTACCGTATATTAGTGTATTCTTCGTATAAATACAGATGGCATGTCTACGTACTTAGTCCTAAGTATTTTGGGACTGGGGCGTTATAGGGGCTGCGGCGGTCACTGTAGCTCCTCCTTCGCCTCCTCGAGCTCTCCTCTACAACGTCCGCGAGCCATGCGACCCGGGTCTCCGGCGACCCCAACCCCTTCACCGCGTGCCTCCCCGTCCGCCGAGCTCCTCCCCGAAGTAGTTCCTCCGCACGAACACGAGCCCGTCGGCCGACCCCAAATTTAAAGCCCCAGCCACCGCGTGAAGACAGGACAGCAGTACAAGGACTGTAGTCCTCCTCCAAAGTCCTCTTGGTGGCCCTTAGTAAACTTGTGAACTTTAGGTTGCTCTTAGTAAAAAAAATACAAAGGCATGGTTGCTCTTAGTAGATGGGTTGCCCTTAGTAAAAAGGGGGTGGCCTTTAACATTTACCTAATGTATAACACCCCTCACTTCCGTTCAAGACTAACGGTTGACCGCTTTGTGGTGTAATTTCTGACCAAACTGCCCTCCTGTGTTCAGAAAAGTTCTGAGGTAGTAAAAGTTTTGAAATATCTAAAGTACCCTTTCTTATTTCCTACATTAGCAAATCACGTTCTCTTCTCTTTCTATGACCTAACCCCCAAATCTCTCTTTCCATTTTAAATTCGAAGCTTCCCCAACTCTCATGGCCGACGCTGCAACCCAGGTAAAGTTAAATTGACTTGGTTTTTTCCCTTTAATATATGAAAGCTTTTATTTTTATGATTTGTTTGTCTCAAATCGTGGGATTTTCTCTTTTGACTAGGACAAATGTCAAAAATGCTCGATGAACACCCACGTAGCAGACGAGTGTTCTTTTTTGAGCTCACCATGCAAGATTGGAAGTTGCAGGGGGATTAGGTATGTTTCGAAGTCCAATACTGAAGCAAATCCCGGCCGTAAATTTTTGAAGTGCCCCCTCTGCTCGGATTTTCAATGGCTGGATGTGGCTATTTTGGGTTCAAGCTCCGGAGCTTCAACTTCAACAACTCAAAGGAAAGGTTGTTTCAAATGTAGTGACCTAGGTCATTGGAAGAGAAATTTTCCTTGGCGAAACCACTTGCCCTAATCCAAACTGTGGAGGAAGGAGAGTCATCTTAATGTCAAAGAGGAGTCATAGCAAGGGTAGAAGATTCTTGCAATGCCTGAAGTGCAACAATGCATTCCAATGGTTGAATGAGGCTACGGCTAGTGACACTAACTCTGAAATTCTAGTTCAAATTGTAGTGAACACTACTTTAGAAGAGTTATGTAGAAAATTTGGAAAAAAATTTGCTATGTGAAGTTGTAATCTGAAATGTTGTATTTGATCCACTATATGAATGTAACAATGTTTTGAACAAAACATATTGATTGATTCACTATATGGAATCTTGTATTTTGCTATGTAAAGTTGAAATTCACAAGAAGCTTCACAAGAATCTCTTCGAGTTTGCTTGAGCTTACTGCAGTTTTGAACATAATTAGAGTTATATTGTAATCTGCAGTTTTTGAACAAAATTCACAAGAAGCTTCACAGGAATCTTGTAATCTGCAGTTTTGAACATGCAGTTTTGAACAAAAAATAAGCTAAAAGAGAGTAATGTTCACTTCACAAAAAGAGAGTAATGTTCACTACAAGAAGTTTACAAAGAATTACTCTCAAAATGGAGAATACATTTGTTCCACTGCAGAATACAATTGTTCTATTCACAAAAGTAACAAAGAATGTCAGCTTCACAGGAATCTTGTAATCTACAGATTACAATTGTTCACTACAAGAAGTAACAAAGAATTACTGCAGATTACAATTGTTCTATTCACAAAAAGGCACAGATATATAAATGCAGATCACAAAATAATCACATTAGTTCACTTCACAAAATGATCATGTTTGTTCATTTCACAAAAAGCCACACATATGTAAGTTCACTTCACAAAATGATCGCATTAGTTCATTTCACAAAATGTTAACTGCCTTACTGCAGATGACATTAGTTTACTTCACTTCACATAATGTCAACTTTACAAAATGTCTAATGCACTTTACTGCTGCTACTATGATATTCGACTTTATAAAATGTTAACTTCACAAAATGTCTACTGCCCCTGCTGCTTCACAAAATGCTAACTTCACAAAATGCTAACTTCACAAAAAGGCCTAACATCTTCACTACTCTTTCACTGCTTGCTATTGCTGCACATTACTACTACTGCTATTGCCTCTCCATGAATTTGAGCCCCTTGTTGGTAGATGTAATCCCACTTCTCATATTTTAAATTTTTAAAAGATTTTATACTTGAGATTGATTATGTAAATACATTAATTTTATATTCTAGATTTTTTCTTAGAAATACTTGATATATTTTCCTTGAAAATCATTTCAATTTTTCTTCAGGCCAACTTGTTGGGCCATTCTTTGGGCCTAGTGTTGGGCTGTTACAACCTAGCCCATAGAGTAGTGCAGCTATGGTTTTGTTTCTAAATTGGAGAACACTCCAATTTCGAATCAATAAAATTCTTCTCACCATTTCCCTCCAAAACTTTACTTCCAATTCAAATCCTCCAACAGCCTTTATAAACCCAGCATCAGCACCACTTTATTCTGTTCGATCAGTTACAAATTCCTTCTCCTGAGAATTGTGAGCCAGAGCTCCTGAAGAAGAAGACATGGCCATGGCAGGAGCACTCGAGCTCTGAATCAACAAGAGAGGGTGTGCTTTCTTCTTCAACGATGACTACTCTCCAGTCGGTGGGCGAGCGGATCTCCGACTCTTACTTCTTACTCTTCCAAGACGAATCAACGGCGACAAAGAGAACTGGTGAGGGTTGATGAACTTCGATTCAATGTTTGAATGAATTTCCACAGGATTTCGAAGGAATTGACGTTCGATTTATTTCTTGACCAAGGTTGATCCTCTCCTCTTTGAGTCAGAGTATCGATAAGCCTTCGTCGACCCCTGTGCTTGGCTTGAGCATGTCCAGATCAGACAATCGATGAGTTGTCAAATTTTTTAGGTCAATTTGATCTGTGTTTTCTTCGTTTCTCATAGATCTTCGAATATTTTTCCAGAGTCGATCGATCTATTTGAGAAGATCAAATCCTGTACGAATTCGATCATCAAACTCAGATTCGGTGAGTTAGTTAATTCCATTTCGACACTCTTGATTTTACTGAGTTTGATCGAAGCCTCGTATTCTTGAATTTATTGTATACTTGATTGATGAATCAATCCGTGAGATCTGAGCAATTTTTTATTTTCTTCTTCGATCTTGAGAACAGAGGAGTTTTGAGAACCAATTTTAAAGTTGCTGACCGCTACTTGTTTAACGGAATGTCCAAGCCAAGGACGCAGCAGTGAGCCGAACACATTAGGCCTGTGTCTGCTTTGTGAGAGTGTCCTGATTTCATCTGGACTCGTCACCCTCAGGTACTATTATGTTCTCCTTATGTACTCTTGTTTAATTTATAGTAAATTGATGGAGCTTGGTCGGGGTTGCAGTCGAGTGTAGGATTGGTCGAGTGTCCATGTCTGGCTCGTGATTCAATTAGTTCGTGTCTGGAGCTGAGTCGTGTCTGCGATGGAGTTCATTGCTAAGGGTCGTTGGGCAGTTAAAGTCAGTTAGAAGACTGTTCGCCTGCAGAGGTTATAGCCGTTGGAGTTGAATTATTAGGTTCTTGGTGTAGTAGTGTTGGGCTCTGGTAAGTATGTGTATATGAGTATGACTGCTGCATATGAATTGTTGCTGAGACTTTGTAATATTCTTTATAGTCTGGACTGAGCATGTCTTTGGGTTGGTTGTGGTTTCAAATACCCGACCTAAGTCATGTTCCTCATGTTGATACTGCAAAATCCTTGTAAGATTATTGGTTGAGGAATGTGTTGGTTTGGTAGAAATGGTTAGGGGAAGTTTTGGGCTGTTCTTAAGTAGATATCACTAATTGATTGGTATTAGTCTGTATGAGCAAACCCATAGCAGGCTAGAAGCAGAGAACAGTTGAGTATTCGACTGTTGGATTTTCAGGATGAATTAAATTAATAGTTGGTAAGCTATATCAAGAAGTTTTGTGTTCAGGCTGTATATTGATTTATACTATGAGCATTTCCATTTATCTTAAAATCTGGCAATCTTAACTCAGTTTATATCAAACCTGATTTCAAAAGACATCTAGCAATTTCAATGTTTAGTTGTATGATTTTGTGATTGAAGCTTCTCTTTGAGTGGCTCTTAGGTATTTAGACCTTAGCAAGTAAGTAGAGGAATTGATTGAGAGGATACTGAGGGTTTCAAAACCATATCTACCCTATCCATAGGTATTACTTGAATTAAATTGTCTTAGTAAAGTATAATGTAATAGTAGGAAGTGGATATTATCCTTCACTATTTTCAGAGGTGTATTAAACTTGTTTACCATTATTGGATAGAAATTTTGTTTAATCAAGGGTTGGACTCTAAATTCTTGTGAGATTAATTCTAAATATTAATTGGACTAGAATCAACTAGTATAATAATGATTAGAAATTAATCAATTTGTAAATCATTTAAAACAGGAGGACATCCAGCTCTATTTATTATCCGTACTTTCCCGGAGCAAGGCAAGTACTTTTCTATGATTTTTGTGTATTTACATATCTTGTACTTTTCTTGTGACACGTCATGACATGATATCTTGTACTCTTGTACTTTCATGTTCTTGTACTTACTTGTGTCAGAAGGGAAAATACACTAGCTATGTGACCAAACCCCGGTTACTATATTCATATAGATAGCTTAGGCCTCGCATCGTGTACGCGGGTTCTAAGCCATACCGATATTCATGTACTCCTGTACATATTCCTATACTCACCCCAGCCGGTCACATAGGCTAGTTGTATTTCAAATATTGTACACATGTCATGTCTTGTACTTTAGGTTCATGGTTACATTCCTGTACTTTATTTCCTATACTTTACATTCCTGTACTTTCATATTCATTTTCTGTATTTCATATTTCGTGTTCTCCTGTACTCATTTCCATATCATGATGTTCTTGTTCATTACCTAGAACTATACTTTGCTCCGCTCCTGACTAGGATATGTTGCAGGTAAAATGGAGGCATTATGTGACACCTACTATGGTCGAGAGCCTATAGACACAGTAGAGCCAGCTGGAGTTGTTCTGGACTTAGAGGCTGAGGAAGCCTAGTATCTTACCGTAGCAGTTTATATTCTTTTGTACTTGAGACTATCAGACTTCATTTTCCTTTAGCTGGATGAATGTAATAACTCTTAGACATGTACCTTGATTCTGGGATTCGTTTATAGCTGCTATGATTTGTACTAATTCATGTTTATCTGGTTAGATTTTCCTAGCTTGGTACAGCTTACTTTGTCGTATCTAACGATGAAAGCTGGGCGTGTCCGATTATTCGGAAGCGGGTCGTGACAGTAGACATCCTATAATGTCTTGAGCCCTTCCAGGTACATTGGCTAAATTATGTTGTATGAATTCTGCCACTGGAACTCCTTGTAGTGTTGAATCACCTGATTGTTGTAGTGCCTCCTTCCTTTGGCCTCTTGAAACCTTTGGCCTCTTGTAAACAGTGTTGCTACTCCTTGGAATCTTTGCAGGTCTTGGTCCTTTTGGTGGTCTTGGTGCCCTTGGTTTCTTCTTGTTTCCTCCAACTGGTCCTCCATGGCACCCTCTAGTATTATGATCAGCAGGTAGCTTGCACCTCCCATAAATCCTTTGCTTCTTGGCAGATGTCACGACCCGCTCCCGAATAATCGGATACGAGTCGGACACGCCCAGCCTTCGTCGTTAGATACGACGAAGTAAGCTGTACCAAGCTAGGAAAATCTAACCAGATAAACATGAATGTGCACAATCACAGCATCTATGACGTTCCCAGAATGATCACCATAATCCACCAAAAATAATATCATAAAAGTACTAGAAAAACACTATGAACTCACAACGTACAATATCTAGAAGAAGAGCTAAAATAATCTAAACCTGAAACCTCAAGCTAAATCATGGCTCCATCCTGCTCAGCTAATATCCTGGGCTCTGGCCCATAAAGTATAATGGTACCCTGCAAGTACACCTGCAATATATTCTAGTCAGGAACGGAGCTAAGTATATCCAAGAAAATGGACATGAACATCATGGTATGAAAATGAATACAGAAAAAATATAAAGTACGAGAAATGAGAACATGACATGAGACCTGAACATGAATACTGAAAAGTAAATACAGAAAACATGAAATAAAAATTGAACATGAAATACACAATGAACCTGATATGTGCAATATATCGGTAGATTCAGGGAACATGAAATGGTACAACTTCGGTCCCGCATGCACGATGCGGGGCCTAAGCTATTCACATAAATAGTAACTCGGGTTTGATCACACATCTGTAGTATTTCCTCTCCCAGACACAAGTAAACTCAAGGAACCAGATACCAGACAATCTCGTGAAATATCGTGTCAACCAGAAGATACAAGAATGAATATACAAGACATAAAATAATGGACAAATCCGAGGAGTATACTTGCCTTGCTCAGGGTGATCAAGAATGGGTAGTAAAACTGTATGCCCACCTGTTACTTTGGGAATTAACGTTAGTTTCTAAATAAGGACTACTAGCTAAGCATTTTACTTCTAACTGTAAACCACTAACTAATTACTCAATTGTACCCAACCAACAGAGTCTTGTCGCCTGTGTACAGAGAACCCTATAGTTTCGAAATCAATCCCAAACGATCACTTGAAAGCCAGGAAAAAGTTACACAACATCGATTAAAAAGTATACAACTAGATGGAAAATATACAACTCAATTGAAATCAAGGATAATAAAGAAGAAACCACTATATAATAACACTCAAAAAATCACTGCTCAACTCTGGTCTTCGAAATACACACTCTAATTTGAAAGAGATAAGTTCACATCGACTCCTCGACAATTGGCATGCAACATCCAGTCCACCCATGGACACCCACCCCATCACCAGACACGAACAATGCCAATCACAATCAGGACATGAACAACACCAATCACGAACATAGACTCCACCCCGCGTGCCGACCATGAATCTGACCAAGACACAGACAACACAAGCACAGAACACTAAATTCATCAATCAGTAGATAATGTAACAGGTTACCTGGAAGGAAGAATCAAACTGGAAGGAATGAAGACACGATCAAGCGATCGGACACGATCCACGAACCCTACTACGTTCAAGACTCCACTGCGGCATAACGTCGAACACGTCCAGGCAAAAAGAGGCAGATCTCAGAGCAACGAATAATACATTCGATCAAGAAGATTCCTTAATATCTGCAAAAATCTAGATCATACTCACTCCTTGTTTCTAATCCAATCGATCACAAGACTGGAGCCGATCATCAACGTGACCTAGGTCAGATATGCATCAACAGAGCAGCCTCGATCAGACCGAAAATCAAGAATTGTTTTGTCTATCCCAGTGGAAAACAAATTGACACAGGAATGGTTGAACTCACCTCGACGCTGGTAACGAAATCGTGATGGAGGACTACTGGAGAAGATGACCTGCTCGTGCCGCCGGAAAAGATGAACGACTTCGTCGGAGAAATGGATCCTCGCAGTCGTCGTCGCTGCTTGTCGAGCGAGAGTCGATGACTCTGATGATTCACTTTCCACCGGTGTCGTACACACGCCGCTGGGAGTGGATCTGACCGCCACTGGTGGAAGTTGGCAGCCGCCGGAGAAGAGAACGCCGGACTAGCCGCTGCGGTGGTGAAAGCACGTATCTCGCCGTCGTCGTCAGGAGGAGCAACGTCGCTCGCCGTCGTTATGGCCGAAGGAAGTTAGGGTTAGGGTTGGACATTAAAATTTGGGGAAAATAGGGAACGAGCTTCAAAGCTCTGGTGAAGAATGGGAAGGAACTCGAGAGAGAGAGAATGAGAAATGAACTTTTCTCTCCTCCTCAAAATATATACAGAGGGAAAATAGCCTTTTTGTAATTAGGTCATCTAAAATGCTGCTATTTGCAAAATGGACCAAAAGATTTTTACAAAAGTGGTTATACTTGTTAGAAATGTTGTTAGGAAACTTTAGGGTCCACTCTAGTTAGTTAGGATTCTTGGAAATGAATTATTCCTAATTAATCAATTAACCATGAAACAATAATTCAATTATAACATCTAAGCATTACAATTATTAAACAAACTTGAATATCATTTATTAAAAATATTTAAATAGTCCAAAAATTTATGAAACTGGAAAAATGGGGTTACAGCAGGTCTTGGTGCCTCATCTGCCTCCTTTCTTCTAACACCCTTTGGTCTTCCAGGTTGCCTATGTCTAGCAGGTGGACCAACCTCATATGGTGGCTGCAACATAGAGAAGTGAAACACATAGAGGAAAAAAACTTGAAATTATTAGAGCAATGTAATCTGGAGAAGTGAACCACACAAGGGACAACAAAACTTGAAAACAAAAAGAAGCACTACTACTATAATTCTTTGACTTACTTGATCCCATAGGCTTTGTTGAGGCAATGGAACAATCTTTCCTGCATACGCCTTCTTGTAGGTATTGGCATGATAGTAGTGACTTGTGAACCTGCAAGAAGACAAATAAATATTAGTGTACACCACTACTAGGATGTATAAGGTATAATAATACAAAAAGATAGAGACTTACATTGACCATGTAGGCATGCTAGGTAGCAAAGCAGCAACAGCATGCACACAGGGGATCCCCGTTAAATCCCATACATAGCAGTCACATTTTTTTTTATTAATGTCAACTTTCCATCTGTTCTCAATGGAGAAGACACTAGTGACACAGAACAGCCCATCATCAGCACCATTGACCTGATACTTGTTGACTTGCCTTGACCTCTGCTCAATGATCTTTGTAGTCCTTGGAGTTAAGTCATGCTCACCCCATGCTCTAGAAGTAATCTTCTTTTCATAAGTCAATTACATGACCATCAAGTGAAATATCTCCACAATCATAGTGATTGGTTTTCCTCTAATTTTTCCTATCCAATTGTTGAAGCTCTCAGAAAAATTATTGTTTATGTGCTCACACTTTGTTGTTTTGTCAAAGTGTGCTCTACACCATCTGCTCATGTGCTCTTTCATCATATACTGAAGACATTTGGATATTGTTGAGCTATTGTTTCAATCCACTTAGCATTATCTACTTGTCTATAGGCTCTAGCTGCACCCCATGTAAGATGCTTCATCTGTAGGCTACCATTGATGTAGGACTTGAAGTTTTTGTAGAAATGTCTAAAGTAAAACCTGTGGGGATGCCCATAGAATTCTTTGTCAATAGCATTTCCTAGGCCTTTCTGCTTATCAGATATGAAAGAAATCTCTCCTGGATGTTGCAGCAGCTTGTGTTTGATTATACTAAGAAAATGGACCCATGTAGCTTCACTTTCAGATGTGCAGAGGTAAATAGCAAGTGGGAACAACCCATTGTTGCCATCTAGAGCTGTTGCAGACAAACATACCCCCCCATACTTCCCTTTCAAATGACACCCATCTAAACCAACTAAAGGTCTACATCCATTTATGATCCAGTGAAGCTTGTATCATACCCTGTGCATAAATAACCAAACTCTATTATCCCAGGTACATTTCCACAATAAGCTACACTCCCAGGGTTGGTTCTCAAAACTTTCTTTGCAATTTTAGGGGTTTTCTATAACTCTCATCATAACCCCCAAACAACATCTCCTTCACTCTGAATAATGCCTTGTATGCATTCCAATATGAGACCTTCACTGTAAACTTGGCCCACATCTGCTTCTGAATGTCCTTTACTTTCCATGAACGGTGGTGTGCCTTAGTGTCATCTTCCAACACTTCAGAGATGAATTTTCTATTAGCCATTTTGTTTTACAGCTTTGAGGTGTGCTTGCAAGTGTGTTCTTCATTAAGTTGTCTAAGTGTACAAGTTGTCTTATCTGGTGAGATCCTAACCCTGCACATCCATGGACAAGTCTCTTCTTGACACACACCCCATATCCTCTTTCCTTCATTCTTAACATATTTAATTTCAAACCTCTTCTTTATAGCATATGACCTTAAAAATCTTCTGCACTCAGTAGGATTCATCCATTGCTGGCCTAGGCAGAGATCACTCACCTCAGGAACTCTGTATTCCTCCTCACCCATCTCTACATCAAAGTACAAATCATCAAGTTCACCCCCAGCTTGTTCAGAATCAGTTGAGTCACAACTATGGTATTCTTCTTCATCAAGTTCATCAATTGCAACTGTTCTTCTTCTCTGCACCTCTTCCCTCTGGAACTCAGTTTCTTCCCCCCATTCTTTCACATCTGCTTCTGGAATGTAAATATTTTTGGACATTATTTCTTCCTCACCCTGTGGTTCATCTGCTTCCTCACCCTGTGGTTCATCTGCTTCCTCACCCTGTGGTTCATTTTTATAGAGTTGTGTCTCTGCCTGTGTGCCATATTCTTGCTCACCTTCTGTCTGTGTTGGAGCCCCTTGGTCAGACCCTCCAGCAGTGAAGACCCTTGAGGGCATTTGATCCAGCTGCTCCTCAGGAAGATCCACATCATTGTCACTAGGTAGTGGATCCAACTGCTTCTCATGAAGACCCTTCTTGACATGTTTTCTAACTGGTTTGTGGGCTACTTTCTTAATCCTCCTGGTTTTGCTTGGTGTTAGTGACTCAGTAGGTTGTTGCTCTTGACTTGCAGGGTTGCCAAATTTGTCTAAGAATATGTGTATCTCTCCTTTCTTGTCAGGAAGTTATTTACTAAACATATCCAACAACCCAGCATCAGTGAGGAGCTCCACTGTTTTCCCATTCTTCAAGTCATCAATCCAGTAGTACTTATAAACTCCCTCCAAATGGTTACTTTCAACTATATAAGGTAAATCCAACAGACTTATAAAGTCTGGGTCCACTTCAACAACAATTGAACTACCCTTAAAATGGACCCTAAGTATGTACTTCCTATATAACATTACAACTACCCTTAAAATAGCCTACAATAGCATACAATGGCACATAACTACCCTTAAAATAGCATACAATATCATACAATATCATACAATAGCATACAAATAGAAATAGACATAATAGCAACTGAATGAACCCTAATTTCACATATAACAATAATATCCTACAATATCATACAAATATCATACAATAGCATACAATAGCATACAAATAGAAATAGACATAAATGAACCCTAATAGCCTACAATATCATACATGAATGAACCATAATAGCCTACAATATCATATAATAGCATACAAATAGAAATAGACATAAATTGAATGAATTGACATAATAGCAACTGAATGAACCCTAATTTCACATATAACAATACAAATAGACATAAATTGACATATACAGCATACAAATACACATATAACAGCCCAGTATGAATTCAAATACACATTTCAGATATTGAACCCTAATTTTAGCATACAAATACACATTTCAGATATTGAACCCTAATTTCAGTTCTAAACCCTAATTACAGATATCTGAACCCTAATTCAAGTGTACAGTTTTAGGGAAAACCCTAAAAAATGAAACCTAAAAACGATTAATTCATACATTAAAGGCAAACCAACTAATTACAGTGTACAATTTTAGGAAAATTCCTAAAAATGAAACCTAAAAATGATATCTTTCGTACATTAAAGGAAAGCCAAAAAGTTTCAGTGTACAATTTTAGGGGAAACCCTAAAAACGAAACCTAAAATGATTATTTTCATTCATTTTAGGAAAAAATAAATAATTTCTTACCTGGGTGTCTGGTTCGCCATGGAATTTCGAGGATCCTTTCACTTACATAAATCTGAACGAAAGGAAAAAAAGATCGAGCGTGGATCAAAAATTGGTACAAAAAAAGGGAAAAAGATAGAAGAGAGTGCGATTTTGTACCTCTAATTTCTCCTAGGTGCCGGAGTACGGTGAGGATGAAAAGTCGACGAAAGAGAAGAGGGAGTGGAAGAGAGAGAGAGAGAGAGCGATTGGAATTCTGTAGGGAAGAAGGGGGTCGTTTAAATAAGAAAGGGTAGTTTAGGGTTTTCCAATTTTAAGTTCACTGCTCTTAACACGTGAGGGACAGTTTGGTCGTAAATTATACCTAAAAGCGGTCAACTGTTAATTTTGGACGAAAAACGTGTAATGTGGGGGGTGTTATACATTATTGTAAACTTGTGGGGTGCACCTTGAATATGGCTAAATAAAGTGGGGTGCCACTCAAAATTTCTTTTTTTATTTGTTTGATAGGATATGCTAAAGTAAGAAAAATGCATGCATGATTCATTAAGATGGATGGACTTTTGCTAATTAGAGTTTTGTAAAGTCAAATTTGAAGTTGAAAATGAAGATTTTATAGTCGAAACAAGTTTTAAAATTTATGAATTTTGGATTGTTGTTAGCAAAATAATATACCGACGACATACCGTCCCAACTATATTTAGCCCAAAATTTATGGATTTTGTGAGCTGTTTGTGTTAGATTTGTTTCGTATACTTTTGTAATAGTTCTTTTTGACTTTTAAACTTATTATCATGCATTTATAATATAATTTATTAGCTAATTGTTTTTATATATTGTATGAATTATTAGTAGGTAATGTTACTTAGTTTGTAATCCTTTTGTTACCTATAGCATGAGTTATTATCAATGTCATAGGAATTGGTTTATTATAGGGGTATAAATCCAACCTTCTTGAGGCATACTAGACTGATTAAGTTCAAATCACCCCTTATTAGCTATATTCTATTTGAGTTGTCTTGTTTAAATCTTGAAGTTACATGAGATTTTTTGGAGGATTTGGACCGAATCTCCCTACTACCTTGAATTGGTATTACGATACATTGATATCCGAGTAGTCATATTGATCCTTAGTCCTATTATCCCCTAGACTTAGTGCGATTGTTGAGTTCCTTAGATAGTAATATCTTGAGCATGGATCGAGGAATTTAAATGGTATTCTTTGTCTTATCAATACGTGGTTGATTCTATTTTATAGCATGTTTGTCAGATGGAGTATGTCACTTTCCGCTCCTGGAATATGGTAAGTCGTGTACGTAACTAGCATCCCAGACTACACGTCGTACAAATACATCGATATTCGTATATGTGATTGTCGTCTGTAAGTTCTAGGATAAAGTATGGTCAATGTTAAACCATAAACATTTCCAAAATATTTACATCTATTCACAACACATTTTAAGATAATACAACTCATATGTTTATCTCCCATAAGAGATTAATATACATAAAAATGATTACAACTAAACCAAAATAAAATTATTCACGAAAAAATTTAGGATGGAAAACCTATTACCATATTTGTTTAGGTTATAAAATTTATTTATTTACCCTGAGAATTATATCAGTTAAGAATAAGTGGGTATGTTTTTTTTGCCATCACAAGTTTTTTTTGTTGATTTTTTTCTATTACTCTTTTTAATATTTTTTTTATCTTTTTAGTTTTTTAACCTTTTACATTTTATAATATTTTCTTTAATTTTTTGTTCTTTTTTCAATTTAAGGTCATATAGTTTTTTTATCGTACCTTTTTCATTTTTTAAGATTTTTGGTTTTATTCAGTTTTTTAAATTTTTTTCTTATTCGGTTTTTTTAAGATTTTTTCTTTTTTCTTTTTATTAATATACTGACTCAATGATTGCTTGGTCACCTCATCTGAAACCTAACATCCCAAATGATAGATAAAGGACTCATGGTGTTATTGGGCCGGGTTGGGCCGACCCGGACCCAATTTTGACCGGGTTTTACCGAGCCTGGCTCAACCCAGTTTGGGAGACGGGCTGGTCCGGGTCAGCGAGCCCCGAACCCACCCAGCGAGCCCCGGTTTTGATCGGGTTTAACCGATTTTTTAAAAAAAAATTAGAAAAAATGGGAAAAAAGTCTAAAAAGCTTAAAGAAGAAAAAAAAATTAGAAAGTAAAAGTTAATGTACAACATTACAAGTATTTTTTCCAAACAAAAACTAGAAAGTAAAAAAAATTATTAATGTACAACAGTACAAGTATTTTATTCCATTAAATTTGTAATAAAATGTAAAAGTTATAAATTGATATTTTATTTCTAAATGAATTGTAAAAAATTGTACAAGTATTTTTTTTGTCGTCCGTCATCCGTCATCCTTCGTCCGACTCTATTGCTCAGCTCCTCCTTCAGTCGTGTCTTCCAAGATAAGAGACTGAAAGTTCAGCTCACTGATGTCGGCACTTTTATCTCTTGAGTTTTTGGTTCGTTCTTCCGCACGAACCCAATCTTGAACGCAGACGCAAGCTTCCAAGATATCCGACAGCATCCTGCTCCTCTTCTTGCTCAGTATCCTTGAACATGCACTAAAACAAGATTTCGATGCTACCGTGGACACCGGGACAATTAGTATATAGCATGTTATAAAAGAGAGTATATGATTTTTCGTGTCTTTTCCACCATTAAAAAATAAAAAAATAAGTTAGAGTTTCATCATATTCTTCATAAGAATTTAAATATAACCACGGATCCTGAGTTGGTAGGGAATACGCTGGCAGCATGGATAATTTAGACATAAGACCAAAGCTACTACTACCAACTTGAAAAATCATACCGTGTCGGGCCGATACAACTCGTTCTTCGTACAAAGTAATTAAAGAATCTAAAATATCTTTAATCTCTACTTTTAAGTTATTTGCATCTACATTCATATTTTCATGAAAATTATCTAGCAATATGAATACGCCATCTAATTTGATCTTCGGATAAAAAATCGAAGCCAAACAATATAAAAGAGGTATTTTACCCCAATATTTTTGAAATTTTGTTTCCATTTTGGAAACAAAATAATCAAAACCAGAAACATTTCTATATTTACAAAATAAATGAGACATGTTAATAATTTCTGTTAATGCTAGTGGAGAAGTTGGATAATAAACGTCAAATAAAATACATGTAGCATTGTAAAATAATTCTAAAAATTCAAAAATAGAAATAGCAATTAACCAATCATTTTCAGTAAGTTGATAATCAAAACCTAGATTAACATTACAATAATGAGTAATAACATCTTTAAATCTAATTCAAGATTTCAACATTAAATATGCAGAATTCCATCTATATGATGCATCCTTAACAAATCTTCTAAAAGTTATACCATATTGTGCACGTAAAATTCTGAAAGCTTATTGTCTACTTGCAGAAGTGTTCAAACTTTCTAGACATAATCTAAGAGTTTCTAAATTTGCATGAAAAAATTGAAGACATTCTTGTACAACTAAATTAATAATATGACAAGCACATCTAACATGAAAAGTCGTCCTTCTACTATAGGTAAAAATTGTGAACTTAAAATACTAATATAATAAGTGTTATTACTAGCATTATCAAAAGAAATAGAATCATATTCACGTAAAAATTGCATGATGGCGCCACCGATTACAGAACCGATATGTAGAAATTCCAAAGGGCGTAGACAAATAATACATTTTTGCAACATCAACTTTGGATCTACATAATGTGCGATGATACAAATAAAAGTATTGTTTTGTTTTGTAGTCCATATATCAGAAGTTAGAGCCAACTTACTAACATTTACGAAGCTTTGCTTCAAAGCTGTCATTTTTTTTTGAAATATTTTGATAGCCTCCGATCTAGTAGTCGATCTAGAAACTTTAGTAAGACATGGGTTAAGAGTAGTACTTGCATACTTATAATATCGATCACTCTCACCGAATGTGAAAGGTTGTTAATCACAAATAAGAAATTTGGTTAGCTCGTTTTTGTTACAAACATCAAAATAAGTGAAATTACCTACAGAAAATTCTTGAGGACCGATGCTTATATGTAACTGCCTAGCTTGCAGTGTCCTTACCGTAACAAGTGTCATAATGTCTTTTCAAAGTGCCTGTGCCCTCATTTTTTTCAACTTAAATATTTTCTTACATTTCTTATGCTGTGCACCTTTAGCAATTGGTTTTTGATTTTTGGGATCTAAAATTGGTGCGCCCTCACTATCAGTGACATATTTTTTTTCAAAATATTACCATACAACTGATTTCTCCGTATTTATAACATTTGTAGCCATGCTCCTAACTTCAGGAGGTGTCATTTGTGTCGGTGGCACAAAATCTGGAATATGATTATTTTCAAATAAATCAGTATAGTAAGCAAAATTTTGTTCTGAGTCACCTCCGTAAGGGTGGTTAGAACCAGTAGCATCTATATTTTTAAAATTATTTTTTTCAAAAAAAGAAGAAAGAAGAGAAAAACATAGTATCTACCAAAGAAAGAGAGAGAGAAAGAAAAATCCAAAATCAAAAAAAAAAATATATTCGCTAAAATTAAAATTACTTGGAAGGTCAACTTTAGGGAAGATATGTTCAACTCCAAAATTTTTTGTAGAATTTGAAACCACAAGAACACTGCACTTTAACCTCCAGAAAGTTGCACTTCAAATCCCAGAAAGTTGTTGTTCAATCTTCAGAGAATTACTTAGCTTGAATATTTTGTAAGAAAGGAAAGAAATGGTTGCTCAATCTTCAGAGAATTGTTTAGCTTGAATATTCACCTGAAATGGAGTCGATGAAGAGGAGGACCTACGAACTCTTCCTGCCTCCACATTAACTTTTGTAGGTTGCATTTTTGACTTAAAAATATGCTTTGTATCTTCCCTTTTGTCATTAAGAAAGAACAAAAATCAAATCTTTGTCGCTAAACTTGTTTCCGTTAACTCTTACAGTTCAAGAATCTATCAGAGGTAATGAGGATGTGATAAATTACTGTAACTCTTCTGGGGGAAATGAAAAATAATTTTGCTGCGATAATTGTAAGTGGACTTACTATCTGTGGCATACCCAAGACTAGTACAAATAATAAGTAGGAAAGAAGAAACACTATCAGAGGTAATACAGACATGATAGTTGAGTTTGATGAAACAACATGTTTGCTCAAATGTGATATGGACATGGCAAACAAGGTTAAGAAAGCGACTTTTCTGCTGAGAGGTATATAGACATGGCAGAAAATTCTACTGGAGAATGGATTCGATCAACAAAGTTTTTAGGTGTGTTAGTCAGAGAAATAATCGTCCAGAGGTATAAAACGGACATTATAATTTTTTTGAGGATATTACTAACTCAATTAGCAAGAGGACATTAGCAAAAACATTTCACGAATATTTATTTCTAATCTGTCTGGAGATTGGAAATAAGAAATCCTTAGAGTAATTGGGCTATGAGGATATGCTTTCGATCTTTTTGAATGAAAGGTTTGATTTGTAATTCTACTAGGGAATGGGTTTGAATAACAGAGATTTGGGGTGTATTAGTTGAAAGAAGAATCATTCAGAGGTGTAATTGGACATGATGATCATCTGGTGAAATGTTTGACTCGAACCGTTCAAAGGTATAACTGGATATGGTGGTTCGAAGCGAGGAGTATTACTAATTAACTCAACTAAAGATTAGCAATATGATATTTGCAAAATATTTCACGAATAGATTATTTCTAATCCAGATGGGGATTCTAAATAAGAAACCCTTAGAGCAACTGGGCTTTGAGTATATGTTTTCGATCTTTTGTTACAAAAGGATCGAGTTTGTGACCTCAATGAGAGCGTCTAGTAGGATCTGAGGACTATTCCAATGGAGAATTTTTGTGGATCTATTATCCATTGTGTATTTAAGAATCTTGAACATGGATAATAGCTCGAAGACATGTAACAATCTATGGGGGGATGAAATGCAACATTGTACACTTTACATCATGATGTTAACCCAACTTGGATTAACATAGTACTTTTTTAGGAACTTGTCGTTGATAGGCATTATGAGCAAGTCGCCATTAGGTTTAGACGATCTATAAGCTTCGATGGAATACACTGACTCCACAACGTACGAGCCCTCCCATTTTTCTTGGAATTCTTCTTTACTTTTGTGCGTCATGACCAACGGTCTTCTTACTACTAAGACTAGGTCACTGACTTGAAGCACGCTTTCTTTTACCTTTTTATTAAAGGATTTGGAAATACAGACTTAATATAGCTCAGTACGTTGTTGAGCTTGCAGATATTTCTCATTGAGTTCTTCTAACTGTTACAACTGTAAACGATCATTGTCTTTGGTAGTCAACTCATTGGAGAAAGCTATTCTAAGAGATGGAATCTAGATTTTGAGAGAAAGAACTGCTTTACTTCCATAAACCATATAATATAGTGTACTACCGGTCGACATGCGCACTGTCATCTGGTAAGCCCATAGACATTTACTAAGATTTTTACTATAATCACATTTATTAGACGAAATAAACTTTTGAGCAGCTTGATAACGGTCTTACTGAAAGCTTCTGCTAACCCGTTGGCGGCAGAGTTATATGTTGTAGAAGCAATATTCTGGATTCAATTCTTATCGCATAATCGATAGAATATATGGCTTACAAACTGTAGCCCATTGTCATGTATGATCCATCGGGGAACACCGAACATAAAAATGACATTGTATTTAACAAAGCTGATCTCATTGGATGTCTTCACTTTAACGAGTAGTATAGCATCTGTCCATTCGAAAAAGTAGTCAGTTATTGCTTGGATAAACTGATGTACTTTTACTGAAAGAGGCTGATGGGACCAATGATTTCCATGCCCTAAGCTTTGAATGGCCATGACGCGATCATCGGGTGTAGAAACTTCGATGGTTGGTGTATGAAGTTAGCATGTATCTGACATGTTATGTATTTCTTGGCATACTCTATGGCATCTGCTACCATAGTGAGCCAATAATAATCCATTCTTCTGAGGCGATCCTGGAGCTTTAGGCCTGGTTGTTGTGGATCGCACGTACCGTCGTGAGCCTCTCAGAGGGCTTCTTTAGCTGCTGTATCGGACATGCACCGAAGCAAAAGTCCGTCATATGAATGGCGATACAACATATTTGTTACCGTATCGTAGTAAAATCGAAAAGAATGCCTCTAGATAGACATTGTGTCCTTCGGGTCATTTGGAAGAATTCCATAGACAATATAGTCTATGAACGAAAATCTCCAATCTTGAGGTTCAAATTCCATATCTGCCGCGATAGATATCCAAATTATTCTTGGTATAGAATAATTCGTGGCCCATCACTATGACCGAATGTTGAGTTCTGACTGGACTGCTAGGGATACTACGAGTCCAACAAGTGCATGTGCTTCAGTATTTTGTAATCGAGGTGTGTGGTCGATATAGAATCCTCTGAAGGCTGCAGCTATCTCTAGAGTAGCTTGATTATATGGGATGAGGCCTTCATGTCACACTTCATACTCACCTTTGACTTGGCTAAATATCATCTTGGAATTGCCATAAGCTTCTAGATAGTCTACCCCTAGCTGACGTGCAAACTGTAGACCGGTGAGCAAATCTTCGTCTAACGATCTCTAACATCTCATCCGAAATGTCTTCATACAACTACGACATTTTCGAAATCGGATGAGCCGGCAAAAAGTATGCCAAAGTTTACCCCCTTTACTTCTTTTTTGGGATGAATACCATGTCGTATGGAGACAACATCACTGCCCAAGTAGCCAGGCGAGAGTTAAGCTAACTCAGCTCCGTCATGAGCACTCTCAGCAAATTGACTCTAGATATGACATGGATCGTCTTCCCAGTCACATAGTATCATGTCTTTTGGATAGCAAACACCAAGGTGAGGCACTCTCTTTCTCCACATGATTATACCTATGCTCGGCCCCAGCCATCATGCGGCTAAGGAAGTAGATAGCTTATTCACGATCTTTGTCACTCTTTTGTGCTAGTAATGCACCCAGATAATGATCTATCGAACGAACATATAGCAGGAAAGCTTTCCCTACGGGAGCCACAAAGGTTGGAGGGTTCATAAGATATTGCTTAATATCATCAAATGTCTGCTGGCATGCTTCATTCCAGACGAAGGTTACGTCTTTCTTCATAAGCTGCGTGAACGGTTGGCAACAACTAAAGAGGTTCGATATGAACATTCTGATATAAGCCAGTCTTCCTTGTAGGCCTCGTAGCTTTTTTAGGTTCTTCGGAGGACGCATATCGAGGATAGCCTTGACTTTGTCTGGGTCAAGGTGAATGCCTTACAACGTTATAACAAACCTAAGGAACTTGCCACTAAAGACTCCTAAGAAAGACTTGGTTGGGTTTATTTTGGTGTACACACAGAACGGGAACTTAAGTTTAACTGATCCAATTTTATAATTATGGTTTATAAGTGATTTAACTAGTGAGCAAGTTCTTTGTATTTATTAAACAAAAATAATGGAAGGAGACCTAGTTATCGTTATTGGTTTGGAAATTAACGTGTACGACTTACCGAGAAGAGTAGAATCATGTCGTAAGCCTTTGAGAAAGGTGCAAACTTTGTCTATGAGGGATAGGTATTCAACATGTACTTGGACTCCTTAGGATATGATGCACAACTCCTTATTGAGAAAGAAGATCGCATGTGTCACTCGAGAACGACATATACGATCCAGAATTGACTTGGATTTCAAAGGAGTTGATGTTGATTCATCGTCATCGTCGATTACTTGTCTTTGGAGAAATGTTAGTTGAAGATGATTGTTCGAGTGTTCCTCCAAGCATGACAGTGGATCCTTTGACGAAGATGTCGACAAGAATTTAGTAGAATAGAAGCCTTCTGATCCAACCTTTTCTAGTCATCAACATATTTGTTCGATGGCTTGGCGTTGTCACCCTCTAACGGACCATGCAAATCTTTGAACTAGAGTAGATACTTCATCCTTGGTTTCAAGATTGTCCAGTTTTCTCCTGTGAGGGTAACTATACGTGTATTCATCTGCTTCATATGCATGTTTTCACCTTTTCTCTTGAAAACATAATAACTCTGATACCAATTGTTGGTCACAAAACACCGCAAAAACAACTCCAATACACCTGAGGATAATAAATCCTCGTCTCACATAAGCACTAAGACAGATCAAATACATTGTATGTTCGGTGATTATATCACCTTGAAAAATTTCAATCTATATATTTCAATAATACAAGATTGATTACAATATATGTTGAACTCTTTGTCCCCAAGTTCAACCCCTCACCAATCTCAAGAAATAAAAAGAAGATTACAATTGAAATTACTCATCCAACCCTGTGATGATCTCCTTGAACGAAGAAGATGATTCTTCGAACAGATCTTCTCTTCCAACTGTATTGAAGAGCTAGTCCTAAGAACAAAGTGCGAACTTTCTCTTAGATTTCTGTGGACTTAACACACCCTGGATCTCTTCCTTGAGCTTCTTCTGAGTAACTCCCCTTAGCCTCTTTATATAGGTTAAGAAATCCTAGTTAAGGTTTTGAAATCCCTAAATTAGCCCAACACTAATCATAGTCGTCCAAATTTAGATCACACAGTCAAAAATATGTCAACTTTTGGTCCACTTTTAAACTGAATTATGACAAACGGTATAGCGTCGGTATACTGCGGTGTACCAAAGACCCTCAAAATAGGCTTTGGAATGTAATACCAAAATATCGATGTACCGCGGTATGTCATCACTGTTGTTTCTATTTTCCCCGATTTAGCCACCGATCCTTCGTCACAACTTTCGTCGACGCTTCACGACGTCCTGACCGTTCTTTCACACACCTCGAATCGAGACTGAAATCCAACAATAAGTACTCCCGCTCCAAGTGAGGAAGATAAGAACAACCTTATTCATTTTATTTTCCTTTTTTAGTTGTCCCATGTTGGTCGGTTTCTGACTTAATCAAAGAAGGGGAAGGTAAGCACAACACTCATAAAAACTCCCACTCCACTCCCAACTCAGTCCGTGGTTGAATAATCAATTGATTGCAAATAAAAAGAAGATTTAATCAAAGAATAAGCTCATTTATGATCGATGCAAAGCAACATCAGACACCTTAATGTATTTGTTTGGTTCTTGAAAAACTTAGAGGAACTTGGAGAACTTAAGAATAGTTCTCAATTTTTTTTTCGTTGTTTTGGTATAAAGAAATCAAAAAAGTTACGGAGCCATGAAATTGAGCTCACATGGACTTGTTTCCATGACACATAGTTAAGTTTTCCAAGTTCATAGATTAAATTTCAAACAAAAGTAATAAGAATTTGGAGAACTTAAATTTAGTGCGAGAAAATGATGGATCCCAAGCTTTAATTATTTAAATTCCAACTTTAGTTTCTCTCCAACCAAATAGACTTAACTCATGGAGAACTTGGTCATATAGACATATCATTGTTTATTGGATTCCTCCAAGTTCAATAAGTTTCAAACAACCCCTTATCAAAGTCCATGGATTGGATATACCCTCTTTAAGAAAAGTGTTACCTTCAAACATTAGTTTCTATGAATGAATATTAGAAATAATGTCTATATTCATTGAATCAACTAATGATTGATTTAGGAGGTTTCCTACTAAAAGCTAGAACCTTTACTTTGTTAGTTAAGTAGGCATAGGAGAATTTTTTTTTTTAATTATTTTTAAAATATACACTTGATTTTTAAATACCAAATTATCAAGAATATAAAGACACGGATGACTCATCAACAATTCCTGTTGATAATGGAGAATGATGCAAATAGTGTAGATAACATAGTTTTAAGACATTGTCAGCACTGCACTTCCCATATGGACCATCCAATTGTCATACACTATGGGTCCAGAGAGCACTTTGATAGGAGCACGTAGCACAAAAAAAACAAAGGAAAGTTTGGTAGGAAGTCGAGGTTTGTCTCGCAATCAATTGTGAGTTTCTGGAACGAGCATGACAGGAAAATGAAAAGTGTGATTTAGACGTACCACCCAAACCCAACTCTACAACAACAGTATAGAATATTAGTGCTGGTCTACTTAGAAAGGAGTACAGGTCTGAAACTAGCAAGTCTCAAGATTGTGAAAACCCAACCCACTCAGCCCAATGTTGAAGAGCATCAATAGTAAGGCTCATCCTGATTTCCAAATTCAGAATGTATGAGTCTATTTTGTAGAATACTAGTGGATAACCCGTGCCATAGTGGCACGGACACGAATCCGGCCTTCTCGACGTAGGCGTGCAGGCATCGGGCCAGTGTCAGGGAGTTCCGGACGGAGACGCGGCCTCCGAACCCGGCCATCTCGACGTAGGCGTGCAGGCACCTGGCCAGCGCCAGGGACCCGAGCCCGGCGGAGGCGGACACGGCAAAGACCACGTTGGCGGCGTTCGGGATGGCGTGGGACCTCATGGAGGCGAAGACGTACAGGGTCGTCGCGGACGTCCAAGGGAAACGACGGTCCAGGAGACGACGTCCCTGTGCGGCATTCCGTCGAACACCCGCAGGACGTGGTCGACGGAGCCGCGTCGGGAGTAGGCGGTGAGCAGGACGGTCTGCACGAAGGGGTCGAACCGAAATCCGAAGAGGAGTGCGTGTGCGTGGAGCGACCTGGCGGCGGCGGCGGTGGTTCTGTTGAGCAAGGAAAAGGTGTGTGAGTCGGGAGGGACGCGGCGGCGGAGCATTTGGGAGTAGATGGAGAGTGGGTCGGCGGAGATGGCGATGGCGGTGTTGAAGGAGAAGGGGTTGGGATTGGTCATGGCGGAGAAGAGGGAGGCGGCGAAGGAAGGATCGGCGTTGGCGGCGCGGTGGAGGAGGCTGCTTGCGACGAAGGGGTTGCGGAAGAGGCCGACGACGACGGCGTGGGCGAGGATGGAGCAGAAGCGGCGGAGGGAGGGACGGTGCAAGAGGAGCTGGAGGCGGGGGTGTCGTTGGAACAACCGGTTGCTCCGCACCCAACATGGGACCTCCTCCTCTCTTATAGAGAGAGGGGCAATTTAGTCCTTTCATCATCGTTGAACCAAAGCACATGGGTCGGACCAAAAACCCACTGTGCTTTATATTATAGATTAAAATTCAAATGGAGGTCCATTATGGTCCCGAGCCACATGAGCTATAGTCGAGACCTAAGAATTTCTACATTCATAATGTAGGAACTCATTTTGTAGAATAGTAAAACTTAATTTGGAGTCCCAATTTCTAGATTCCAGATTATTTATAATTTTTTTGAAAGGTGACACATGATTCTATATCCATTCATCTCATTTGGTTCTCAAGATTTATTTGTTTACTATTCTCATACAAATCCAACAAATTCAATATTTATTTTTTATTTTAAATTTGGGTAATATATTTTTGAACTTCATCTACTATTGATGTTCTAATAGAAGAAAAACCAAAATCTGAATAAATCCATAAAACCTGACTAATGGGATCCACATGGATTTCATTGGTCTTTTGGGAATTTTACAACATAAAGTATTTGCCCCCAAATTTATTTTAGGCTAAATTACAACTTGATACCCTCAACTATTCCAAATGTTCAACTTGATACCCTCAACTTTGATAGGCATCAACTTGATACCCTCTCTCTAAATGGTGTTAACCGAATTAGCAAATGACCAAAATATCCTTCCCAACCCCCCTTCTCCCTCCAGCATCCCCCCTCTTTTTCCGACGCCGACAGCCGATCGGGAGGGGGGGGGGGGGGAGGTGCACAGCCTCAAGAATCCGCTGCAGCAGCAGCCGCCGGCAGGGCGCGAGTGGGGGCTGCGTGCGGCGGAGGCGCGAGCGCGCATGGGAGGGGGGGTTTGCGCGCAGCGGGGGAGGACAGCTGTGATCGTCGGGGGGGGTGCTGCGCACGGCCGGGGAGGGTGGGTGCGCGTGGTGGGGGAGGGGGTGTCCGACGTGCGCCGGGGGGGGGGGGGGTGGTGGCACGCGGTGGGGGAGGTAGGAGGGGAGAAGGGGGTGCGGTGGGGAAAGGGTAGTTTAGAATTTTTTTAATTATTTTTTTAACTTTAAAACTAACGGTTAGGGTGACGTAAGGTACCAAGTTAAATGGAAAGATTTATGAAATGCCCAAAAACTAAAAAAGTTTTATGTAAAACCCACCGCTAAAAAAACTTTCATCGCGTGCCCAAAATTAGAGAAACTTATCCAAAGCGGGTTCCAAATGACCATTTTGCCCTTCCTTTTAATTTATTGGAAACATCCACAAAACTGCTCTTAAAAAAACGTTTCAATACTCCATCTTCTTCCATACGCTGCTCACTTTCGAATCTAGATTTTCTCCTCAAAAATCTTCAAAAATTTGTCGAAAAATTTCGGAAAGACCGGGACGAACGACAAAAGTGCTAAAACGGAGGTCCAAACATCATTTTTTTGCGAATCTAAAATTTCGGAAGGCCGTCTAACGGGGAAGCAGTTACTTTCAGTCTCCTCGACGATACGCTCATTTTGCGACAAACGGGACCTCGTTTCGACCTCCCAGTCAAAAGTTATGGCCCTCCAAAGTTTCAGCTAACCATAAAATGCAGGAGAATGGCATTCTCCGTCTTAATTAGGACGGAGAATGACATTCTCCGTCTTAATTTACACGGAGAATGGTCATTCCAGTGTTAAAACGCAGGAGAATGACCATTCTCCGTGTTAGAAACACGGAGAATGCCATTCTCCGTGTTAAATGAAACGGAGAATGTCATTCTCCGTGTTAAATAAAACGGAGAATGGCATTCTCCGTCCTAATTAAGACGGAGAATGGCCATTCTCCGTGCTAAATTAAACGGAGAATGACCATTCTCCGTCTTAATTAGGACGGAGAATGCCATTCTCCGTGTAATTTATCACGGAGAATGGTCATTATAGTGTTAAAACGCAGGAGAATGACCATTCTCCGTGTTAGAAACACGGAGAATGCCATTCTCCGTGTTAATTAGGACGGAGAATGCCATTCTCCGTCTTAAATAAAACGGAGAATACCATTCTCCGTCCTAATTAAGACGGAGAATGACATTCTCGGTCCTAATTAAGACGGAAACGGAGAATGTCATTCTCCGTGTTAATTAGGACGGAGAATGGTATTCTCCGTCTTAAATAAAACGGAGAATGGCATTCTCCGTCCTAATTAAGACGGAGAATGCCATTCTCCGTCCTAATTAAGACGGAGAATGGTCATTTCCAGTGTTAAAACGTGTAATTTAGTTTTTTCAGGAATAAAGAGTTTCGTTCTTCTTTCAAAGCGATGATAATTCTTATGGAAAAGAAGAAGAAAGATCTTCTCTCCACAATTGAAGATCTGAGTTCAAATGTCTCCACGATGAAGATGATGATGATGGTGATGATGATGACGAGCGATGATCTGAGTTCGACTGAAGAAAAACACACCGAACTACGAACGATCTTTGCGATCTCTGCTGAATATGAGAGCAATGGAATTCAGATTTCCCGTGAAGAAGAAGAAGACGAAAATCGCAATCCAGATCTGAGTTTTTTGAATTCAAATACATATAGATGACCAATTCGCGCGGAGGGGTAGTTTCGGTATTATAAAAATAGCAGTTTCTAGCGGGTGGCATCTAAAAGGGAATCTTGGAATATTTAACGTGAAAATACTTAATTCTGGGTATTTCATAAAACTTATCCAGCGGGTGGGCATTTCATAAAAGCCCACCCCGAAATTGGGTTTCTCAGCAATTTCCAGAAGTTAAAAATATTAGTTGAAAGAGAATATTAAGTTAGTACCTATCAAAGTTTATGGTATCAAGTTAAAAAAATTCGAATAGTAGAGAGTATCAAGTTGTAGTTTAGCCTTTATTTTATTCTAATTATGAAAGTAGTCGGCGAAAAACATGTGGAGCCAACAAATAGTGAAGAAGAAGAAGAAAAAAAGAGAGCATGATTATTACACTTTATTTTTCCTCCTTGGCTTCTCATGCAAAATGATTTGATTTTGGGACTTTTGATTAAACTTGAATTGATAAATAAAATAAAATTTTATTCTACTTAGAGCATCTTTAGTAAGGCTCATTCTTAAATCCAATTTTTACATTCAGAACTTTGAAGTTTATTTTGTAGAATAGTAAGTCTCATCCCTATTCCCATTTTATACAATTTCGGTCACATCCCACCCATAGGTACTAAGGTTTGGACCTCCAAATTTCTAAATTCTAGATTATAGGAACTCATTTTGTAGAATAGTAAGTTTCAATTTGGATCCCAACTTCCTAGATTATAGATTTTATATTATTTTTTTTTCCACATGAATTTTTGATCACACAATCTTTGTAACCGGAGCTCATTTATCATTTCCTACTATTTTCATACAAATCTAACCCATTTTATATTTACCTTTTTTTTTTTTCTGAAATATTGGCCCTAAATTGTATTGGAAAATCCTAACTACTAATGATGCTCCTAGTAGAGCTTGAATAGAAAAACGGGAACACTTTTACTGATAACTTAGTCGCTTCCTGGAGATTTTCGGAAGTTGTAGGAGCCTTTACCTGTCATACTAGGTTTATAGATGTCCTTTGCTAGAGCAGCCCTCCATTACATGTGCCTTTTAGATTGGATGCATTCAATCCTATGCTTCAAAGCTATTGGCCCCAGGCCTATAATTAGACCGACCATAGCCCACTTCCAGTTTCAGTGAAAATCTACTACTGCAACCCTGGTTAGCAATCATCTGAATAAAACTTCATAAAGGTATAACACTTACTTATTTTGAAAGATTTAGATAAGTAGGCAAATTTTAAGCATATAAAATTTTAAACGTGTTAAGTAAAAATTATTGACAAATTTGACAAAAAAAATGTGGTAGCAGCCTGTTTAATTAACCAAATTTGATCACTTGAAAGCATGTAAAAATTTTAACGTCAATAGTTTTGTTTGACGAATATTTAATCAAAATTTTTAATATTTTTACTTGTACATTTATACTCGTACTTAGGGCCCGTTTGGTTTGCAGGATTGGACAACGTAATGTAATTGGCATTACGTTGTCAATCTAACTCGGGTGTTTGGTTGGACAAAAAAAATTAGATGTAATGTATTCGCGATTACAAGTTTGATTACATTACATCAGTTTCTTCTAAACTCAATTACATCATAAAACCTATGTAATCGCAATTACATTACAACTTAAGCGGAATGTTGGTATGCTATAATTTTGTCTTTTTGTTCGTTTTTGGTCATTTTTTGTTGTTTTTGTTTGTTTTTGTCGTTTTTGGTCATTTTTGTTCGTTTTTTGTCGTTTTTGTTCGTTTTTGGTCATTTTATTTTGTTTTTCTTTGTTTTTTGTCGTTCTTTGTCGTTTTTTGTCCTTTTTTGTCTTTTTTATCGTTTTTGTTCGTTTTTTGTTATTTTTGTTCGTTTTTTGTTGTTTTTGTTTGTTTTTTGTTCGTTTTGGTCCTTTTTTGTCCTTTTTTTCGTTTTTTGTCATTTTTGTTCGTTTTTGGTTGTTTTTGTTTGTTATTTTGTCGTTTTTGTTCTTTTTTTTTGTTTTTGTTTTTTTTGTCATTTTTGTTCGTTTTTCGTTGTTTTGTTTGTTTTTTTGTCGTTTTTGTTTGTTTTTTTGTCGTTTTTATCCTTTTTTATTGTTTTTGGTCCTTTTTGTTCTTTTTTGTCGTTTTTGTTCGTTTTTTAAAATTTTTGTTCGTTTTTTGTCATTTTTGTTCGATTTTTTGTCGTTTTTGTCCCCTTTTTTTTCGTTTTTTTGTCGTTTTTGTTCGTTTTTTGTCATTTTTGTTCCTTTTTTGTTGTTTTTGTTTGTTTTTTTGTCGTTTTTGTCCTTTTTTGTTATTTTTGTCCGTTTTTTTGTCTTTTTTTCTTTTTCTTTCTCATTTTTTTTTCGTTTTTCGTTTTTTTTTTTGTCGTTTTTGTCGTTTTTTTTGTTGTTTTTGGTCTTTTTTTTGTTCGTTTTTTTGTCATTTTTGTTCGATTTTTTGTCGTTTTTGTCCTTTTTTTTTTTCGTTTTTGTTCTTTTTTGTCATTTTTGTTCGTTTTTTGTTGTTTTGTTTGTTTTTTTGTCGTTTTTGTCGTTTTTTTGTTGTTTTTTTCCTTTTTTGTCGTTTTTGTTCTTTTTTGTCATTTTTTTTGTTTTTGGTTATTTTTGTTTTTTTGTCGTTTTTGTCCTTTTTTTGTCGTTTTTGTCCTTTTTTGTCGTTTTTGTTCATTTTTTGCCCTTTTTTTTATCGTTTTTGGTCAATTTTTTTACGTTTTTTATCGTTTTTTGTCGATTTTGTACATTTTTTGCCCTTTTTTTTGTTCTTGGTTGTTTTTTCTCTCTTTTTTTTTCCTTTCATTTATTGTTGTTTTTTGTCAATTTTTTGTTTTTAGTCATTTTTTTTATCATTATTGGTCACTTTTTATGGTTTTCACATTTTTGATCTTTTTTTTTTGTCGTTTTTTTTTATTGCTTTTTCATTTTTGGTTTTTTTTCCTTCTGTTTTGTTCGTTTGTCATTTTTTGTATTTTTTTTATTTTTTGTCTTTTTTTTCGTTTTTGGTCTTTTTTAGCAGAAAACAAACCATTTTTTCCTTATTTATTTATTATTTATTTTTAGTTTTTTTCTTTTTAAATTTTTAAAAAAAAATTAGTGATCCACTTTTTAAATTTTATGTTGTATTTAAAAAATATTAAATTAGAAACTTAATTACATTACATGGTAAACCAAACATATGAATGCAATTGACATTACATTACATGGTTTGATTACATGCTTCAACCAAATATAGTAATATAATTGTAATTTCATTACATTACAAACTCAATTACATTACAAATTTAATTCCATTACGATTACGATTACTTTACAATGAACCAAACGCAACCTTAGTCTGGAAGGATTTTTCTTTTGTCAGAATTGCTAACCAGGGCTGCAACTACCAATATTGGATGTGGAGCTAAAAGTATTAGGAGTAAAACTGGGTCACCTGGAAATGTGGTCTCTCCTAGGGTCTTGTGCACCAACCTACTGGCTAGCGTCCTATAGCTCAAAGCTGCAACTACAAGCTGGCCGGCCGCGAGAGCTATGTTGCTCGTAGCCTCGTATAGTCTAACAGACCCACCGGTTGGACCACTGATCCGGGACTGCGATGTCCTGTCCAGGCCTGATGGCTATGGTTACATCTCTAAAATCTAAATGGGATATTTCTATAAAGTAGTGTAATGTTTACTTGGCATTCATACAAACTATTTTTTCTTTTCCCAAACTGTATTCCCGTAGGGTTTGTATTAAACCTTGATTTGTTCGTATTTTTTGTGTGTGTATATGTGTATAACTTTTTTCCTAAAAGATTTTGGTACACACTAAATTTGTGCAGGTGGAAAGGGATAAATGCAATCACCATGGAAGGATATAACATTCAAAATAGGGGTGGGCGTCGGTATAATCGGTCGGTATTTGATCGATTTTTTCGGTATTTTTTAAAATCGGTATTTGAAAAATCAATACCAATATCGTACCATTTAGAATCGGTTTTTTTCGGTTTCGGTTAAATCGGTATTCGGTCGGTTTTTGTTTGGTATCGGTATTTTACCAATTAATATTTGATCAATTAACACACTTAATATTGTAGAACCGCTTAACATATAATATATATTTTTTACTTTTTTGGAAACATTAAATTTTAAAGCCAAGCCTCTACCAACCAAAAATTAATCAAAATTATTAGAACAATATGTAACAAGTCGCAAACACCTAAAAATGAGCTTAAAATATCAAACGCGGTCACTAAGTTTAATCTTTAGTATAAATTTAAGTAACCAAAATTTACTTCAAAATTCTATGAGAACACAAAAACATAAGCTCAAAAGATCAAAAACTCAATTCTTAGTATTCTTAACATAAATTCAAGTCCACTAAAATCTATTCCAAGTTATAGGAAACCAACCAAAACAAAGATAAAAATGAAAATGAGTAGTGTAAAATTAATCATGAACAACATTAAAAAATGTGTGTGTATATATGTGTAAAAATAATATATATATATATATATATATATATATATATATATATATATATATATATATGTGTGTGTGTATGTGGGTGTGTGTGTGTGTGTGTGTGTGAATCGGTTCGGTATTTTCGGTATGGTATTACACTCAAACCGTTACCATTACCATTATACCGTAATTTAGTTGGTTCGGCAATTCGGTATCGGTACATAATTTCGGTTCGATTTTTCGGAATATTTTTAATCGGTATTTGGTCGATTTTTCGGTATCGGTCGGTATTTGCTCACCCATAATTCAAAAGCTCATCTCATTAGGAAACTTGACATTCCTCCAGTAACTCAATCTACGGGACAACAGCTTGCGAGGGGAAATATCTGTCGAGCTTGGCAGCCTCGTAAATTAGGGAAGTAGCAACCCCCTCAGCGATTCTTGCTAAACCAATCAAATTGTAAGGAACTCATGAACCTGGAGCTCGACAACAACAAATTAGTTACGAGAGAATCACCTCTTTGTCGAAACTACAATACTTGCTCTCACCATTCATCAAAGTCCCGATTGCAAGAATAGATTTTCTTCAAACTATAGGAAACAAACTCTCCTATAGAATTAGAATTAGCCACCCTTTAGAAATCTCTCCTCTCTTAGGTTTATCACCATTGCCATTGCAGCAGCAAAACAACCTAGTGGAGGCCGGGCGATGATGAGTTAGCCTGTGCGATGCGGGGCATCCACAACGTCGGAGGCCTGACGATATAGTGCTACGAACTGAGCCTGCGTGGGACAGAATGAGGCGTCCGTGTAGCAAACTCAGTGCACGGTCGTCGTGCAACGGATCGGGAAATCGGCACCATTCGCCCACGGGTATAAGCGACAGGCCGACCACGCGGTCCGTCGTGCGGCGCTGCTGAGGGCGACGAGAAGACGTCCGCCATAAACGATCGCAGGCTCGATCGTAAGGGCGTCGGCGATCGTCGCCAATATGCGCGTCGTGCGCATAGAACGGACGGCTGGACGGAATCGGTAGTCGCAGTCGGCAGGGAATTAGTGGCCGTCGTACGGACGGTCACCCTTAGTCGTCGAGGGCGTCTCTTCGGCGTCGTGGGCAAAACGAGGTGTTGAGTAACTGCCGTCGAAAGACGGTGTACTGCCGAACGGAGCTCTGGAGCGCGCGGGGAGCGTGTGCACGACAATGATGACAAGGCCAACGGACTACGTCCGCACTCCAAAAATCGTTCCATACGACAGGCCAAGAATCGTGTGCGTGGGACACGATTATACTGAGCCCGCACGCGTTGGTTTTTTTAAAAATAAAAAAAAAAAAAAAAAAAAACCTAGTGGAGGCCCTCAAACATACATAGGCATACACTGCCAAACCTGAAGTCAATTTTCATGGCCATGAGCCGATTTACCAATCGTATACAATTTTAATGTTGAATTTCTCAAGGCTCCTGGGGCAGAAACAACATTATCGGATCCATGCCCACGACTATTGGAATACTTGGAGGTCTTTAACAACTGAACTATTGAAGAAACCATATGAGAAGAGGCGATAGAAATGAAATTGAATTCATTGGTTACAATTGGACATATCTGGAAATATAATCAGGACATACCGTCATCCACCTTAGGAATGTAATTACCTCCATTTAGGTGAAGATGCTACCGAAGAAAGTATATCTTATACGAGTCTAGCAAACTGCAGAAACTTACAAGTGCGCATCTTTCTCGCAACAAAATATCAGTTTTTCCTCGTCAGTTTACCCAGTCTTGGCTAACAACTCCCTTGCTGGTACCAGATGAGATCAGTAACATGAACAATCTAGTACAGCTAGACATCTCTGACAATAGAAATCCCTCGATAAATTGGTGATAGCGAAAGCATTGAATATCTACATATTCAGGGGAACATGTTTCATGAATCCATTCTCCAGCTCTGAGCAAGTTGAAAGGTATACAACATCTAGTAACTCTTAATCAACTATAAGGTCAAATTCTGGAATATATGGAGCATTTACATGTCCGGATGTATCTCAATCTATCATTCAACTATATCGAAGGTCTTGTACCACAGTTCCAGAATGCTAGTCTTAGGAACCTGAGAGCTCTGGAACCCCAACCTGCAACTGCCTTTATACAAGATTCAAAATTCTAGTAGGAATATATAGAAGAAAACAACATGCCACAATTTCTTCCTTCAAATGAGCTCTCCTTAAAGGTACTGACAAGATATCTCCAACAAATTTGAGTGGTTAAAAAGTGAAGATAACATATATAAATGAATTTTGGAAAGTAATGGAACAAATATTCTGTGGAAGTCTTCAACATTCAAACCCAAAAAAAGGGCCCGATCTCTTCAAATGTAAAATGAAACCTTCATATTCTTTTTTTTTTTAATTTTGGGTCCAACTTGCTTCGAAAAAGAGCAGAATTGTTGAAACTAGCATATTCTTGAAAGAGTTTCATGGCCTAGCATATGAGACATTAAGGAACACTAAAGTAAATATTGTTATCTTATCAAGATGTTTACTTCGTACTTTAATGTAGAATCCACTGGGAATGATTTCAGAGTTCTAGTCTATGAAAGCGATTTCAGAGTTCTAGTCTATGAAAGCATGCCTAAGAGACGCTTAGATGATTGGCTACACCCACAGATATATGGACACAATATCATGTCAAGGTTCTAGACACTCTTCAAAGGCTAAACAGAAGCATAGATGTAGTTTCTACATTGGACTATACCGATGCCAAACTCCTTATACTTCATTGTGACCTAAAGCCATAAATGTGGTCCCTGATGGGCCCATGTGTGGGTGATTTTGATTCGCAAAGATTCTTCTTGGTGGCATGACCTTGTAATCTAAACAAGCTCAACGACATTCAAGGGGTCGATAGTGTTCATCAATCCATGTAAACAACTACATCATGTAATTCAGACGGCAAAATTTTAATTCTGGTTACATCTAACTTGTAGGTTTTGAAGTAGAAAATTCCTTTCTGAAGATGGATATCGAGGTAAAAGGAAGAAAGTCATCTAGCCTACTTTTACAAAGGATCGAGAATTTTACTTCCCATTTGCTACTCAAGTCTAAATTTAACAGGTTGGATCTGCATGCCAATCCAAACCCAACCTCACCCATCCAATAATTCATACTCTAGCCTTAATTCTCCCTATTCAACCTCACCGCTTCCTTCTTTCTCCTCTCCCATCCTGCATCCGCTCCATCTTCTTATTCTTCTCTTGTCCCTCTTTTCCCATGTTATTTCTTGTTGTCCAAACAGTCTCTCTAGCTATCAGCTTACCAAACACCTTCTCTAACAGTCCACTTACCACCCTCCCTCTTTCTTGTTTTGCTTCACTATATGTGGGAGGAGGCGGAGACAACAACAGCGACAGACGTAGACGGCAGCTGTGGGAGGGAGGATGTAAGCATGCAGGAGGAGGAAGCAGGGACCTGACAATAACGATAACAGAAGGTAAGGTTATGTACTGTGGATAATTTAGGGCATTGTTAACTTTCTTCTTTCGCCATCAATTAAATGGTTTAGGTAGGGGTAAACCTAGACCTTCCTTGACTGCACCCTCACCCAACCCACTTTGATGTAGTTGCCACATATACATACCACATGTGCAGCCACATGTTAGGCATGCATGCACAGCTGGAGATATACAACATGTAGGGTCACGTGTCATGCATGAAGAATGTGAGTGTATATACAAGGCACATGTAGAGCCAAAATACATGACTATAGTTAAATTATAGAAGAGTCACTTATTTCTTCTAAATTCACTAGACCTTGCATAGTGCTTCTATCTTTACGAGTTTATTGTATACACCAACTTTTTCAAGAGCTCATGTTTTTTCTAGTTCTAGAAGGATAAATGTGTATAAATTTGTAGCATATCAAAAACCTATGCCCAAAACCTAGAAGAAAATATTAATTATAATTTTAGAAGCGCTCAATATGAAAGAAATCTATAAAAAAATTTGACATCCAATACTAAGTCATCGAGATCACATCTGACATTAATTTTATTCCCTCATCAAAGTGCTTCTAATTAGCATAGTTTGCAGGATCGGCCGATACCGATATGATCATACCGATATCGATACAGTTTGGCATGTCCCGATTCGAGACCGACCGTTACCGATACCGACGTTGGGGGTTGCTTTTTCGATGAATTCAACGAGGAAAAATGAACAAAAAGACCAATCAACAAGGGTGTGAAAGCATAGTAAGGTTGTAAAAGCATGTAAACGGAAAAAATTAGTTATCATAGGCAAACAAATCAACAATGCTGACCATTATTTCATTCAATTTCAAAAGAAACACCACGTAAAATACTTAAATTAAGCCTAAATATATAAAATACTCTTTCTATTTTTTTAATAATTTACTAATAATTATTTGCTTTCCGATACCTCGATCCGAAATTGTCGATACTATCGAATATCGATACTGCCGATCCGATACTCATAGGAAGGGTCCAATACTGATTCCGATAACGAGACCTTTTTTAACTCTAACTGTCTAAAAGTTCCTATAGCACAAAGTCAATTAGAAAAAATATTGTAACCTAGAATCTACGTAGATTATAATAGAGGTGAGCATTATTCGATTTTGGACCGAAAATCGAACCGAACCGAACATGATTCGGTTCGGTTTCAAAAAAATTCGGTTTGGTTTCAGTTTTAAAAAATACTAGACTTCCTTATTCGGTTTTGGGTTTCGGTCCAAAATCGAATACCGAATAAGAATTATACAATTATGTAAATATCCTCAATTCTTTGCATATTTTTTGATTAAAAATGTGTATATTTTTAAAACAATTAAACAACAATTCTATACATGTGTTTTGAATTCCAACTTTGATAATTTAACAATTAGTCCAACTTTGTGCAAACTTTAAAATTAAACAAATGTGTGTATAAAAATTATAATTTTCAATATAATTTAACCATATCCCAACTTTGGGTCTGACCCATTAAATAATATAAATTCAACCGAATAAACCGAATTTATTATTCGGTTCGGTTTCGGTGTTGGCTATTTCGGTTCGGTTTTGGATTTTTAGAATTTCGGTTTATTCAATTTTGGCTAATTCGGTTCGGTTGAAACCGAATAAACCGAACGCTCACCCCTAGATTATAATATAAGAGCCTCTACGGGCTCCTTTCCAAATTCGATTACTAACAACTTTCGGAGTAAAACATACCATAGTTTTGAAGTTATAACTTATAGCATAAAGAGATAAAAAGCAACAAGTTAATTTGAGTTGGGGTTAAAGATGGTTAATAATCATGTAAAAATTGAATCCTTGCAAAATATATTTCAGTTTCATATGTTATACCCGAACAATAGTTCATACTATTGGTTGTATCATACGATTTTGGCATGTTCTTATTCAGTACCAACTGATACCAAGCAATATTGGGCGAGACCGACTTTGGGACTCTCGTTGGTCAATTCAACATAGAAAATTGAAATGAGCTACCTATATTCCCAAGAAAAGATTTCATAGTACCTAGATCTTTACCATCAAAGACCTTGGTTCGACTTCAACTCAACGATGGACGTCCTATCATCCCCGTAAGGATGTTGTCGTCGGCATAAAGACGAAGAAGAATTTGACCTTTTTATCATCCCCGTAAGGATGTTGTCGTCGACATAAAGACAAGAAAAATTTAACCTTTTTCTTGGTCGACATCACTTCTTTTGAACCTTATGTCCCCTAATGTTCCTATAAGAGGCCCTTCCTATACAGTTCCACGGGGAACCTTTTTTTCCTTTCTAGTGAATGCAAAAACCCAAATTGACTTATCTGGGCTTAGATGACTTCTGATCAAGATTAGTCTCTTTTTTCTTCTTTTGAGCTTGTTTGCGCCTTAGTCGACTTTTAGTTTGCTTTTGATTGGATTGGTGGCTCCATAGGCTTTTCAGCTGCTAAGTATGTCTTGGTCTTGAACAAAGGGAGCACACCCAGTAAACCCATCACCACTTAGAATGTTAGAGTCGAATGGAGTACAAGATGACAAATGTCCAAACCAAGGGCACGATTCAATACCTATTAAGAAATCAATATTGACGAAACAACCAAGTTAGATGAAAGCAAACTAGTGTAGACAAATTGAACAGACCTGACTTGAGATAGGAAGACTGTCAGGGACTGAAGAACCCTATCAATGCGATACATGAGGTAGGGACCAACTAGAAGAAGACGCCAACGAAGAAGGATAGTCATATGACGAAGATATGAAAGATAGCAGACACATCGACAGAAGCTGATGAATACAAGAAAAGAACAAAGACGAGGAAGACATCAACAGAAGGTAATGAATACAAGAAATGAACGCAGATAAGGGCTGAAAATGAAATTGTTTGTACACCGGCTATCCGCAACATAGCCGCAACATAGAAAGCTATACAACAGCATAATAGGTACCGGATGAGGCAGCTACACATTTCTTAAGCATGTGATACACAAATGAATAATTGCCGATAATGAGGGAAATCGTTCTATGAAAATGGCACTAGTCAACAATTGCTAAAAGCAAGAAGGTCTATGTTGAACATAGGGAGCCTAACCATCCAATGTAATCATCACAAGCAAGAGAAAGATGGAAGGCATAACAGAAGAAAGTCCTACAAAAGCACTCCTCATTATTTTTTTTTCTTTTATGCTTTCTACTCCCTTGACTTAAGCACAAGTCTTTCTGAAATCAAAAACATTCATGGAACCTCTGACGATCAAGTCAAATCTAATGAGAATTGGTAATGAGCTACGTTGGAAGAAATGGATTCCCTTCAAAAGAATGAGATCTTGGATCCTTTCTCTCCACCACTTGACAAAAACACTTTTGCCTCAAGGTGGACTTACAAGAGAAAGTACAAGTAATGTGGTGATTTTATATAGAGGTACAAACAGCTTGTAGTAAATTTTCTACCGAGTTGAATCTGGTTGCTCAAGGCTATGAAAAAGAGTCTTGTCTATATTATGTCAAGATGCCATGTTTAGTCCACTTTGTCATGGACTAGGCCTCGTTTGGTACACACTGTAATGTAATCGTAATCGCAATGTAATCAAATGATTTTTTTTCATTTGATTGCATTGCGATAACGATTACATCACAATGTACCAAACGAGGCTTTAGTGTTTTTGTCTACACTTCGACCCGGACGGCGCACAAGCTTCCTACTCGAAGACCCGTGCCAGCCTTCCCCAAACGCTTATAGCTAGAAGCCTAGAACGTTAGCCTAGAACGTTAAGGCGATAATAAGAACAATGTGAAGTAAAAGAGAGATTGGAAGATTGAAAACTTCACTATACTATAAAGAGTTTACAACTTCTTGGGTGGTGAGGAACAAATAAGCCTCCCACTTATTTATAATGCCTCAAAGGACCTACATGAAGCTTCTAGAAACGGAATATTCTAGGGATTATTCTAGAACCTAGATATTTTCTAAGGAAGTCTCTAGAACATCTAAAAAGCTATGGAGATTTCATGAATATTCAAGAAGACTCCACCATATTCTACCATATTCTGGAATACTCTGGAAGCTTCTAGCAAAATCTCAGTCCGTAGAGGGTTATGCAGATCCGTTTCGGTGGGACGAAAAATCTTAGGAGTGAAAACTTGCTCAAAATGGTACCGTTAGGATCCGCTTACAAAGACGGTCAAAGAAAGAGAAGAATAGCGTACCTAACATAGTCTATCGAGCTCCTAGTTATTGCTAAAGCTACAACCGGCAAAGGGGTTCCGAAAAAGAAAAGTGTATTATGTATTCCTTCAGGTGCCTTCACTTCTTGCTTTTATCTTTTCAATCCCAATCTTGACCCTTTCTTTCCCAGATAGTAAACGAATATATTCACAAGACTTCATTCACTTTCTTCTTCAATTCCCTGGAAAAAAGTGGAAGAAATTAGAAAGAAGAGCTCATGAACGAAAACTTTCTTTATTCAATCTATAACAGGCTTCAATGAGAGCCTAAGAGCGGATGGCATTTATTCCGACATTTGAAACTTTCGAATCAAGTTTTGTAATCGATTGGAGCACAACAGCCAAAGAGCGATTGATACAATGGATTCGAGAGTAGATCCTTCACTTTCGAGATTGAAGTGACTTATTATTATTAATTTTATCGTTTTATGAGGTTTGATCGCATCCAAAATGAGCGTTTTATGTTCATCTTGCAGCACTCCGCTCGTCTCCTCCCACTCGTTAGTCGAGTGCTCAGGCTTCGCATTTCAAGTTCATTTCCTAACCCTCTCATCTGCTATATCGGGAGTCTGGCTACTTCTATCTTATTTACTGTCTTGCTCCTTGTCTCTCGACTGCACTAGCTACTTGTTGTAATAGCTTGCTTCTTGCGTAGCTCACACCCCAACCCTATGTTAGCTTGTAACCTATAATCTTGTTGTACTCTATTACCTAAAAGATTATATACATATCCTCACTAGGGTGCCGATAAAAGTACCTTTTTCACTTTTATCACTTGATTGGGAACTTATCCTTTTGTGGTCCAAATGATCAACCCTACAATCAATTATTAGAATCAATAGGTGTTCAAATCGTTCATTTGAATAAATTGAAACCCTTCTTAATGGATGATTATAATACTTCCTAAAGACCAAATTTCTTGATCAATAGAGAAATAATAATATCATTTTTCTTTCTATTTTGATTTGAAGTATAAAATGCCCCCACACTTTGTTAATCTTATAATAGTGGTAAAGGAATTAGTTGACGCGTACTCATGGTAAGTATAGTACTCTACATAGAATAACGTCCGTGTACGAAGGGAGTTTGTAATTTCAAATATAAAAAAAATCCTCTTCATTCTATTGTGCTCAACGACAGAATTTTCTAAGAATACTTTTGTGGATCCAAACTTCTTTATTTTTTTGTAAGTTTCTTCTTGCATAGAAGACCACTCTTTCAAGATGAGATGTAATGAACTTTTCCAACTCATGGATCAACTTCTATTGAAATGAGTCCAAGAGTTTTCGTTGGATGTTTTCTTTCGCTGCTTGATTTTGATGAATGCGTTTTCGTATTGGTTTTCAATGATTGGTTTTCATTGTTCACTTTCATCGCATTTCACATTCATTCCGAAACTTGAGAGAAAGAGTTCGAAGTATGATAATCAAATGATGGTGCCAATGTAGAACGCTTAGGCGAAGCATGATCGGTACGTGAAGTCCCTCCTCTCGAATAAGATTCAATCTTAGTGAATTGCTTTGACCGGACTACCATTTATCTCCACACCCTAATAAAAATGATCTCTAGTCTACTCTTTTGTTGCGTCCCTCTGATCAATGATACCAAAACAACAAAAGATAAGAATAAGAAATTAATCGCATGCTTGATCATATAACTGTTGCTTATCTGTTTCAATATGAATGATTACATGACTCTTTATAAAGAATGCTTAACTGTTAGACATGTATAGAAAAACTTATACATGTTGAACTAAATGAGAAGTGAATGCCAAGTGAATGACCAAATGAATAACGCACGAAAAGAACGTGTTGTTTATCTGTTGCACTGTTAAGATTTTATCTGATAGAAAGAATAGATCATGCATTGGTCCCGGACAACTTGTGCACAAGGTAATAGTCTCTCGACGGTTCCTGGGACACAGGGAATCGATCGGTCTAGGAGAGATTGTAATAGAACCCTGAGGTGAATGCTAGACCTCGCGATAAGGGGGTGTTGTGTCTATTAACAACGAGCTGAACCAAGAGTCCCAGCGGCTAATTATGGAAAATAACTCATGGACCACCATGTAGTTAGGTGCATGTATATGATCAGATTTTTGTTGCAAAACCTAACATTAAATAAAGAGATAGAAATATGCTTTATAGATATGCAAATTGTGCTAATCATTGTCTTGTACAGGGATGGACCGATGACCGTGGGTAAGAATCACTATATAAGTGATGATCTCTTGTTTATGTTTCTTATTATGAATTGCTTAAAAAGAACCTAAATAAGTCGAAAGATCACTAGTAAATAACTGCGAGTTTCACATGTTGATTTAGTGTAGATTTATGTGAGTTCGGCCATAGCTGCTCACCAGTACATGTTGCTACTGACCCACATTGTGGGCATTATTTCAGATAGCAAAGAGACAGGAGAATTTTGAGAGGCGCTGGAAGCTTGTCCAATCCAATGGAGCAATGTTCAATCGCCTCGAAGCTTTCTATTTCCAGTTCAACAAGTTTTCTTTGAAGGTGTCTTTATCTTTATGAAATAAAGGGATATGATGTATGGACATTGTGGCTATTTTGCAAAAAGAGTTCTAAAAGAAAGATGTAAGTCAAGCTATGGCATTTTGAGTCACAAGCAATGTACTTGTATTCCTATCGAGTTATCAATAAAAGTACTTTATGTTTCAAATCTTTGTGTTAAATTTGATTTTTCTGCATTTAAATGTTCTACTTGCATTATGTTCTGTTTAGTCTAGTTGTGTTGTGCAGGTACTGGCCTTGTGCAAGCGCAACTTAGGTTGCACAACATTCTTTCAAAAACCATGATTTGAGTAGTTGGCGACACCCCATATGAAGTTTCTAGTAGGCGAACCATTTTGTTTTGGTTCTTCTCCACATTCTGATCGGCATGAATTGACATGCAATTTCTTTTCCAACAAATATGTCAAATACAGAAACATCCCTAATTCTTCACCGCATGTTCTCGCGTCATTTTCTAGAAAATATATTAAATCACTATGGAAAACTTTATTCACACAAATCCTTTGATGAGTTTGCGACTACCTTTGTAAGGAAGCACTTGTTGCTCACCCGATACAATCATACGAGGTTACAATTCACCCAACAAGATTATCCGGGGTAAACAAGAATTGGGGATTCCAATGCCCTCTTTAATTTCTAAGACATGGAAGATCTAACTTTGCTCGTCTTCTATGAAAAGATAAATCCTCGAGGATACGCCACTTGGATGTCCATTGTATCCATGTACATGGATGAAGCAAAGACGGATCTTATATGCGCTTCTTGTTGGGGTCAGATCAACTGTCATTTCTTCGTTATGTGCAGCACCTACGCCGAGATGCAAATGCAATGCCCATGGATGTGATCCTCGAATCCAATGGGATAACGTTGAGGGTAAGACGCCATAGGTACCACTTTGGGAGGGATGTACTTGTTCCATAAGAATTCGACAGTATCCACCAACTCTCGTTTCTCTAAACCAGAAAAAAAAAGGAGAAAGCTCGTAAGAAAAGGAACATAACATAACTGATAATGGTGATCTCAGAGAGAATCTACACTAGACTGCTCTCGACTCATAATCTCACACAATAAATAAAAAACACTTGACTATGCACGGAAGGAAACGGGAGGATGTCTATACCAGTGATAGTGAAGCAAGAAACCCCTGCCCGAGCCCTACCCCAACAATTGGGAGGGGGTGCTAGTGCTGCTTCGTTGCCTTGGTGTCGCACCTTGGTGCCGTGTAGCCAGGCGTCACCGCTTGAGATCCCTAGTGTTGACCGGGTTGGGTAAAACACCAGTGATGCGAGTCCCACCCCGACGACTGAGGGGGGCTAGTATGATTTAATTAGGAGGGAGCAACACCAAAAAGGCACTCGAATCCGTATCAGAAAAAAGAAGGGTCAGGATGACCTTCATGCTAGCTAAGAGTGATCGTTCCCCACTCACAAAACTGGAAAGATATAGCGAAGTTATTAGTTCCTCGAGTTGTTGTAGTGAGCCATACCCCGAGGCTGAGGAATAGAACATATGTGGTTCCGAATAGAGTAGAGCATTAGGGAGGCTCAAAGCAAATGTCTTTTTCTTCACACAGGATCGATACTATGAAAAAAGGATTATAGAAAAGATTAGACTGGAAGGACGTAGCAGGAAGGGACTGAATCCACTACTAGAACATGCCCATAACAATAAAGTTAATAAGACAAGTAAGGTTCTTTCTCAGAGAATGGGCTCTTATGGAATGCCTCATTGAATTTGCACATGATTCGTAATAAACAGCTTTTCCAGGCACAGAGTGGGTAAGTGTGTAGGTTTCAGTACTATACCATCAATGTAAAAAATCAATGTTATCCAGATTTAGACTTAGCCTAAGATGTACTTTACGTTCTCTATAGGGCATTTTCTACTTTTCATAACATACTACGTTCTTTTTATTTGTATAGATAAAAGCCTCTAAAATCTGGCTAATCTGCGTTGTAAGCTCCATTTGAGGGTCCATCAAGGTCGTTGGTTGACAATTGCTTGCTTGCCTAGCTCAACCCCTACTCAGCTTTCTAGTAGGCATTAGTTTATAATCAATCTCCACTTCTGTAAAAACTTCTACCCCTTAAATCCATGTACTGCCCATGATCGTAGGCCCTTTTGTACAGCTAGCCTATATCTTTGTCTGCTCTTGCTTTCCTATTATTTTTCCTCTCTCGCGATATCCTTCTTTTCATCCATCTTCCCCACAAAATTGATTGCTACATCATCCATCATGTGCTTGGTTCACGGGAACTGCAAGTTTGACAATAAAAAAAAAGAGATTGAAAAATAGTGTTGACATAACCATTACTATTTGTCGAAGTTGTATATCTATAAGTTCTAAACATTCCTCCATCTTAATATTATTTCCATCCTAAAGTATCTATTTTGGTTTTAACTCCATCTAGAAGCAAATAAATACACAAATAGTATCTATTGCTGGTGAATGATTCACCAATGTTGAATATTATTCTATTTAAAAAATTAACAAGAAACAAAAAATAATAATATATAGAATTGTGTATAAATATATCAAATATGTATTTTAGAATAGTATTTATCTTTTGTGGCTTTCCAAAATAAAAAATCAAGATACTACTTCTATACGCAAGTGGCGAAACGATACCGAAACTAACAATACCAATACTCATAAGAAAGGCCGAACCTAATATCGATACTATAAACCTTGACCCAAACACAATACACGAATATATGGGTTATATTTTAACATCCAAACACAATTTCCATCAAGGATTGGGTCGGGCAGCATGTTATATGTAATGAAATTGACTTTTTGGAACTAAAGGCAACTTGAATCCAACTCGAAACCGTTTCAAATTTTAAACATATGAATCTGATCGAAAAATAATTTATTTCCAATATGAAGCCAAGTTACACTACTTAGCAACCAATAAAGAAAAAGTATAAAAATTTGTCACGGAAGAAAGAACATGGTGGCTACCCTATAACCTTAAATATTTTGCATGCATGACATGCATACTTAAATATTCTACAAGCATTACAGGCATGACAATTGACTCTATATGTTACATGCATTACAGGCATGCCAATTGACTCTTCAAGTGACATATATGTGCACACATTGTGCATACATGATAAACAAATTTACATGTCGCTGCACATGTGTGTGTGTGTGTGTGTGTGTGTGTGTGTGTATTTACACATATCGTATGTATATATGGATAGGTTTGCACATTAAGTAGTTTGTGTAAGGCAGCATAGAATAAATTGTTAGTTACCTAACTTAGCTTTGTAAATTGTCAAAGTAAGTTACCCGGTCAAAGTCGGTTATAAAGGAGGTGCTTGCATCTTTAAGGTGTTGTGTAGCTTTAGATATCAGGATAAACAGAATTTTACGAGGTGCTTGTAGCCTCATGTAGCTACAATAGTACATTGATAGCTAAAGCATTTGTTTAATTGATATTGAGTTTGTATTATATGTTATTCCCATGATCTTCTCTCTACATAGACGCAAAAGTGCTTTTTCCATAAAACGCAACAATGGTAGACGTTAAAGGAAGATGGCATCAAACAACAATCTGCTTCAACCACAGCTTCAGAAGTTCAACGAAAAGAATTTCAAGCTTGGAAGCATCCAAATGAGATATTCTTGTTTGGATTTCGGGATTTGTGGGTTTCGATGGAGATGGCTACAAGGAAGTAGCCAACCAAAACGAGTTTGAGGTGCTCCCTAAAGTGAAGAAGCAATCACTTTGAGACACCAGGAAGGATCAGAAGGCAATGTTCTTCATTATTGAGCGATGGAGCAAACAATTTTACAGAGGATTTCAAGCGCAAAGATGACAAAAGAAGCACGAACTATTGGGAAAAAGCTACATAAGTCAAAGTAAAGAATGTTCGAGTAGAAAGGCCAAGGGGTGAGTTCGGGCAATTGATGATAAAGGTAAAAGTGTCTTCGAATTGGTCGACTGATCTATGTTTCTAACCACATTCAATTAATAAAAAGACATCACTGATATGAATATCTTTGCAAAGATCATACATGCACTGGAACAAAAGTAAGATCACGTGGTTTGGCAACTGAAAAAGAAAAGGACGTGGAAAACCCAGCATGGAAGAGCTCATGAGTTCGCTTCAAGCATACGAGTAATGTCAATCAGATTCAGAGATCAGAACCATATGTTGAGAAATCCCTGAAAGCTTAATTAACAGCGGGTGATAAAAGTAAGGGAGGACCAAGAGGTCAATTTAATCGTAGTCGAGGTAACCGTCGAGATCCTGAAGATGAGGAGTGCAATGGCACTCATCTAGATAAGAAAAACCTATCCTAAATTGATATAAAGGTGAAGCCTGAAGGGGCCTAGAAAGATAAAATAACAATGGCAACACACAAATGTATGATAAATAACAAACTCGATGTCATTATTGCAAAAAATAAGGTCATGATTAATATGACTGCCGAAAGAAACAAAGCAATGAATCAAATAATGCAAATCATGGAGAATAAAGTAGAAGATAAATTTCCAATGTTGCAAGTCTACAAAGTTAGAAAAGGTAGTAAAATAATACTTGGTATTTGGATACCTAATGTAGCAATCACATGTGTAAAAATAAAGTAGAAGATAAATCTTCAATGCTGCTAGTTTGTAAAGTAGGAGAAGGGTTCTTTATGTTGCTTTCCAAATATGCAACATTCACAAACTTGGTTGCGGTAATCAATCCATGCTAGCCCTCTCATAATATCCCAACTTGCAAGCTTCTCTAGTCTTATCAAAATTCAGGTGTACAAAACGAAGACGACACAACCAAGAATTGTCGTCCATTATCATTTTGAACACGACAATATCACAATAACGATCTTCGAAGGAAACATAATATTTTTGGCCTTGCTACCAAATAATTATGTTTATCCTTGATATTACATAAGTCGTTTGCTACATGAGAGACATGTTCCCTTTCTCGTAATTAGCCAACATTTAACATGTGAAACTCTAATTCAGATACATGCATCAGAAATAATTATAAACTAGCCATTACATGCCCAAATTAAAATTTTCATTTCCCTTCATAACAGTTGTTCTATTATCTCCAAAAAACTAAACTTTCCAAAACTTTAATGCAACTCCATAAATATCTCCTTATTTCTTCCACATGTAGTTTTTACAGTCGGTAATCAAATGCCAAGTATTATCTTTACTACATAACTTTGCAAACTAGCAACATTGGAAACTTATCTTCTATTTTAATCCCTATATAATTTGCATTGTTTTCTTCATCACTTAGCTTCTTCCAACAGTCATATTAATAATGACCTAATTTTTTTTACAATAATGGCATTTGACTATTTGAGTTTGTGATTTGTCATATATTTATTATTGGTGTGTTGTCATTGTTATAGGACATTCCTCCTCAGCCCCTTCATCTTCATGAGTGACATATTCTCCTCAGCCACCTCCACGATCACAACCTCATGGCCTCGAGAATGATCAAAACAACATTCTCTTACTAGTAAGGATGGATTATGCTAAATGATTTTGTGAACATGGCATATCCTGAGAGGTGAATGGAAATGTTTGATCCCCAAATGCCATTACAGGGAATCGAGCAGAAAAATGCCAGGACAACAGTCAGATGAGCATCAAGAAAAAATAATGCTTGATTTCAGTTGTTGGAGTTGGTGTCTTGCCCTGCAAGATCCCCGAGTGAGTGGATGAGAGATGAGATAACTTGCTTTGAAAATGCGTATATCAAGTGCAGTTTAGATGTATAAGGAAACAAGAATTGATCAAGTAAGGGCCAATATGCCTACATTTGTGTTATTACTTGATGCAGAGTACTTTATCATGCAACCATTAAAATTTATATGCATAAGAGCATCTCCAACCCTATTGTCTTGTTAAGTGTTGTGAGTCTTAGGTGGCTCCTATGTGGCATGAGCCACAAGACAATGTCTTGTTTGTGGCAAAATTATATCTCAAAAGACAATGAGATAGAAAAACTCTCTCCAATGCAAAAGTATTGAGAAGACAATAAAAAGTATTTTTTTTCCAACTTCCAAGGCAACTTTTAAGACAACTACTCATCTTCTTTCTTTTTTCTAATATTTTTTATTCATAATTGATGACATGGAAGAGAAGACATTGTCAAGTGCATTGTCTAGAACAAGACAATCAACTTCACAATGTCTTCTTTAATTTTTGCCACATAAGCTTCACAATTGACTTGACAATTGCATTGGAGAAGAACTTTTGAATAAAATTTTGTCATTCTTATGTGGCATTAACTTTTTTCCAAAGTCACAATAGGGTTGGAGATGCTCTAAGAACGTGTAGTGTCTTGTTAAAATGAAGTGAATAAATCTTTCTTTGAGGGGAAAAAGGGGGCAGTAAGGATGTGAATGGTTTTATCTATCATCGTACTTTGTTTCTCAAAACAGGATCAGGTAGATTGTCAATTAAATCGGTATTAATTGGAGTGGCTTTCAGCTAATAAAAATGGTGTAATCGGATGAAGAGGGGCTGGTTTACTGTCGTTGAAAGAAACTACTAGAATCTATGTGAACCTCTACCAGATCTTATTCTTGTTCTTCCTCACTTTTTCTTCTTCCTTTCATTCCTCTCCATATATCACCAGCAAATCAGACTAGGCCAACTAAACAATAAAAGATAAATTCTAATGCCAATAGATTATGTGCAAGTCTAGACGATAACTTTGGAAGATTATATATATATATATTTTTTGGAATCAGGTAAATTGTTTCTGGAATCGCTCCCACTGGGATTCGAACTCCTGACCACTTGGGCCACATGCATCTCTCTTAACCACTAAGCTAGAGGTCATTTGCTTATATATATATATATATATATATATATATATATATAGAGAGAGAGAGAGAGAGAGAGAGAGGGTGGGGGGGACTTCTAGGCTTCACCGTGGTATTTTCATGCTCCAAAAGTGTCATTCCCCAAATTTATATATATGTAAAGGTTCGCAGTATTGGTATCAGTATCAAACCCTTATCGGGATCGACGATATCGACAGTTTCTTATCCAGAAAGAAAATAATTATTAATAACTTACTAAAAAGTAGAAAGAAAAAATTATACATTTAGGCATAATTTAAAGTATTTTTTGTATTGTTTCTTAATAATTTTAAAAATTGAATGAAATAATAGTCACCCTCGTTGATTGGTTTACCTGCAATAAATTTCTTTTCATTTACATTTTTTACAACTATGCTTTTACACTCTTGTTGATCGCTCTTTTTTGTTCAATTTTCTTTGCTGAATTGTCTAGGAAAGAGACCCCAACTTCAGTATCAGTAGCAGTCAAATCGGATTGGGACATGTCAAAATGTATCGGTATCGACCGTGTCATATCGGTATCTACCAATACTACATACTATGAATAAAACATATAAATTACACACCTCCCCAATAACATAATTATTAACCACTAATAATTACACACTTCCAACTACAATAAATGTTCACCATCTCAAAAATAACTTTATTTCAAAATATTTTATAATATTTCAAAATGGATTGTCATGCAAGTACATATTTAAAAAGTGAGGAAAAAAACAGAGACAAAAGACACATGAAACGCATGTGCACGACTTCTAGTATATATAATATGCATATGACTGTTAAAAATATCATAGAGTTTGTGGCATAATGTAATGATATCTAAAATAAGATTACAACCTAGATAACCTTACATGTACCATACCATTACAAGACGAGACGAAATTATAACTTTCTTTAAAAAAAAATCACCTAGGTCTTCGTCATCTAAGCCATTTTCCAACCAAATGGGGTTGGCTATAGAACGGAATTTGTAATCGAGAAGGCCCCACAGAAGTCTTAAACATTATTCTGTCACTGACATAATCACATAAAAATGGAAGTCAACCCTATCAGTTGTGCAAATACCAGGTGAAGAACTAACAAACAAGAGATTAGCTTATTATTCTTTAGATAACCTTTATGAATGTAGTGTAAGGTACCAAAATCCCCACCTCTTATCAATTAAGCCTATGATAACAACTAGCCAACAGAAGATACCTTACTCCAGCTCCCACACCTAACCACCTTTTGAATTTAATTAAAGACTCAAGACAAGACCTAGTGGGGCGATGTATATGAAATTATGCAATGGTTCTACAAAATAAGGTTAACAAAGATTTAATTATAAAGGAAGGATTGGTAAAAATAAAAAAACTGAAAAGTTACACCACGCACTTAAAGCATATAATCTCGTTCCACGAAGAAGATGAATCCATTCAACGTAGAGGAAACACGATTTTGGAATGGATGGTAATGAGATTTGGAGTTAGGGTATGTAAGATTAATAGGGAGAAGAAGATGTATATCTAAGCAAGACATGAAAACCATAACTCAATTAAATTTTAATCTCTTCAATCTATAAAAAGTAGAGTACATGAATATATATAATCATTGAGTTATTGCCTTCAAGAAATACTAATACTAAAAGCCCACTAGCAGGTTTCCAAATATAATCTCTCTAATAGAAACTATGAAATATAACTAATCCTAAAAAACAACTGTCCACCCATGTGCATAATTAAAAATCATGTGTACCCATGAGCACCAATATGCATACAGCAATTTTCGTCCAAAGGGACGAAGTTTCCCTTATTTGCATCCAAAGGGAAGACTTTGGGAAATTTCAAAGTAAGGGACAACACTCCACGTGAGTTGGCGGTCCCCCTCTTGGGACCTCCAACTCACTTGGCGGCCTGGGAGTTGGGCCTCCATTTTAATTGGCAGCTCCATGGGGGGGGACTACCGGCTAGCTGCTTTTTTTTCCTTCTTTTTCTACGACTACTTCTTTGTTCTAACGGCTCTATTCAAACGGATAGTTTTCAAATTCACCTATAAAAGCACATGAGAGCACTCAATGTCACGTCCCGATCCGGAAAATCGCTCGTCCTCGCTAGATTTTACCCGAATCATCGTCCTCACTGGGACGTGATGCCGCACGAGCCTGGAGTTGCGCTCGTGCAAGGCAAGATAACGATTCACATAGTGATTATCTCAAAGTCGTAACATAAGCAGCGGAAGAAAACAAGGAATACAATAAGAATCTCTTTTATTCATATGAACTGAAGGTTACAAAGGCTCTGAATAGCCCAACTTAATATGCCAATTGGCTACAACACTCATGATCTCTCTAGCTCACAAAGGATTATATTGTTCCATACATTATGTCTCTTTATAGCCACCAAGTAGTCTTCGGCCGAACATCTCCATGTCGCAAGTCCGAACGCCTATGCGGTAGCTCCTCTTGAACGCCAAGGACTCCATGCCTCGGCACGTCCAAGCCAAGCTCCGCCCGAGCCAATCATAACCCGAACCTGCACACAAACTAGTGGGGGATTAGTACTTTCGTCCTCGCTTCGCACTGATCAAGACCCGCTCGCACCAAACCAAACACTTAATCCATTTAGTGAAACATGCATCTTAATTGTGATCTTTCTATTTAGCCTTAGGATCGGTTTCATGGCAATCTTCATATATAGCAACTTATCATAAATGTGTTCCGTACCGTGTTCCTGCAGCAGATACAGTTAACCATAATATGAACATAACATAGTGTTTCGTGCTCATCTCCATTCCTCTTTGCCTAGCCTGCCATGGTTAGAATACATAAGCAACCATACGATTCGCGCAATCAACCAATCATAACCGTAAACATATGCATAAGGGTGGCAGGCCCTGCGCCTGCACCCAACTCTCATCTCAGCCCACCGGCCCTAACTATATGAAGGTCACGGTGTTTCGCACCGTAATGGACTTGGCATCTCTTATGTGTAAGCCTACAATCACTTCGATACGGGTTGCTAGCCTAGTATCCGAAGGATCCCAAACTTACGGATATCATAGCTTATCACAGCACTGGACGGTCGCAATCCGTCCGAATGATGTGCACCATAAATACCACACATAATTTCCTTCTAGGCCGAACGGTCCCGGTGCCTCGGCGTAACCGTCCGAGGGAAGCCGCACCAGTGCACGGGCCATCCGAGTCCATTGACCATGCAATACGCGCCATAGCAAACACACATAACATTCCAACCAATCCTCCGTTCCATAAACATAATCTCGTTCCGAGCATATTCACGTTCCATAAACATAGTCTCGCACCATAAACATATTCGCGTCTCATAAACATAATCCACCATCCGTATAGGGAGCTCCGCCGGCGTTATGCCCCAACACATCCATATTGATGCACGACGCCCAACGGCTTAGTCATCTCATACTCATATTCAACGCGTACCATTCGTAAATCATTCTCAAAGCCTAGTTCCGTAGTTACTTAGTTATTTCTTAGCTTCCGTGCACAAGGGCACGCTCAGCGCCGTAATCCATGTTCTACGCCTAGTGTTCAATGTTCTCGGAGCCGTGCACATGATGCACATCTCAATATCGTCTTTCAATGTTCTACCATCATTGCCCTACTGCGACTCGTACACTTGATGCACGTCGCTTCGATTGTTCAATGTTCAATGTTCTACCTTAGTGTTCAACGCATACTTAGACACTTACTCGCCGAGCCACGCTCGCTAACTCGATAACATCTTACGCATGTACGGACATATTTTATTAGACGTGAAGGAATAGGGAGAGAGAGTCAAGAACCCGCCCACCTTAAGCCGATACGCCTCGTCGTTCCGCCGGGCTGAAGCGGCTCGCTTCCATAACTTGGTCGCATAGCTAACTCTCGGACTTAGCCATTCCTTTGAACTACTCGGTTGATTTGGCCTATCGCGCCCATGCCACAATCCGTTGCAAGGCCACGATTTGGTTTCGCGGACACTTCATTGCATAAGGCAAAATGCCGACCTCTTATCGTCCAGCGAAAAAGCATAGCCTGCACACCAGATCAACTAAAATCAGCACTTGCTCAATGGGACTTATCCTTTGCATCGATTCGATCCATAGATTCCAATCGACTCAAAGCTTACCTTTGGCCAACGTAACTCTTGCATCGATTCGCATCGATACTTCATCGGGTCAACGCAACTCTTCGAGTCAACGACTCATTATAATGCACCGAGCGGAACGGGACATTACACTCAATCCTCACAATTCACTCATTATTCACTCTTCTTTCTATTACTCACCAGCACACATTGATCAAGTTCTCCATTCATCAAGTTCTCCAACAGAAGCTTCTGATCAATCTCTAGCAGTTGCCTCCTTCGATTATGGATCGTAGCGTAAGAATAATATATTCGCACGGAGGTAACCTAAATGGGTTAGATTACGAAGGAGGAGAAACTCAAATATTTTCAACTTATGAAAGTATTACTTTTGAAAATTTACGTAATCTTATTATTCAACGTTGTTCTATTCATTACGAATTTATTTTGAAGTTTGTTTCTAATTGTAGATGTTTTTTAATAGATAGTGATGAAGCATGCAATTATATTTTTGAAATTAATTCACAATCACGCTATGTAAATATGTTTGTTATTCAAATAGCCACAACTTTTGATAACAGAAATAGTCAATATTTTGCGGGTGGTAGTTCTTTCCAACAAATTGTTCCATCTTTTCAACAAAATCAATCATCAGATGAATCCGACGATGATAATGATGATTACAACAACGAAAATAGTGATGATTTAGTTGAAAATATGGAATATGACTTAGATGATAATATAGATAATGCTTCCACCCGTGAATTAGTTATCGGTCAAGAATTTTCTTCTCGTTCTGAATTTAGAAATTTTGTAAGTAGTGTTGCAATTGAACATAATTTTAGTTGTTCAGCTAGTACTATAAACAATTCTCGTGGAATTATATATACTTGTGATCAACCGAACTGTAATTGGAGAGTATATGCCAGATCCATTGGAAATGGAAACATAGTAAAAATAAGTACATTAGAAAGTCATCATTTTTATTTTAGTGCGTTTACAATCGGACGTCATCGACTAGCTAGCGCTGCATGGGTTAAGAGCAGAATAATTGATATAATTAAAGATAATCAGTCGTATAGCGCATCACAGATAGTTAAAGATATATATAGAGAACATCGTGTACATATTAATTATTCCAAAGCATGGAGAGCCCGAGAGATGTCCTTAGCCGAAATAAATGGAAGTTATGTTGAGGCTTATGGTAGTCTTGAGGAGTACGAATTTAGAATTATGGAGACAAATTCTGGTAGTAGATTTTTTCTAAAATCAGCAGAAAACAATAGCTTCCAAAGAATATATATTTGTTTTAAGGCGTGCATTGACGGTTTTTAAGAGGTTGTTTACCGGTTATTAGTACTGATGTTACGTTTCTTTTATCTAAATATCAAGGTATTTTATTTATTGCTTGTGCACATGATCCAAACTGCCAGTTATATCCAATCGCATATGTTGTTGTTGAAGGTGAAAACAGTGATTCTTGGTCTTGGTTTTTAAACGCGTTAAGAATTTCTTTTGAAAGTTCTTCTATTGAATGGAATAGGATTTCTTTCATTTCTGATAAGCAAAAAGGTTTAATAAATGCGATGCGTGTTATTTTTCCAGAATTACCCTATTTTTTTGTATTCAACATTTCAAATAGAACATGAAACAAGTTGCGGAAAAAAAACTTTTCAAAACTTATTAGACTCGCTGGCTAGATCGTACAATCCGACATATGCAGAACATTTATTCGATATACTTAAAGCCGAGAACATGACATTGTATGATTAGCTTATTGGTGTGAACAATAAAATCGTCGTTTTGAACATTGGATTACAGCGTACGCTCCTTGTCCCAGATTAGATATTAACACTTCTAATCTCGCTGAATATTTTAACAATTGGATTAAGAAGTTACATGATAAACCAATAACGACACTTCTCGATGGTATTAGAGCCAAGATTATAACACTTCATGACAAGAATAGAAATGTTGCTGAAAAGATAGAAACAGATTTTTGTCCGAGAATGTTGAAAACTATGGCTCATATTATCAAAGAGAGAAATCATTTAGAGATATTAGCATTTGATGGTTATACATATGAAGTAATGGATCGTGCAACAAGTAGAACATACGTTGTACGGTTAGACGATAGTTCTTGTACATGTGGTAGATGGTATCATACTTATATTCCATGTATACATGTATATTTTGTATGTAGATATTGTAATTTTAATATTGAAAGATTTTATCATTCACTATTTTCAACTGCGAACTTACGAAATGTATATGAAGCAAAAATAGAACCAATTCCAGTACCCTACCAGATTCAAGCGCCCTTGGCAGAGCCGGCCATGGGGTAAGCCGGACAAGCCAACGGGCTTGGGCAACCCCCCTGGTGAGGGCAACCCCCCTTCTCTACCCCACCCCTAAATCCCCACCTCTTCGCTAATAAAGCCTATGCGGTCCACCCCAACTCCTCTTTGTTAGTTGAACTAGCACACGAGACCCATATTTTGAGTTTCTATTAGAAATGACTCGAGTAGTTCAAGGGGAGGAACTCGGAATCTGATATCCATGATGTCACTAGAACATGTCAAATTTTTGATATCTTCTTTATGAGTATGACAAGGGGCAACCAAATCTAGCTCCGACTAGGGCAACCCAACCGTCTAGGCCGGCCCTGGCCCTTGGTAAGAGGAGAAATTGGAGTACCAGCGATACGACGTAAAGCCGACAGACCAAAGAAAAATCGCATAAAATTCCGGGAAGAATCGACACGAGAACTTCGTGCAGCAACTGTGGTGCAATGGGACACAACCGAAGAAGATGTACCAGCCAGCCAAGAGAGTGATGCAAATAAAGTGATCTACTACTACTCAAAGACAAGAGTTCAAGAGTTCATTTTACTGCTACTTGTTTGCATACAAGAGTTCATTTTACTACTACTACTACTTAAAGACAGGATATTGTAATTTTACTACTACTTGTTTGCAATCTATCTAGATCTCCAAGTAATTCTACGATAAGCTTGTCTTGCAACATTGCTTAGGCTTATACTCCTTCTGCCTGCAGTATCTTCCCCTCTCACCTCCTCCTCCTCCTGGTTATCATCAGTCTCCTGCTCTGCCCGAGTCTGAGTAGGTACCGGTGCTGATGGAGTGGACAAAAATTGGATGTACATTTCCATACCTGGAAAATCAGCTGCTACTAGAGGCAGCTGACTTGATGCCTCTCCAGGGTAGTACTGAGTAGATCCCCCCAGCTTGGTACTGAGTAGATCCCTCGCCAGCGTAGTACTAAGTAGACCCCCCAGCTTGGTACTAAGTAGATCCCTCCCCAGGGTAGTACTGAGTAGACCCCCCAGGGTAGTACTGAGTAAGTTCCTCTCCAGGAATTTCCTCTGCTTCCTCTTGCTGAGCAGCATCGTCCTCTCCAGCAGCGTCCCTCCTATGGCGTGAGTGTCTCCGTGGTACAACGTCGGTTGGATAATCTGGCGGAAGATGCGACTGTACTGGAGGCATCTCGAGGTCCCGTCCAAGGCCTAGGCGATCAACACGGTCTACTTGTTCCTGCATAAGCCCTCGACTATGCCGCAAACTTTCTGGGGTCTCTGGTTGTTGGAAAGATTGTTGGTATTGAACAGTCTGAAATATGAGAGCAGTTGATAAGAACTGAATGTATTTGTAGTTGTTAATATCTAACTTAGGGTTTAATCATACCAAATCAGATATCCCACCAACAAAAGCACGCAAACTAGAATCGTCGATGGCTCTGCATTTGAACCTGGGTTCCTCATATTCATAGACTCTGTTTACCATACGAGGAGATCGCCACCATTTCCTATAAGTGTAGTCACCCATGTCTGCGTAATGTAGGAGAATATTAACAAAATTGGACGAAATTGAGTAAGTCATAATTGGACGAAAATTTACTTACAATCATCTGGAGATTGGATTATTGGAGACATGTCCCTCACGTTATAATTGTCAAATCGACTATTCCATTTACCAATTGTAACATTGATTCTACTTATTGTATTGGATGGAGCATAACTGATTGAGGGCGAATCATCCAGAATTATTTGTCTCCTCCCGAATTATCGAAGAACACGATCTCCCGGATGATACATTGTATACCGATCGTATATAATATACGATCTATGCATACTAAACCAATATGACAATCTTTTTATTTCTGGATCATTATATGTAATTGTATATGGTGTCCAGGCCACCTGTTTAACGACAATGTATGAATAAGTACAATAATTTAAAGTCATTCATCAAATAATTAAATCATTACCTCACTATACTGCAATGTATCAAATTGTTCACGATAAAGTGAGACAGCCTTGTATTAACAATGATGTTGATCTACAACATCCGTTGACCGCATAGCAACAAGAAAGACTCAAAAATCACTAGTTACGCTAGTAACCGGTCTACCAATATAGAAGTGCTCGTACGACTAGACCTACAGCAAATATAGTAAAAAAAAATTAGTACAAAGTAAATACAATGAAATACAAATAAATTTCTTCTTATCTGAACTAGTGACATACATCCACAAATACTCTTGCGAGTCTTCATATTAACAAATTCAGTCAGCATTGCGTAGAGATATGATAAAGCAGCAGCTCCCCATGCATGACTAGTGGGTTTGGTCAAATCAGTTAAAAATGGTAGAAGTCGTACATTAACCGTATTTCCATTTGCGTCGGAAAAGAGAATAACACCACATAAAGCGAGCAAGTATGTTCTAGTACACTGAATAATCTGAAAATAAGAAAGCAAATCTTTTACTAAATACTAAATCAATCCTTACAAATATTACTAATTAAAATACATACCCGTATATTATCTACGTGAACCGCCTCATTGTCCATGGTGTGATTTAAATCCATAAAGTTTCCATGAAGCCATGAAAAGTAACAAAACTGCTACCTCCCAGATCCGGTTGAGACATAATTCCGAGATGGGAAGTAATCAGATCAGATAGAGTAGACTGTTGGTTGAAATATATTGGGTCTCCTGTAATAGGCAATCCCAATATATTTGCGACATCACATAACGTGATCGTCATCTCCCCCACTGGAAGTTGAAAAGTGTTGCGTTCGGGCCACCAACGTTCAGCAAGACTTACAATAAGATGAACGTCGTGAATGAAAATTTTAATTTGGTCTAAATATTGAAACCCGAAAGAATGGACCAAGGCCTTTTTGGTGTCATTTAACACCCACGTGTTATATCGTCTCTCTTTCCGCCAATTTTCATGCTCTCGGAGACGTAATTCCAGATCATGATCGAATAACTATTAAAAATTAAAAGTTAACATTTAAAATATATTAGATATCTACTAACTAAAATGGACATTTACACAATTTAATTAAAATAACATTTAAGACAATATAGTAAAAATATGACAATTGACCTAATAAATTACCTCTCCGCTAAATATTTTATCGGATATATGATTTTTACGTTGCTTCCTAATCAACTCCGTAGTCGGTCCACCGGAAATATGACCATCATTTTCGTTAGTCATCTGCTGTGATTGTGGAGAAAGGAGAGAGTGGAGCTTGGTTGGGATTCTGGAGAAGAAAAGGAGAGGAGCTGAGTTGAGATTGTGAAGAAAGGAGGAGAGCTGAGTGGAGATTATATAGAGGAGAGGCAGCTCGCTCTTTTGGGAAAACATGCAGCAACCCCCCCCCCCCCCTAACCGAATTGAAAACAAGGGCATGAAACAAGCAGCAAGTCTCCCCCCAACTGAAAACAAGCGGCTAACCCCCCCCCCCCCCAAATGAAGCCGCCAACTCTAATGGAGTCCCCCACCCGGGCCGCCAAGTGAGTTGGAGGCCCGAGTTGTGTCCTCTTCTTTGAAATTTTCCCAAAGTCTTCCCTTTGGACGAAAATAAGGAAAACTTCGTCCCTTTGGACGAAAATTTCTGATATGCGTAACTAGACACCATGTGCACCTATGTGCATAATGAAATAATGCACCCAAATAAGTGCACCCAAAAATAAAATTAGTCCAAATTCTTGAATCTAAAAATTGAACCCCATGTATTGACTAGTCCTCCATCAATGCTACTAACTACTTAGGTTCCGAAAGCGTCATCTATGCCTAGTCCAGGAGCATCGACTACGACATTTTAATGAATTAGTGTAGCACCCTCATGATCACGAGTACCACGATGAAGACGTTATAAACTGATAGGAGTTTATGCTCGGCCTCTTTATTATGGAGACAACTGATTCTTCTTGGAGATGAGCTTGCTTTCATTGTTGATGGAGTCGATATTTGGTGCGATGGCGAGGAAGTCATCCCAAGTTTTTGACTGATCATCACAAAATTTACGAGGAGGTGAACCTTTCAAAGCCAGGGGATTGACGGAGGGTAGGTAAATACGTGAGTCTAATTTTGACATTCAAAAATTTGAACTTTGATTTTGTTTTTGGATGCACTTATTCATGTACATTATTTTATTATATATGCACGTCGGTGCATATATTTTTAATTATACACATGGGTACATATGGTTTCTAGTTATGCACATGAGTGCATATGGTTTTTACTGAGACACAAGCTCACATAGTAGATCCTTAGGATTAGTTATATTTAGTAATTTTTATAAGGACTGATTAAATATAAAAATACGTTAATTGACTTTTAGGATTAGTATTTCTTGGAGGCCAAGAATTCTATGTTATATAAACTTATGTAATCCACTTTTTATAAAATGAAGAGATTATACATTTATTTGAGTTATAGTTTTTATGCCTTAGAGTAGATTTCTTCTTCTTCTGATTATCTCCCAAACTATAACCCTAAAATCCCTCGATGTTCTTCTTTAAAACTAACAATCAAAACCCTAAACTTTATTCTCTACCGTTACATCTAATACTTGATCCTCGAGACCTTGGAATGAAGGCTTGGACATGTGGGATGCTCATCCTTGGAGCAAATTTTGGCTTGTTACCCAAAAGAGATTCGACTTTATGGTCTATTAGATAGATATTAGAATTAAACTACTACTAATCTCAGTTTGTAAATTCATTACATAATTCGATACAGAACACCCTAGGTCTTGTCCCGTGTCAACTTATTATATTTTTCCTTGTGCTTACTTATTTTAGACATATTTGAGATAACTCTCACAAATAGTTGGTATAGATGCAAAGTACCTCTACAACTAATCTGTGTTGAACGAACACGAATATGTTCTGGAGGAGCCCAAAGACAAAACACGTCAAGACATCGATCTTGATGAAGCCAATTTTATATTGCCAACCATATCAAAAAGTTGATATTTTGAGGTACATTGGCTTTCCACACATGCTCTTGAGAAACCCAACAGCAATCCACTTTTTCTAAAACTTCATGCAAAATAACATTATAAGTTCCATTCCTATCCTGTTTCTGTACTCTCTAATTACACACTAAATTTGGACCTAGAAAGTATCTTGCATGTCGTGAAGCCTATCCTCTATAATATAAATCCTAAAGTAAGAAGACCATTTCAAAAAACCCTCTCCATTCTCCGGAGAAATGGCAAGGCAATCCTGATAAGCAAGATGGAAAACACTAGGAAATAAATTCAGCCCCAATCCATTTTCCTTCCAATATCTGGCAGACTCCCCATTTCCACATTGAAGAGATGTTTCTACATAGCTTACCATCCATCATAGAAACCTCTCCAGAATCCAGAAAAAAAAAATACCAGATTCCGTCAAAGAAAGATCCGTGCAAGGTCCATTAAATGTAAGACATAAAAGCATCCATCTTCATTTTGCCAACAAATCCTGATAGGAGCGCCTCAAATTAGGAATCCCTTACCCCCTCCACCCTTTTAGCTTTACTTAAGCAAACTATAGACAACTTCACAAAATTTAACCATATCAATATATCAAAGCCCTTCCAAAAGAAGGATCGTCTTCTATCATCCTTTCTAATTATGCTAGAAGAACTATAAAATATGATTAAGTTATAAAGAAGAATAGCAAAGAACACTGACTTAACAAATACCGGTCTTCCAGCTATAGACAGCAAACAACACAATCAAACTAGCCAACTTGTCATTAACTTCCTTCTCTGTTAGGTCTTTAATCAAATTTCTTACATGGCCTTACTTCAACAAATTCTCAAAATAAAACCTATATATTTCATGGAAATATACTATTCTATAATACTCTTTAGCAAGCTCATTATGCAATGTTTCATCACAAGTTTCAACAGCTTTCTTTCATAGATTAACCTTATGCCTAAAGCCTGACAGGGAATAAGAATATCATATACGTAATACAAACTAAGAATGTCCATAAGATTCACAATGCACAAACAAAATATTTTAACTAACAAAGTTCAACGCTGGTCACCCAGCCTTATCCATCTTAGATCGCAAAAACTATCCTTCCCTTCACCAACACATTAAGGGAATCTGTATCTACCTTTTAGCTCAAAAGTCGGTAGCATTGTATGAAGCCATCAAGAAAATACAATTTAAATGCATTTTAAGCCTTCTCTAAGTCAATTTACAATAAGAACCTTGCCCCTACCCACCCCACTCCCTTCCCGTCCCGTCTCTCTCCTTCTACAATTAAAGGAGCTGCAAGAGCAGAAATTACACAACATAAAATAGCTATACCTTGTAGGAAAGTGATTGACATTCATCCACCAGCATCTAATCTTCTTATTCAGCCTGTTAATTAAAATCAACATAATTAGCCCCTCCGCCCACCCACCTCTCTTTCCAGATCGAAACAATTAAAGCATCACTATTACCATCTTATAGAATCATTCTCCCCACATCCATATTCTTATTAAAAATTCGCCAAGCATAAATTTAATCTTTAACAGGAGCTACATTATCACCAAATTACAATTTAATCTTTAACAGGAGCTACATTATCACCAAATTACTGGAGCAAACTAAGTCACAAGAACAAGTGATCAACTTCTATTAAACATATAAAGTCGACTCCAATGTTCCTACTAATATAAAACAATATATAGCACTTATCTGATTACAGTAACCAAATCTAAAATTAAAGAAATTCATATCAATAAGTGGAGGGGGACTTTTATTTATTATCAAAACGATGCATTTCTCTAAGATATTGCATAAAAATGGTACTTAAAACTTATTACCAAACTAACATTCTTCTCTGAAATCGCATTTGCCATTTTCAACCCACGATTTCGGAAATAAAGACATCAAATATAAGTATCACAAATACTGTTCAAACGGATATTTGTTTAAAAACATTAAAAAGATATAGAACATATCATGCAATCAGGAACGGTGATCCGTAAATTTAATTGGATCTTCCATTATATATCACATACACACACACATCATACTTCACATAAGATTCAACATTCAAGAACAGATCGACTTTGACGTACATATATTAAATTGATCTAAGAAAAAACATGCCACAATCAAGAACTGAAGCAAATCATTATTCGAACAATCGAGGATTGAAATATCTATACACAATTCAGAGTATACTACTAATTAATACACAACAGATTCAGAGTATAGTCATTAATACATAACAGGAACAAACACGCACGCAAAGAAAAATAAAAGAAAGGGACAAAAGCACAAACCTACGCCGACGACTTCTTGCTTTCGTAATCGACGACCTCGGCATCGGCCAGGGACCTGGAGTGCTGCACTATGGACCTCCCGATCGAGTTGATCCACTCCTCCTTCTCCTTCTCGGAGTCGGCGATGAAGTACATGGTGTCGGTCGGGGTGGAGATCTCGAACGCGAACTGGCGGTTGAGCGCGTCCTCGGCCCCTTTGACGGTGAGGCAGGTGGCGGCGGGGATGACGCCGCGGGGGACGGACGCGCGGGTCACGGCGGGGTCCTTGAACCAGAAGAGCTTCCCCTGCTTCAGCACGAACCAGCGGCGGCGCCACGTCTTGATGTACTCCCCCTGCTTGTTCAGCCACCCGGCGCGCTCGGGGCTCGACCAGAACTCGACGCCGCCGGTGGCGGAGGGGTCGACGGAGCCGTAGCCGAAAGCGCCCCGGAGGAGGCTCGCCATGGGTGGGTAATTTGGAGAGGGGGGAGAGGAAGAGGAGAGTAGAGAGTAATTTTCTAGATGATGGGGGAGATTCCTGTTAGGAATAGGAGAGGAATTTAGGTTAGGCAGAGTAGAGTTTACGATGGACAATTAAAAAAAAAACTTAAAAATATCTTTGTGAAAATATTTTTCACTTTTTATCATTTTTTTAGAATTTAGTTCTAAAAAAATAATTCTTTATTTATAGATCCATGTTTGAGTTGGGAATTTTGGAAGCGAAAGTGAAAGTTTTACTATGTCAGGAGATACTCGTTGAGCAGACTCTGATCTCGCAAGACGAGCCAGAGTGGTTGCAAGTTGGAGATGCCATAGCTTATGGCTAGAGCAATAGGAGGCCAGTCAATTTTGATATTTGCTTAGGATTCCTTCTAAGCCTTGATTTATTGGAGTTAATAATCCACTATGTAGGTCGAAATTAGTCTAGTTTGTATTTGATTATCATAAACATTTTCTATAATTACTTTTATTAATATCATGAAGCTTTTTTATTCTCAAAAAAATGTCAACAAAACAAAAGACAATAATACCATGTATGTTCATCCAACACATTTGTGTCTACCGTGGTCCAAACTCTCCCTTTGTTTGCAAGTCACGCTTTCTATGGATGTGCATGTTTTCGGACAGAAAAGAAAGCGTCGTTCCTTCTTGGTGAAAATTTTGTTGAACTTGTTTACTCGAATTAATTTACAAAAGCAGATAAACACAACACTCTGGGACAATTGAGATTCTGGAGAGATATGGCGATGGAGGTCTGATCAAAGCGATTCCTTTGTTCCATTGACGATTGGACACAACTTTAGAAGATGAGAAGTGTGGGGCGAGCACAAGCTTAGTGTCGAGGCTAATGTCTGCTATCCTATTGGTTGTCCTTGATGTTGGCAAAGAGCCAAGTATTTATAGGAGAGTGATTGTCGATAATCATTCTTGACTTAACTGTAGCGATAAGCTATTGGCGGGAAGAAGCTGCGAAGTAGAGCGCATCCATATGAGATGAGTCCTGAAATAGAGGCGGCATGTCCCATGTACGAGCAGTGACTTGGCAGAATCGTGGTCTGCTTCTTGAGCGTGAAGCGGGGCACGTCTTCTAAAAATACGGCAGACATTACCACGTAGCCTTTGCGGTTGAAGAGAGTGGATCGACGGTTGTAGGCGTGTATCCACATACGCGTTTAAGCTGGAGCTGCTAATAGAGATGGAGATCGTGGATGAGTAGCTGGCGCACATTCCTCCACATAGGCAGTTGGATCAAAGATCGTGGAATGGGGCTTCGTTATTCCGCTCAAGTAAGGGAGCTTTGTTGTTCTACTGGTAGTAGGGGTCATTATTATTCATTTTCGCTAGCATACAACCAACAAAAGTAGGCTTCCTTCGTCAAAGGAGCAAGATCCCTTAACAGTAGGGATTCGATTTGACCTGACTGTCATCCTGATGGTTGTCATTCACACCATTTTGTCCTCTAAATAATAAGGCTCATTAATGTCCTGTTTTGGCCATCGTGTCGAGGCGTTGATGACGTCCTTAGATGCCCTTCCACTGAAGGATTCGAGGTGCCTTCCGTTGGGGTATTGGTCCACTCGTGAGTGCATTTTCATGCTTCTATAAGATCCCTTTCAAAGTTTTTTTACTTCAAAATACTTTGAACGGTAAAAGCATGTCTATCTTGGCAGAGGCGACCCTGGCAATGGGCATGAGGAAGAGCATGTTGTGGAACGTCGTTGGCGGGGAGAAAGCGGGGTTAGAGAGCCCTGTCGGGTGCCCATGATATAATTTTGTCGTAGAAGGAGGCGTTTAATGGCCTAGTCTTCTCGCTCAACTTAGCTTCCTCATGAAGGAGAGTCGCCTTTGACCGGTGTTCCCCTTCTGGATTAGACATATAGAAGTTACGATTTTCCAGGTTCATTATTAAGGAACTGAACGGTCACAACCATTTTGATCCCCATACGTCATTTCGAGAGTCGTTCGACTTCTCATACATTGTCTGGGGCATGTGAAACGTTATTCTCTCCATTATAAGAATAAGGGTTAGATAAAGGGGAGGAATTCAAAACCTCTTGGGATCTCCTTAAGAGACTAGCACGCCCCCGTCTTACTTCTTCCCCGGTCAACTACCTCTTCCTCTATGACCCCTAAGAGGACTTCCCGATGGTGGTTTCGAAATCGAAGACGACATTTGCTCGTTTGTCGCCACTACAAGCTTGGCCAACCTTGCTCCTCCTACTACTCCTTCGGTACAGGTTGTCGTGCCTATGTTAGCTTCTTCCTCTGCCCATAATCTTCTCCTGACTCGGAGATGAGAAAACTATCAGGGTCCAAGTTGGCCTAAGTGGATCGCATCATGTCCATCCTTGGTTTATCATTGGACGATATTGCCAGACTGATGGATACGACGTTGGATCTCGATTCTCTCCCCCATCAGCCCAAATAAACAGGAGGAGCGGGGAGTGGTGGAAGCCTTCCATCGATTGTTTCATTCTTCGGGTGTCCACACTCTGTATGACATCGTAGAGGCCATTAGTGACACTAACTGTTCTTCCTCATAGCCATGTCATGTTCTGTCACGCCCCAGAACCAGAATACTGGAGATCGGGGGACAGACACAGCTAGCTACGTACATTGAAGTGTAACACACCTTGATGTACGGTCACGGCTGTCTAGATACATGAGGGTTTTACTACAAGCCAACAGTCTCTTAAGGTCAATAACAAGCCTAGTGTCTCAATCTCAAGCAAGCAAGTAAGTGTAACAAGATGGTAGATCATCAGACATACAAAGTAATACGTCCCATACATTACATATTCAGATGATCATGAAGCTAGTCATACAAAATGCAGAGACTAGCAAGAGTTTAAGTCATACATGATTAACCCTAGGATTTGTCAATCATGTTACAGCCCTTAGGCAGACAGGAATGTAAATTTAACACGAGCTAACACTTGCCCGACGGCTAATCGGCTCAAAAGAATACTTTACAATGGAGTGGGAGAGCAAAATAAAACTCACTCGTTGCCAGGGTTGCACCTAGTGTTCACCATCTGGCTGGAAGGCTGGAAGATCCTCGGGTCCTACTCCGAAATCTGGCCATACAAAACCAGCTGGGTTAGACCCTGTCACGCCCCAGAACCAGAATACTGGAGAGCGGGGGAATGACTCAGCTAGCTACGTATTACGGGTAGAGGAATACAGTATAATACGTTCAATATTGTCTAATAAGACGAGGGGGTGCATACTACCTAAAAGTCACTCTGTGGTTACTTCACATCTATTGTCTCAATCATTCAAACACGAAACAGAAATAGAGAACATGTAAGATAAAGCAGTAAGGCGTCCCAAAGGCTTAGTCAAAATATTCTTGATATTTGGCTTTACAATACATAGCCAGATGACGAAGCAAGGTATATACAATTGTTTATCAGCTGCAGCCTGACTTAGTTACAATTATGTAAAAGTAAGTACAAGACGATCCGACTAATATGTCGGTGCCAAACGGCAAAATATAAAGTAAGTAACAAAACGAACAGGGAAGTAAGGAACCCACTCGAGTCCTCATGCGATCATTCCTCTAGTATTGACCATCTTGGAGGTGGAAGTAAGCTGAGTCCTCGGGAACCGGCTCTAAATCTGGCCATGCAAAACCAGAGAGGTTAGACCTCTAATAACAAGTACCGCAAGGAAGCACGATATGAGAAATTTAAACCAGTAAATAAGAGAATATAATAATAGATCTCTGCTTGCTACTGGGATTCACATAACATCACGACACTTCGAACCAACCTCCCAACCAAACAAGGACAGAAGTTGGCCCGTCATGTCTCGACACTCTGATCATCTCAGTTAGTCAACAGAGTAGGTACAGTACACAACCAAATTAATTTAACGGCCATGCAACTACTACGGCTTGCTATTGTGGGTTCCAAGTTATCTTAGAATTATGCGATAAAGGATTCCTCAGTTCTTACTATGTGCAAGCAAGGCTAGTCTACCCAGTCAATCAATTGCACCAATCATGAATTAGACGAGTCCTAGCGGAACGCCCGTCATCAATATACAATAAATAATATAAGCAGATACCGCTCCCTGCCCGTGTGACAGATTTGCAGTATCTGTGGGAACCAGCTGGCCTGTCGGGCACTAATAGTCCCAAAGAGGGCTGCCATGTAAGAACTCGGGAATCCATTCTCTCCATGCAATCATTATTTTATTTAACTTAGTAGCCTCTATGTTAAGTAAAATCCCATGTCGTGGATCATGGTCATTCAGAATGAGTACTTTCATACAAAGTATGATATGCCCAACTCTACAACGATACCTGTGCGGTTAGGTTGTAGGTCTTACATAGCGTAATGCAACAATTAAAGCTAACCACGGAATAAATCATGCCTTGACCATAAAGTACACATGCTGCTTTTGTAGAAAAATAAATAAATTGAAGCCTGCATATGCCTGTATGCCAATATTCGAGATCGCCAATCGATTATAATAGTTCATAATTAATATGAACGTGTCTCATTCATTCAATTCAATAAGACGACTAGCTAGTCTCTTAGTTCCAACTAGGAACGCATGATCAATTATTAGTCAAGGTCACAATCAATATCAATCAATGTCAATTCGGACAAGAATCAGTCAAAAGGCATCATGGGCTAGAGTTTATGCAGCCGGGAAATTATAGAAGTTCATGCGGCTGAGAATGCATATGTGGCCAGGATCTCATGCGACCATGAAAAACAGCAGTCAACAGCATGCGACCACAAAAAACAGCATGTGCCAGGACAGCATGTGCCAGGACAGCATGCGCTAGCAACCAGCATGCGCCATCAAACAGCATGCGCCAGAAAACAGCATGTGCCAGGACAGCATGCGCCAAGAAACAGCATGTACCAGGAAACAGCATGCGCCAGCAAACAGCATGCGCCAGGAAACAGCATGCGCCAGAAAACAGCATATGCCAGCAAATAGCATGTGCAAGAAAACAGCATGCGCCAGAAAACAGCATGCGCTAAGAAACAGCATGCGCCAAGAAATAGCATGTGCCAGAAAACAGCATGCGCCAACAAACAGCATGCGCCAGGAAACAGCATGCGCCAGCAAACAACAGGCAACAACTTTTTGCCAGCAAACAACATGCGTCAGGAAACAGCATGTGCCAGCAAACAGCAGGCAACAGCTTTTTGTCAGCAAACAGCATGCGCCAGGAAACAGCATGCGCCAGGACAGCATGCGCCAGCAAACAGCATGCGCCAGTAAACAGCAGACAACAGCTTTTTGCCAGCAAACAGCATGCGCCAGTAGGGATGGCAATGGGGCGGGTAGGGGTCGGGGACCATATCTTCCATACCCATCTTCGAGTAGTGTTTGAATCCCCATCCCCGTCCCCATTCCCCGTCGGGTTTTATTTTTTACCCCCATCCCCATCCCCGTTTAACAATGCATTCTCCGTCCCCGTCCCTGCCCCGTTAGCACTTTCGGGGCCGAATTTTTTCATCTCCGTCTCTCGTTCGATTAACAAATTTTTATGTACATTATATAAGTTTAAAAAATTATTTTCATTCAAAAAAATACATGGCATGTTAATAATGGTTTTCATAAAATAAATATATATTACTAGTTAGATCAAGAGAACATACCATTTCCAAAGGGTTGCACATATGGATATGGATATAAGTAATCGGGGTCGGAGATTTATCGGGACGGGGAGTACTATACCCATACCCGTCCCCGAATCCGATCGGGGATTTTTTTTTTAATCCCCATTTGCGTCCCCATCCCCGTTTTTAAATCCCCAAACCCGTTCCCATCGAGTAAAAAAATAGGGTCCCCGTCGGATTCGGGGGAATATTGCCATCCCTATGCGCCAGGAAACAGTCTCCAATCTTCCCCAACCAGCCTCCAATGGCCATGAAAACCCATGAACCAAAATGCCATAAATCACTCAAAATAAGTCAAAATCAGGACTTCCAATGGTCTAAATTGGGTAGAATCAAATTCCCTACAACATGGAACCATCAAAATTTGAAAAATAACAAAGTTACTAGATCAAAACCTAAAAATTCCAAAAATGTATTAAACTTAGATCTACATGAAATGAGTCATGGGAATTAAAAATGCTAAGTAGTAAAGTATCTAAGAATCTTGAGAGGAAGACAATGGAACAACAAAAATAGAAATCCATCAAGAAGCAAGTTGGCACTTGCCTATGCGGCTGGATAGGTGGGGAGAATTATGGAGGATGAAGAAGAAGAGTAATGGAGAATGAGTAAATGAAGAGAGAGAAAGGATTTTGGGGTTTTAAATGGGGGTGGTGGTAGGTGGATTCATGTTGAACCATCCAAGGCCGAAAAATAAACCAACTCGGGCCGAACCCAAAAGCAAAGTAGAAAGTAAAATACAGAAAGTAAAATACAGAAAAATAATTAGCAAAAAATTAAAAGAATTTAAATACAGAACAATACATGATAAATATTAAATAAATATATTCCAGCAGTACATGTATTTAGAATACGTATTCTGGAAACGGGAAGTGACAGACCCCAGAAAGAGTAAGTGTCCCAAGGGAGGCTTCACTTAAGAACTAAAACCAACATATTAGCACATGAGACATAAAGGATAATAAAAGACATGAGTTAGAGAAAAACAAGATGATAAACGATAAAACGACTAAGGGACCATTCCGGTAGCCAAGTTACAATCCGCAAACCAAACAAGGACCGGGGTTGTAACCTTTCACCTGAACAGAGCTTAGTCTCCAACCAATTATCGACAAGAGTAAAGCATGAACAAGCATGTGCTGAAATAATCATAGACTGGCATTGCTTAGACAAGACTAGATTGGACTACATCCATCAATCACGGTTGTCACGACCCATTACCCAAATTATTGGGCCGGGCCGAGCCATGTCCAGCCTACGCTTGGTTAAAGCGTAGTAAGTTGTTCTAAGAGTTTATACATGAATGATACTAAGCGTGCTAACATTAAACCAAATAAGATTTTATCACAACACAGCTTCTATTGACGAAAGTAAACAAGCACAGACTTAATAATACACTTCCAAAGTATCAAACTGGAGACAAAGTCCAGTATCCAAATATAAGTTCAACCAAAGTCTAAGTCTCAAAACACATGAAAGATATCTAGGCAAGGTTCCCCGTTGGGGGCTCTTCTGGAGCTAAGGCCAGGTCTCAATGCAGTACCATAATATGTATCACATAATATTTCCTCCTCGAAAAGTGAACCTACAACGTTATCCTGTCAGGACGGGAGCAAGTATTTATACTACAAACATATAATACTGATCATGTGATGGAAAAAGATGAAATAACGTAGTCATAGCATATCTTGATTTATCCAGTTTTAGATACATTTCATTATGGCAATACATATTCGTTTTAAAGTTTAAAACTGTAGTAGGTGAGTGATCAGTCAATAGGTAAAATAGGATGTACAGTGTGTCACGCTCCAGAACCAGAATACTGGAGAGCGGGGGCAGACATAGCCAGCTACGTATAATGAAATAGGATCCACTCCACTATACGGTCACGGCTGTCTAAAAATATGAGGGTTTATCTACAAGCCATCAGTCTCCTATGGTCAATAACAAGCCTAGTATCTCAATCATAAACAAGTAAGTAAATGTTACAAGATATCGGACCACCAAATATACAATTGTAAGGCGTCCCAAACATTACATATCCAGATGATTATGAAGCTAGTCGTACAAAATGTGAGGACTAGCAAGAGTTAAGTCATACATGATCAACCTCGAGTTGCCAATCATGATTACAGCCCGTAGGCAGACAGAAGGTAAAGTGCATCGAGCTAACAAGTGCTCGTCGGCTAAATGCCTCAAAAGAATAATGTACAATAAAGTGGGAGAACAAAAGAAATCCACTCGTTGCCCTGGTTACGCCTGGCGGTCACCATCGGGCTGGAAAGCAGGTAGATCATTTACTGCTGCTCCGGTATCTGGCCATACAAAACCAGCTGGGTCAGACCCCAGAAAGAGCAAGTGCCACAAAGGAGGCTTCACTTAAGAACTAAAACCAGCAATCAGCACAAGAATATAATTAAATAATAAGAGACAGTAATTTAAGAAAAGCATGACTGGTGAATATAAAAGACAATCTTGTACAAAATCAATCAAAGACAGGACATACTGGAAAAGCATGACAGGATGATATACGATGAGATAACCATGGGACTATTCAGATAACCAGGTTACAACCCGTAAACCAAACAAGGACCGGGGTTGTAACCCTTCGTCTGAACAGAACTTGGTTTCTCACCATTTATCGGCAAGACAAGATAAGAAAACAGGTCATATGACAATCTTGTACAGGATCAAGACAAGACTAGACTGAATAAACTCCATCTATTCATTACACGGCCAAGCAAGAATTACGGCTTGATACTTTAACTAACTAGGGTTATCACAAGCCTAATTACTAACAAGATGCAGTGAGATTCTTCCAAGTCCGGTTACCTGTTTGTTACTACCTGAGTGACCCCAGCAAAGAAAAGGAAAAAGATAGCATGATATAGCAGACACACTGTAGTAAGATACATGTGTCCTAAGGTACCACACACGACGGCGGGCTGGAAGTGCGCTCATCTCGACGGATAGCAACAAATCCTATGTATATATATATATATATATATATATATATATATATATATATATATATATAAGGCCGGGATCAAAGGGGCAACAGGTAACTGGGAAAGTCTCTCCATGAACTACTTGATCAATCTAGTCATTAATCCTAGCCATATTCAGTATGAAATCCCTGACCGTGGGAAACCAAGGATTCATGTCCTAGACATGATGCAAGACAAGACGGGTTCATTTGTACAAACACAATCACCTACGGTGTCCAGGCCATTTATTCTTGTCAAGTCGTGTTAGTCGTCACAACAACATTTCAAGGAATAACATGCCAGGTTTATTATGTCAAGAGTGTGCCACGGCGGGCCACCATCAAGAATTATCATGTCAAGTTCATTGTCAGGAGTGCACCACGGCGGGCCACTATCATGTCAAGTTACTCATGTACAATTAGCATTTCAATCATGTCCATCAAATCGTGATTTATCAAGTTCAGGACAAAAGGCGTAAGGATATAAAATGGACATAAAAATATACAATAGGGATAAAGGTGTACTCCATAGGAACTCAAGTTACATAGAGAGCCACAAGACTTGGATATACCAAAATAAACAAAATATAAAATACGAGACATGACAGAGCCATACGGCTCGGGCAAGGCTGGCTCATGCGGTAGGATTAATCAGATGCATGCGGCTGAATTATGGGGTTCATGCGGCTCAGGAAATCCGAGCTCATGCGGCTCAGGGAATGAGCAGAGTCCTATACGATTCGGGGAGTCCCAGCCTTATGCGGCTGAAGGGAGAATCGGGCTTATGCGGCTCAGAGAACGAGCCTCATGCGGCTGGGTCAATCAGGGTCATGCGGCTGAACTCAGAAGTCCATGCGGCTCAGGACGGGTCTGGATGCATGCGGCCCGAGATGATACGGGTTCATGCGGCTCAGGAATGTGGCTATATGCGGCCAGCGGGAGATGGGTCATATGCGGCTGGGAGAGACTAGCCCTCATGCGGCTGGAAATGAGTCTGCCTTATGCGGCTGAGTCAGAACTCCTTATGCGGTTCGGGGAGAACCAGTCTATGCGGCTAGGTCCAAATGAAGTCCTATACGGCTGAGCAAGGGCGGTTCATATGCGGCTGGGGACGTTCAAGTCCATGCGGCTGGAAAAGACTTGCCGCATGATTGTTCATGCAGTCAAGTACTGCCTATGCGGCTCAAATGTGCTTCTTCTCCAATTTCCGAGAAGGAGTACACCAAGAAGCCGTGGCTGCCAGGATGCATAAAACCTCCATCCGGAGTCCAAACCCGGACTTCTATGGGTCAAAATGGGGTAGAATGAGCTACTCTACAACATAGAACCAACAAAACTTGAAAATAACAATGTCAAATAGATCAAAACCCAAAAAATCCAAAAATACATAAACTCAGATCTACAAGAATCTAGCCATGGAAATTGAAAATGCCAAGTACTAAAAAGTGTTAAAATGATGCAAGGAAGAGAATGAAGCAATAATATTTGGGTTCCTCCATGAAGCAAGGTGCACTTGCCTAGCTCTCTCTCCCTCTCTCCTGGTAGGTGGAAGAAGTAATGGTGGGAAAGAAGAGTAATGAAGAGAGAGAAGGAAGTGGGGGTTAATAAATGGTAGTGGTGGTGGTAGGTAGGGGGTTCACCCTTGGTTCAAGATGAACCAAAGCAAATCAAGCCAAGCCGAACTAACCCAATAAAACCAAGCTCCACTAATCAAAATTAATCCATGAACCATAAATGACAATTAAACCACAATACTAAATATGAAAATAAACCACAACTAACTAATCAAGGAAAAGAGAAATACGGGTCAGAAATACGAATACGTATAAAATACGTATCACAAATTTCGGGGCACTACATCCTACCCACCTTAAAAGAATTCCGTCCTCGAAATTTAATCAATAGGCTAGAGATGTCGGGACAGCTATACTATCACAAGCAATCTATGCTACCAATCAATCATACAATCATACATGCAAGCAAGGAATCGAAGTGCAAGGCATAAGAAAGATATTACACCTCACGAGCCAAACCGATTGGGATAACGTAATCGGGTATCATCCTCACACTCCCACGTTTGACTCTCTCAAAGAGCGATGAACTCAAGCAATACGAACTAAACTGGTAGTCTTGCGCTTAAGGTCTCTCTCTTTGGTCAAACAGAGACACGGGCCTCTCCTCATACGAAAAAGGTTGGTACCAATAACCATTTTCGAATGATCTAGGACATGGCTCGGGCCCGGGATATACCGTTATAATTAGGATACATGAAACATGACATGTATCCCGTATAACGATGGCAGAAAGCAAGACAATAGGATACAGATACCTCTCTGCCGATTCTGGATCTGGGCCTGGGCCAGAGCGAACTGCTGAGGCCTCTGTTGCTGGAAGGCCTGGGCCTGAGACGGCAATGGACCTGGGAACGGAAACTGCTGTGGTTGGTGAACTGGAGCTGGTTCTGGTGCTGGTGTCGGTCCCATAACCGAGGGACTAGTTACTGTCGACGATGATCTATTTCTGAACGGACAAGATCCCATCATGTGGTCCGACGAACCACAAACCAAGCACAATCCCTGTGCTCTGCGGCACTCAGTAACAACATGCCCGGGCTTTCCGCAATGAGAACAACCGGTTGCGAAAGGCCGCTTCTGCTTCTGCTGCTGGGGATAGGTCGGGGCAGAATGCTGTAAGGAGGTAACCGAATCGGTCCTCGTAGCTCCAATGGTCAGGGCCCTAGCTGCTGGGGCCGGTGCTGAGATTGGTTCATCTGGTCGTGAGACCGCTTCCGACCTCCGGTCCGGTCCGCTATCCTTCGGGAAGTGTACTCATGCCTTCTCGCTGCTCGCAAGACGGCATCAAAAGTTCTGTGCTCGAACTGCTCTACTGCCAATATGATCTCCAAGTGGAGCCCCTGCTGAAATTGCTGTGCTCTGTCTAGCTCGGTTGCCACCAAGGTGGGAGCAAACCGACTCAACCTTGAAAACTCGGCCGCATATCCGTCGACCGTCCTGCTTATCTGCCTGAGATTACTAAACCTGGCCTGCAGGTCATATCTAGCCACTGCGTCGAAGTACTTGGTCTGAAACATATCACTGAATACCGCCCATATGACAGGCGTACCCAAACTCGCTGCTTGCATAGCCCACCAGCTACGGGCTAGATCTAGTAACTGCAGGCGCACCACCGCCACCTTCTCTGCTTCAGGGGTCCTGGCTGCCTCCAAGATAACTTCAATATCCTGTAGTCAGGCATCTGCAGCAATAGCATCCTCGCTGCCGTCGAAGAAGGGAGGGTTCAGGCGCTTGAAATTGTTGACCGCACTGTTCCCTCGAGGACCACTTCCGCTCATAGCATATTGTACTGCTTGCTGCAAGGCATCACCCCGACGGTCCTGAGACGCAAGCAACTCACGGATGAGCCCTATCAAGACCCCATCTTCTGACTCTGCTGGCTGAACTGGCTGGACTGGGGGCATTGGTTCTCCAGAAGGCATGGCTCGAAAGGCGGCTGCTGATGACTGATCTTGATCTTCTTGCTGTTGCTGTGCTGTCGGTCGAACTCCTTCTGGCTGATCAACATGAACGATGCTACTGAAGAAATGACATCGAGAATATTAAGAAAGGACCAGGATAGAATAATGATGCAAGCATATTATCAAGTCAGGAATCCAAGGAGATGAGAGGATACGAATAGAGATCAAGGCGAGTACAGATTGAGACATCTATCCGGTAAACCCTCACAATTCTTGATTGACAAGACCTGCATGGGCCACCACTTAAACCATGTCACGCCCCAGAACCAAAATACTGGAGAGCGGGGGCAGACATAGCCAGCTACGTATAATGAAATGGGATCCACTCCACTATACGGTCACGGCTGTCTAGAAATATGAGGGTTTATCTACAAGCCATCAGTCTCCTATGGTCAATAACAAGCCTAGTGTCTCAATCATAAATAAGTAAGTAAATGTTACAAGATATCAGACCACCAAATATACAATTGTAAGGCGTCCCAAATATTACATATCCAGATGATCATGAAGCTAGTCGTACAAAATGTGAGGACTAGCAAGAGTTAAGTCATACATGATCAACCTCGAGTTGCCAATCATGATTACAGCCCGTAGGCAGACAGAAGGTAAAGTGCATCGAGCTAACAAGTGCTCGTTGGCTAAATGCCTCAAAAGAATAATGTACAATAAAGTGGGAGAACAAAAGAAACCCACTCGTTGCCCTGGTTACGCCTGGCGGTCACCATCGGGCTGGAAAACAGGTAGATCCTTTGCTGCTGCTCCGGTATCTGGCCATACAAAACCAGCTGGGTCAGACCCCAGAAAGAGCAAGTGCCACAAAGGAGGCTTCACTTAAGAACTAAAACCAGCAATCAGCACAAGAATATAATTAAATAATAAGAGACAGTAATTTAAGAAAAGCATGACTGGTGAATATAAAAGATAATCTTGTACAAAATCAATCAAAGACAGGACATACTGGAAAAGCATGACAGGATGATATACGATAAGATAACCATGGGACTATTCAGATAACCAGGTTACAACCCGTAAACCAAACAAGGACCGGGGTTGTAACCCTTCGTCTGAACAGAACTTGGTTTCTCACCATTTATCGACAAGACAAGATAAGAAAACAGGTCATATGACAATCTTGTACAGGATCAAGACAAGACTAGACTGAATAAACTCCATCTATTCATTACACGGCCAAGCAAGAATTACGGCTTGATACTTTAACTAACTAGGGTTATCACAAGCCTAATTACTAACAAGATGCAGTGAGATTCTTCCAAGTCCGGTTACCTGTTTGTTACTACCTAAGTGACCCCAGCAAAGAAAAGGAAAAAGATAGCATGATATAGCAGACACACTATAGTAAGATACATGTGTCCTAAGGTACCACACACGACGGCGGGCTGGAAGTGCGCTCATCTCGACGGATAGCAACAAATCCCATGTATATATATATATAAGGCCGGGATCAAAGGGGCAACAGGTAACTGGAAAAGTCTCTCCATGAACTACTTGATCAATCTAGTCATTAATCCTAGCCATATTCAGTATGAAATCCCTGACCGTGGGAAACCAGGGATTCATGTCCTAGACATGATGCAAGACAAGATGGGTTCATTTGTACAAACACAATCACCTACGGTGTCCAGGCCATTTATTCTTGTCAAGTCGTGTTAGTCGTCACAACAACATTTCAAGGAATAACATGCCAGGTTTATTATGTCAAGAGTGTGCCACGGCGGGCCACCATCAAGAATTATCATGTCAAGTTCATTGTCAGGAGTGCACCACGACGGACCACTATCATGTCAAGTTACTCATGTACAATTAGTATTTCAATCATGTCCATCAAATCGTGATTTATCAAGTTCAGGACAAAAGGCGTAAGGATATAAAATGGGCATAAAAATATACAATAGGGATAAAGGTGTACTCCATAGGAACTCAAGTTACATAGAGAGCCACAAGACTTGGATATACCAAAATAAACAAAATATAAAATACGAGACATGACAGAGCCATGCGGCTCGGGCAAGGCTGGCTCATGCGGTAGGATTAATCAGATGCATGCGGCTGAATTATGGGGTTCATGCGGCTTAGGAAATTCGAGCTCATACGGCTCAGGGAATGAGCAGAGTCCTATGCGGTTCGGAGAGTCCCAGCCTTATGCGGCTGAAGGGGGAATCGGACTTATGCGGCTCAGAGAACGAGCCTCATACGGCTGGGTCAATCAGGGTCATGCGGCTGAACTCAGAAGTCCATGCGGCTCAGGATGGGTCTGGATGCATGCGGCCTGAGATGATACGGGTTCATGCGGCTCAGGAATGTGGCGTATATGTGGCCAGCGGGAGATGGGTCATATGCGGCTGGGAGAGACTAGCCCTCATGCGGCTGGGAACGAGTCTGCCTTATGCGGCTGAGTCAGAACTCCTTATGCGGTTCGGGGAGAACCAGTCTATGCGGCTAGGTCCAAATGAAGTCCTATGCGGCTGAGCAAGGGCGGTTCATATGCGGCTGGGGACGTTCAAGTCCATGCGGCTGGAAAAGACTTGCCGCATGATTGTTCATGCAGTCAAGTACTGCCTATGTGGCTCAACTGTGCTTCTTCTCCAATTTCCGAGAAGAAGTACACCAAGATGCCATGGCTGCCAGGATGCATAAAACCTCCATCCGGAGTCCAAACCCGGACTTCTATAGGTCAAAATGGGGTAGAACGAGCTACTCTACAACATGGAACCAACAAAACTTGAAAATAACAATGTTAAATAGATCAAAACCCAAGAAATCCGAAAATACATAAACTCAGATCTACAAGAATCTAGCCATGGAAATTGAAAATGCCAAGTACTAAAAAGTGTTAAAATGATGCAAGGAAGAGAATGAAGCAATAATATTTGGGTTCCTCCATGAAGCAAGGTGCACTTGCCTAGCTCTCTCTCCCTCTCTTCTGGTAGGTGGAAGAAGTAATGGTGGGGAAGAAGAGTAATGAGGAGAGAGAAGGAAGTGGGGGTTAATAAATGGTAGTGGTGGTGGTAGGTAGGGGGTTCACCCTTGGTTCAAGATGAACCAAAGCAAATCAAGCCAAGCCGAACTAACCCAATAAAACCAAGCTCCACTAATCAGAATTAATCCATGAACCATAAATGACAATTAAACCACAATGCTAAATATGAAAATAAACCACAACTAACTAATCAAGGAAAAGAGAAATACGGGTCAGAAATACGAACACGTATAAAATACGTATCACAAATTTTGGGGCGCTACAGTGGTACATATCAATTTTCTCTAGAATGCATATACGTGCACTAACGGCATTGGTGTATATCCATACACAAATACGGGATCAGAACATACGACAAAGTTACATATAGAATATAACAGTGCTCGATAAATACATACGGAGAAGGGGGGCATGATCACGTACACTACTAACAGTTTCCCCTTAACCCGTTTTTATTAACATGTGAGTGATACGAGAACAGTATAAAACATGTGAAAGATACTGGGAGCAGTATAAACATGATAGGTACTGAGAGTAGTATAAAATATAGTGGATACTCATAGCAGTATAAAGCATGACATGTACTGAGAACCAGTAAGAAGCATGTGAAGATATGGCTTCAGTTATCCAGAAAGCAGTATTTTAACATGATTTAATCACAGTTTATTGTTATAAGTAGTAAATAAGCTTGTAGGGGTACTTGCCTCGAGCAAAGCAAGAATAAGAATATGAAGATACAGATGTCCAGTGTTCTGTCAATAATGATATACAAACTCAGCCTCTAAGTTATGATTAAGATTTTATACTAGTGGTGAGACACGACTCCTAACTGGACACTAACTAAGTGGTGACCTAGCATAAAAGTCCAATGTGGGGTGACACTATATCTAAACTAACACTTAGGGTTCTTAGAAACACAAGGATCACATTTAGAGTTTCACAAAAACCAAACATATAAATATATACACTAGTAATAATAATAATAATAATAATAATAATAATAATAATAATAATAATAATAATAATAATAATAATAATAATAATTTAAGGGTGATACATAAAGAAAAATCTACAGATGTTGTCGGATGATAAAATAAATATCACCAACGTGTCCAAAATGGTCAAATTAGCTAGGATAGTCTATCCATAAGTCCAATTTAGATATAGGGGCAAAATGGTAATTTTGGGTCAAAATGATGTCCGCCGTTGGACTCACTTTGCACCAAAAAAGTGTCAGGATAGAAGTCTACAAAATCTAGCAAATTATATGTTCACGAATTCAGAATGATGATACGAACCCAACGGTATATCTGAAATTGGATTCCGATGACCTGATCACAAAATGGTCCGTTGACCTGGATATTGGTATCCGATTTGCACGAAAAAGCGTGTCGAAACCAAAGTCTACAAAATCTAACAAAGTATATGTCAATGAGTCCAGAATGATGACACGAACTCAACGGTATATCCGAAACTGGATTCCGATGAGCCGATCTCAAAGTAACATGTTGACCCGGATATTTGGAATCCGGTTTGCATCGAAATGCGTGCCGGAGCAAATATCTTCAAAACTCAACAAATTATATATCAACGAGTCCAGAATGACGATACGAACTCAACGGTATATCCGGAATTGGATTTCGATGAGCCGATCTCAAAGTGACCCGTTGACTCGGACTGTGGGACCCGCTTTGTACCAAAATACGTGTCAGGGTCCATGTCCTCCAAATCTAACAAATTTTATATGAAAATGTGCCAAAACGACGCCACGAGTCTACTGGTGGTGTCAGAAATTGAATCCGGAGTCCCGGGTTCAAAAATAAAATTTTACAAGTGCAAATTTAAGAATTCGGACGACCAACTTTGGCGTCGAATTCGACCAACCAAATGTGCTCACAATGAAACAAAACTTAAGGGACAGGAAAATGGTTATACCAGCTACGCACATGAACTGGTGGCACGCCAAATGGAGCTGCGACGGTGGAGTTACGAGCTGACAAAGTCGGCTCCACAAAACTGTCCAAAAAGAGTACAATTTAAAGTGTCAACTTGGTGGCCAGTTTTGAGGTATCAAACGACAAAATTAACGGACGAAACTTGAGGAAAGTGAAGAGCTATATACCGAGATTGTGACGGAGCAAAGAGTTCGCCGATCCAACGGTCGGATTGTCCAAAAAACGTGCATGAACTTGCTGTGATGGAACGCCATTTCCGAGTTTCAAACTCGCGCGTCACGACGGGATTTCGTGCGAAATGCACGAATAGCCTATCGTGCGCGTCGGGAACGTCGGAGGCGGCAAGGGGAGGGGGGTGAGGTGTGCTGTGATGGGGAAGGGGGTGTGTGTGTTTGTTATAGGATATATATATATATATATATATATATATATATATATATATATATATATATATATATGTGTGTGTGTGTGTGTGTGTGTGTGTGTGTGTGTGTGTGTGTGTGTGTATATATATATACATATTAGAAAGAGAGAAGGATATTTATAAAAATAAATATTTTAAATAGGAAAAAAGAGAGAAATTTGTATGGGGGTGTTTGGGTAGTCATGAGAGGACAACATGGAGCTTGGGTTCGGGTTCGATCGAACCGGGTTGGGTCAAATCGGACATGGTACAATAATTAAATTTAAATAGGTATTTATGATAATGGATAAATAAGTAACATGCGGGGACTCAAATAAATGGGACACAAGCGTCATATGGGTAGTAGGCTTCATGTGGGTCATGTCCATACTTTGAATTAACAGGTTGGATTGATGTCGGGTCCCGAAATTAAATTGGAAGTTAGGTCACATTTTACGGTAGATAATTAATTGGCCTAAATTTACCCGAAAGTTGTGCGAAGCAAATAAAGCACAAAATGGAGTGTCTGAGTAGGACACGAAGGTCATGGGTGAAGAGCGTCTCGAGTAGATCATTCATAAGAAGTTGGTTCTGAGAAAATGACTGGTCTTGTGCTCCTAAATTAAAAGTCACGGTAACGTACAAACGATGATCAAGGATAAAAGTGGGAATTCAATTAATAATCATCTAATCAATCAAATGGTCTAAATTGACCCGAAGTTGCGCGATACAAAAAGAGCGCAAGGGAACGAGTTTAAGTGGAACATGATATATCGAAACAAAGATAATCTTGTCTACTTCAAACTCATGAAGAGAGTTTCCAGAGATTGACATCTCTGACGCTCCAGAAGTCAAAGTCACGGAAAAGAACATTAATGATCAAAATAATTAAATAATAAAATATTTATCGAAAATAGTTCATTTAGAAAATTTAAAATAAATCCTAAAATTTAGGGGGCTTACAACGGCCAAGCAAAGAGTACGGCTTGATACTTTAACTAGCTAAGGTTATCACAAGCCTAGTTACTAGCAAGATGCAATGGGATGTTCCAACAGTCACAGGCCCTGCAGCTATCCAGGTTATCCAGGCTAGGTTGATTACAAAGTTATCCAGAATTATTAGATGGCTTAGAGTGCAACACATAACAGTGTGCCTTGTACTTGTTTCACTACTAAAATCTGTTAATTCAGCGACGCGTCAAGACGTCGCTAAAAAGGGCAAATACGTCGCTAATTTCTATTAGCGACGTATTTAGCGACGTTTTCAAGTAGTCGCGATTAACCTAGTCGCTAAACAAGAAAACGTCGCCAAACGTCGCTATTGCGACGATCTTTAGCGACGTACCCACGTCGCTAATTTAGCGACTGCCAGCGACATAAAACGTCATAATTTACCGACGTAATCTAGCGACGTTGAGCGACTTGACATGCATCGATGTTGACCTGGCTTTAGAGCAAAATGGAGACGTTCTGCGACTTTTTAACGTCACTATATTACCGACATATAGCCACTTTTAGCGACGTCCATGTAGCGACGTTTAGTGACGATTAGCGACGGTACTCATTAATGTTAGCGACGTACTTAGCGACGTTTATGTCATCGCTGGACGTCGCTGACAGTCGCTGAACGTCGCTAATATTAAAAAAAAATTAAAAAAATTACAGCAATTGCAGCATTTACAGAATTTGCAGCACCATTTGTTACAACAACGACTGTGTATCACGAACACAGTATCAAACAACACATACACACAATCATGAACACGTTTGAAACACAATGTGTCCACAATCAACACAGATTTATGAAAATTTGTAACAATGTCAAACATAATGTGTCCACATAAGAATAAAGTATGTAAAACCACATAAAAGATCCAACAATGGGCCATCACACAACAATGTATATGCCGACTACGACTGATCAGGAGGAGCATCACCGCTCCTGGAAAGAAGATAAGAATACTGCTCCGGTGTAAGAACCACCGACGACGATGAAGGAGGAGGCAATGCAACCGCTGGAGAAGGAGGCAGTATAACCGCTGGAGATGGGTGCGTCCGCGTCACCTCTAGGGCTCGGAGTCTGGCACTTCATTGCTCCATGCAAGTCGCTATCATGGTAATGGTGTCGTGAATGGACTCCTGTGTCCCCTGTACTTGCTGCACGGTGCGCTCGAGCTCGTCAAAGCGTGCGGTGACCGATGCAGCATCCTCTTGTGCCTGAGGCCCTTGCTGCTCAGCAATCCTCCTCAGCATATCGTCGTGCAGCTCAGCAATCTGGCGGACAATGGTCTCCTTGACTCGGGACGACTCGGCCTGTGACGGCTGTGAATGCGTACTGGAAGAGGGAGCCCTGGATGCCTGCGTCGCAACAAATACGCCGTAGGACCCCGTACCGTAGTACGTACCCCTCTGAAGACCACCAACAGCAGTCTTCCAGAGCTCGTCCTCCGACTGAGGCGGAGAGGGTTGCGATGTACCAACCCCTCCCTCTGCCTGTGCACTAGCACTCGTACGCTCATCACGTAGCCTAACATACTCTTCCTAGAAATCATTGTGCATCTCTATACATCAGTACTTACCTAAATTAGCCTAATAAACGTCTAAAATATTTAATTATTATTAAGTATATGGTTATCTGTATATTCTTCAAGTTGTGTTAAAAATTAACGAAATCTAAATTAGTACTTACATAGCTCTGAGTAGTCCGGTCGTCGATGAGCTTCCCGTCCTTTCGATGGGTGGCCAGGAAGACGGTCACCATGTTTGCGTCCTCACCCCTCTTCACCTGCGTTTTTGTTATATTTTATTCTTTAGTAAAATAGAAAATTATATACTCCTACTATCAATAAATTCTTATATTTGACAATAAATTACATACCAGACGACGGAAATGCTCCGTCATAGGAATCGATCCACCACACCACTTTTCGGCCATCGTCCTAGCCGCCTTCGCCTTCTCCGACCGCTCTTTGTACTCAGGCTCCTCAAATCGAGCCCTCATCGTGGTCCACTGGTCAGGTGTGATCCAACCAGCAATCGGCTTTCCGGAGCGGTGACGTTTTTTCTGATCGTCAATAGCATCACGGATCAACTTGGCGGCGACGGCAGGAAACTGCCTCTCAATCTGCTCGGCGCGGTGTGGTGGATAAAAATAAGTCCTCTACAAGAATTACAAATTAAAATAATTAGTTCTAAAAAATAATTAAAATTATATTAATCATACTAAATTAACTATCTTTAGTTACCTCGAAGTGGGTAAACCAGAATGCCTTCCTCTCTTCCGAGGCATCCGAGTAGTTGATCCACGGACCCCCATTGTTGGACCTTAGAAAGGTGCCCAACGCTTTCTGTACCGACGAGGGACGATATCTGTATACAACGATAACCGACGTATTAATGAATATATATAGATATACAGACATGCATAAAATATTGATTTAACTTACTTCGTAGGACCGTCGGCCCAAATCTCCATCCTCGTCTCGCCCTGAGGTGCGCATGCAGGGTCGCTCTGGTATGGATCCGCCCGGGCGGGACGGGCGGGAGTAGGGACTACCTCCTCCACCTGCTCCCCACCCGCCATGCTGCTGTCAGCGCTAGAAAGGCTAGGGGAAGTAGTATGTTCAGCAAGCCTGGAACTGCTCGTCGCAGGTGCACTGCCACCCGGACCTGAGACCGTATGGTACAATGGAGTGCTCGGGTCAGAGGATGGTCCAGAGCCATCCTCCTGTAACGGAGCTCTCTGCCCACCTAAGGACACGGATCGTGCTGGCCTATCTCCGCGTCGTCCTGAGGTGCCTCCGCGTCGTCCTGCCATGCTGATAATAACATTGGAGTTCATAATTTAAGACTACAGAAATATGAATACATTGAAATCACAGTTTATGATTGAAAATATAAATAAATACAATGACAGTTTAGAAATATCTGTATACATTGGAATTCATAATTTAAGTTTTCAAAAGTGATCATTGTTCATAATTTAAGATTACAGAAGTATGAATACATCAAAATCACAGTTTCTCAATCATCCTCTGAAAATTCATCTTCTTCGTTTGCCTCCTCATCCTCTTCCTCTTTCTCCTCATCGTCACTAGCATCTCCTTCGTCTTCTCCTTCGGATACTTGTACCTCTTCTACACAAGTAGATATTGAATGGAGAACTTCTGCTGAGTCGACATCAACTGTATTAGGTACAAGAGGCAGCTCGTCCTCCTGATAAGCCACTTCGTCGACGTCGTAGGTATTTCTGGCTTTAGTCTTGCATACTGCCTACCAGTCGTACCTCGTTGTTCCCCGTCTAGGATATGTTGTAAAATATACGAGTTGAGCTTGACTTGCTAGGATAAATGGTTCGTATCCTTGGTATCGACGACGGTAGTTAATATCTACAAGACCATGTTTGTCAATTTTCTATCCTTGATCTTGTATGGGATCGAACCAATCAACTTTGAACAACACGATCTTGGCAGGCTCTATGCCATAGTTGTACGTCAATTCCACGATCTCACGTAAGACGCCATAGAAATCATTGCCTGGAGTGACATCTTTGTAGTTTATAGATTTGATACACAAGCAACTATTTTTTGTGGAATCAAGATCCAGGAAGCTATCTCTGATGACAGCATTTGTTGACTTGAACTTAAACCCATTCACGCAATAACTTGGCCATACTTTGACGGTATAAATTGGTCCCTTGGCAAGAGTTCTAATAGATTCATTCTCAAGAATGACGTCCGGACGATCGACCTAAACACGAAAAGATACAAAATTAAGTTTAATGTTAAGTTATTTCTTATGCAGTTATGAATGGAGGAAGATTCTAACTAGCTTCTTACGTACATATGCAGTCAAGCAAGACGGGAAATAAAGTCTCATTTCTTCTTCTACTTCTTCATCTGCAATGTATGGTCTACTTGACCTCACATCATCATTAAATTTGCTGAAAACCAATAAATATCGGGATATACTCGTTAAATTATAATAACGGAATCAACAAATAGATGACTTGAATGTTGAAGATTTTCACTTACCACTCTAGCTTTTCCACTTCATCCTCCTCGCAGTTGAGTAATATATATAATTGGGCCGCCTTTAGTTCCTCATCATTCAAATATCTCTTTTTCAATTTTCCTGAAGGCTTTCCAAGAGCATTGAAGACTTTCAATAATGCATCATTATATTCTATATCTCCATCGTCGTTCCTCGGAGCTCTTGTTCTATTTGTAGCAATATGAGGCTTGAAATACATTGAACAGAAGTTTGTAATCTCCTCAAGGACATAGGCTTCACAAATAGAACCCTCGACCCGTGCCTTATTTTTCACCTTCCTCTTCAGGTGGTTTAGATGGCGCTCGAACGGGTACATCTACCGATAACCGACGGGCCCACCAACACGTGCCTCATATGAAAGATGAATTGGCAAATGCTCCATAGAGTCGAAGAATCCAGGAGGGAACACCCTCTCAAGCTTACACAATGTTACTGCAATGTCCTTCTCCTACTTTTCAAGCCGATCGACGAGCAACTTAGTAGAACAAAGATCTCTGAAGAATATGCTAAGCTCTGTCAGTGGATCCCAAACGACATGAGGTAAGAATTCCCAAAATGCAATCGGAATTAACCTCTCCATAAAAACGTGACAGTCGTGGCTCTTCATACCCTGTAGTTTGTTCTCCTTCGGGTCAACACATCTTCTCAAATTCGATACGTACCCGTTTGGAAATTTTAGGCCCTGGATCCACCTACAAAGTTTACCTTTGTTCTCCTTGTCCAGTAAGAAAATGGCCCTGGGCTGCTTATACTTCCCACTGCCTTCCTTTATCAAATGCAACTCTGGACGTCTGCATATTTCTTCTAAGTCCAACCTGGCCTTGGGATTGTCTTTCGTCTTCCCCTTTACGTCCATCACAGTATTTATTATATTGTCAAATACATTTTTCTCGATATGCATGACATCCAGGTTATGTCTGAGCAGATGGTCACTCCAATATGGTAGGTCCCAGAATATACTCCTCTTCGTCCAGTTGTGAGCGCGGCCAAATCCATCACACTTGTACCCCGCTGTAGGCTCTTCAATAGCACTTGACAATTATTTAACTTCTTCCCATATCGTGTCCCCAGACCACCGTAGCGGTGGACTGGACTTCTCTACCACGCCAGCATGAAAAGTATTCCTGTTCCTCCGGTACGGATGATCCTTCGGCAGGAACTGTCGATGACAATCAAAGAAGCACGGTTTTCCTCCGTGTTTCAAACGGAAAGCCTTAGTGCGATCCATGCAATACGGACATGCGAGACGACCATGGGTGCTCCAACCTGTAAGCCCCCTAAATTTCCCGAATTATTTTTTTGAATTTTCTAATGAATTATTTTCAATAATTCATATCTATATAATTAATTTTTGATCTTTAATGCTCTTTACCGTGACTTGGAATTCTAGAGCATCAGGGATGCCAGTCTCTGGAAACTTCCTTCTTGGAGTTTGTAGTAGACGAGATTATCTTCATTTTGATATATCCTGTCACACTTGAACTCGTTTTCTTGTGCTCTTTTTGCTTCGCGCAAGTTCGGGTCAATATTAGACCATTTAATTATTAATTGAATTCCCACTCTTTTTTTTGATCATCATATGCGCATTACCATGACTTTTAATTTAGGAGCACCAGACTAGTCATTTTCTCGAAACCAACTTATCATGCCTGATCTACTCGAGACGCTTTTCACCTATGACCTTTGTGTCCCACTCAGACACTCCATTTTGTGCTCCATTTCTTTCGTACAACTTTCGGTTCAATTTAGGCTAATTAATTATCTGCCGTAAAACCTGATTTAATTTTCTATTTAATTTCGGGACCCGACATCGACCCAACCTAGTCGACCCCAAATATGGACATGGCCCACACGAAGCCTACTACCCGCCTGCCACTTGTGTCCCATTTATTTGAGCCCCCACATGCTACTTATTTATCCATGACCATAAATACCTATTTTAATTCAAATATTACCCCTTGTCCGATTTTGGCCAACCCGGCTCCACTGAACCCAACCCCAGCTCCATGTTGCCCTCCATCATGACTGTCCATACCCCCACGGATATTTTTTTTCTCTACCCTAAATATCTCTTTTATGTGTAAATATCTAATTCTCTCATTGTATATATATATATATATATATATATATATATATATATATATATATATATATATATATATATATATATATATATATCTTCATTTAAACACTCTCTCTCTCCTTACTAACACAAACACACCCCACTTCCCTCACAGCCGACCTCCCCTCCCCTCTCTCTAAATATTTTTCTCTCTCTCTATTCTCACGCTCTCTCTTATATATATATATATATATATATATATAATATATATATACCCACACACAAATATCTTTCTCTCTCTCACTCTCTCCTCTAATACAAAGACCAACACCCCTCCCCATCATCACAAATACCCCCCCTTGCTGTACGAGACCAGCAACCCCCCCATCTCTCTCTACTTCTTTCTCTCTCTAAAATATCTACCTCTCTCTCTCTTATCATATATTAATACACACACACTCATAATCACTCTCTTCCTCTCTCTACTTCCTCCTTCCTCCCCACAGCCCTTGGCCGAGCCCCCAAGGCTGGCTGAGCTCCTCTCCGACTATCCCTCTTCTCCTCCTCCTTCACCATCATCTTCATCATCATCTTCATCATCATCATCACCATCATCTTCATCATCATCTTCATCATCATCATCACCATCATCTTCATCATCATCTTCATCATCATCATCACCATCTCTAAACACCACCACCATTAACTCCAACATCACCACCATCCCACCACAACCACCTCCACCGCCGCCCTAGCCGTAGCGCCACCGCGCAGGCCAGCACTGCCACAGCCTCGCGGGCAGCAGCTCGCAGCAGCAGCTGAGAGCACAGCGGCAACAGCCAGCTCCGGCCGCGCGCACAGCGGCCACCGCGCGCCGCTCCGGCCATCGCCGCCGCCGGCGAGCCCCCCCGGGATGCGCGTGGGCCGGGCGCACACCCCCGCACCCTCCTGTGGCGGCCAACGCCCTCCGGAACGTGCCGTCTATGCGATTTCAACGTTTTTCTCGGAGTTCCGTCGACGCACGTGCGGAGAAATTCCAGAATTCGTGCTCCGTCGCAGCGACTTCGCACACGTTTTCTGGGAGATCCGACCGTTGGATCGGCAAAATTTTTGCTCCGTCACAATCTCGGTATATACCCCTTCATTCCTGTCAAATTTCATCCGTTAATTTTGTCGTTTGATACATCAAAACCGGCCACCAAGTTGACGTTTTAATTTGTACTGTTTTTGGACAGTTTTGCGACGCCAACTTTGCGGGTTCGTATCTTTGTCATCGCAGCTCCGTTTTGCGCGCCACCAGTTTCGGTGCACAGCTGGTATAACCCTCTTCCTGCCCCCTTTAGATTCCATTTCAGTTTGAGCTTGTTAGGTCGATCGAATTCGACGCCAAAGTTGGTCGTTCGAATTCTTAAATTTGTACTTGTTAAATTCCATTTTTGAACCCGGGACTCCGGATTCAAATTCTGACACCAACAGTAGACTCGTGGCGTCGTTCTTGCATGTTTTTATATAAAGTTTGCTTGATTTGGAGAACGTGGGCCCTGGCACGTATTTCGGTACAAAGCGGGTCCCACTTTCTGGGTCAACGGGTCATTTTGAGATCGGCTCATCGGAATCCAATTCCGGATATATCGTTGAGTTCGTATCGTCATTCTGGACTCGTTGACATATAATTTGCTGAGTTTTGAGGACATTAGCTCCGACACGCTTTTCCGTGCAAATCGGAATTTCAATGTCCTGGTCAACGGACCAATTTGAGATCGGGTCAACGGAATACAATTCTGGATATACCATTGGGTTCGTATCGTCATTCTGGATTCATGGACATATATTTTGTTAGGTTTTGTGCACTTTTATTTTGGCACGTTTTTCGGTGTAAAGTGTGTCCAACGATGGACATCATTTTGGCCCGAAATTACTGTTTTGCCCCTGTGTCCAAATTGGACTTTTGGACAGGCTATCCTAGCTGATTTGACCATTCTGGACACGTTGGTGATATTTATTTTATCATCCGACAACATCTGTAGGTTTTTACCCTATTATTATAATCTTTCTCCTTTTGTGGTATTTTGAGATCCATCGATTCCAGTAATTTCACAACCACTGAAATTGAATGTGTTGACCCTGTAGATGTTTGTAGAGACTAGCTTTGACTCTGTTTGACCATGGTTGACTACTTTGACTGAACGTCGAAGTAGAGTCAACATTTGACCTAGGTTAGACTAATTTTGACCTTGGCTGACTATTTTGACCAAAGTCAACCGGAAGTCAACCGTAGCCTACAATTGACTAGAACTGAACCAGAGTTGACCAGTTGACCCAAAGTCAACTGTTAGTCAACGTTAGTCAAGTTTGACCTAGATTTGACCATGGTTGACCAGAGTTGACCAGTTGACCAAAGTCAACTGTACGTCAACCTTGACCCAGTTTGTCTTAGTTTGACTTAGTTTGACCTAGATGTTAGTATGTCTTTTGACCCTGATCAGCTCTTGTATTATTTCATCTTTAGGTCTGTGGCTTTACTCTGAACCCTGATTCATATTGACAACAGGACCCCAGGCGAGTACATTCTCTGATAATATTTCTGTTTTATGATATCGTTTATGTTTCTTGTATTTAGTGTAGATACCCTTGTTCTCTTGACACATTGTTCACACGGATTGGTATTTTCCTGGATCCCGTCATGAGATATTATTCCTCGCTCTCCTTGGTATATCTTGTGCAAGTCTTTCTTATTCCTTGTGCATTGTATAGACACGATTCCCACGAAGGCTAGCTACCCTCTCGGAGAATCGCATGTCATGATGTGTCATGGTTGGATCCGCTATACTAGTCGGGGACGGGGAGTACTAGTGTAGATGTGTGGTCATTACCCACCTTGTTTATTCTTGTAGACCTTGAATGCTACCAATCCTACACTCCACGTGGGATTGGCTGATCATAACCTTGTGCAGACCCAATCCGGCCACATGTTGTAGCTAGTATTCACACACCTAGATATATGATTCTTGATTCTTGTACATGTCATGATCAGTTTTACTTGCCTTGTTCTAGCTCTAGATTTACAGCTTACCCTGCCATGATACTCACATGTACATTTCATGATTTCTTGTATATTCTCTCTATTTACTGCTACATGTTCAATATCGTCTAATTAGAACTATTATTTGAGATTTGTGCTCGTTCCATCCTGACTGGATATGTTGACAAAATTTTAGGAGTAGTTGTGCCACATTTGTTGGACTGCAGGATGATTCTAGCTGAGGTGGTTCACACTGTTCCTCTATATGAGTTGCCTGGTAGTTATTCCTTAGTTAGTCTTGTTGTTCCCTCATTATCTTCCTGTCTTATGATCATTGTAGATTCTAGTTGTTTTAGAGATATCGCTATTATTTCTTGTCTTATCTTCCTTAGTTTTCGTGATGTGACATAAGTACATTTCTAGTTATGTATCTTTAGATGTTGTAGTTAGTATAGAATACTTGACAGCGTTCTACTGCCGATACCGTGGCGTAGGCTGGGCGTGGCCCACGTATTCGTACCTGTATATCCGGGTGCGGGTCGTGACACGTTTTTAGTGGTGGCCCATGCAGGTCAGTCTTTGCAATTAATGCGAAGTCGTGGTAGTACTTGAGCTTATCTGTACTACTGTGAGCCTGCCCTAGGATTAAGGTTGAGTCATAGAATATTTTAGGATTTTGGTACTCAGTCACATATTAGGAACTCTTGGTAGATTCCAGGGATGACCCCTGGGAATCTTATTTCGAACTTTTCGAAACTTTTTCCCATTCATTCCTGTCCATCCTGATTTCTGAAATATCTGTCCGTGTCAAACTTTATTCCTTCTTGGGATGAGTTTGTGGACCCCAGAGGGAAGGTATAAGTTGGACTTGTATATCATCTAGGTTGGGGAGAGAATATGATTTACCAACCTCGTATCATGGTCGAGGTTTGTTTTAGATTATATTCCACCATTTTCTATCTTGGCCTAGGTAGTACCCTCGGGACTTTCCTAATATTTTCCTCTGAACCCTATCTCGGAAGTTGTTTCCGTTGTTTCTATTAACTTACCCTTGACTTGTTGTTGAATTTAAAATCTAAATATTCGTTGTTGACCTTTGATTTTGTTTTGGATAATTCTTTTAAGAATTGAGTTAAGATATCATGATAAACATATTTTGGACGAGGACGATGAGAAAAGTAAGTGTCTACTTTATATATGGAGTTTAGAATTCATCGCAGTCATATTAGCTAGCGAGACAGGGACATGGAGGCTGATTTTGGATATACTATTCTAGTTATGGAATTTAGATTCTCTTGCAGCCATACCGGTTGGTGTGGTAAGGAATCTAGATGACATGATTATAGGGTGTATACCTTGGTTATGGACTCTATCGTTTATTGTGGCTATGTTTACTGGCGTGGCGTAAATTCTGGCAACATGATTTTGGATAGACGTGTATGGTTATCAGGTCATATCTTAAGTTGATTCACTTCTTTTACCAATCGAGCAAGATAATTCCTACCATTATTTCTTGTTTATCATTATTTTCTCTCCCATCGCATGATGATTTTCTCATCTTGCCATCATTTCCTTTGACTTGTTTAGCTATGTCTTGATCTCACCAATCACCTATCTCATATCTACATCTGACATCTACACTTGAAAACTCTGGAAATTTCGAAATGTTTATATCTCAACTATTCTTGAAATTTGATACTATTAAAATTTTGATTTCCTTCTGTCCATGACCAATCAATTCTGGTTGTCTAGTTTATCGTGCCAAAGAGTCTTGATTGTTGATTAAACTTAGATGGTTTCGAATTCCATTGTGATATGATTTCCTTCTTAGATGCTCGTGTCCAGACTTCATTGATTTTGTTCTCCATCTTGCCCAAATTCTGATTTACTCAAAACTTGAGCAATTTCAATCGTGCTGAGACTAAATTATTTATTTTCATCATGATTGGACAATGCTATCATCACTCGTGCTTTAAACTTTCGATTTAGTTCTGGCAAATGACTAAATTCTATTCCAATCACGATTAGGCTTCATACTATCCTTGATTATGCCGGAGTCTCATTTTCTGAATCGTATCCCAATGACTTAACCCATCTATAATCGTGCCTATATGATTCTGTTCATATTTTGATTCTATCGTGCGAAAATTTTTCATCATGCCTGAATAATTGTGAATTGAATATCTTAATCGTGCAAACTTGTCATTCTATGATCGTGCCAAAGTTTTTACCTAAAACTTTCTATCTTATTTTACCCTTACTACAACCTTAATTTCGAGGACGAAATTTCTATAAGGTGGGTAGGATGTAAGCCCCCTGAATTTCTCGAATTATTTTTTCGAATTTTCTAATGAATTATTTTCAATATGAATCTATATAATTAATTTTTGATCTTTAATGCTCTTTACCGTGACTTAGAATTCTAGAGCATCAGGGATGCCAGTCTCTGTAAACTTCCTTCTTGGAGTTTGTAGTAGACGAGATTATCTTCATTTTGATATATCCTGTCATACTTGAACTCGTTTTCTTGTGCTCTTTTTGCTTCGCGCAAGTTCGGGTCAATATTAGACCATTTAATTATTAATTGAATTCCCACTCTTTTTCTTGATCATCATATGCGCATTACCATGACTTTTAATTTAGGAGCACCAGACTAGTCATTTTCTCGAAACCAACTTGTCATGCCTGATCTACTCGAGACGCTCTTCACCCATGACCTTCGTGTCCCACTCAGACACTCCATTTTGTGCTCCATTTCCTTCGCACAACTTTCGGTTCAATTTAGGCCAATTAATTATCTGCCGTAAAACCTGATTTAATTTTCCATTTAATTTCGGGACCCGACATCGACCCAACCTAGTCGACCCCAAATATGGACATGGCCCACACGAAGCCTACTACCCGCCTGCCACTTGTGTCCCATTTATTTGAGCCCCCACATGCTACTTATTTATCCATGACCATAAATACCTATTTTAATTCAAATATTATCCCTTGTCCGATTTTGGCCAACCCGGCTCCACTGAACCCAACCCCAGCTCCATGTTGCCCTCCATCATGACTGTCCATACCCCCACGGATATTTTTTTTCTCTACCCTAAATATCTCTTTTATGTGTAAATATCTAATTCTCTCATTGTATATATATACACATATATATATACATAATATATATATATATATATAATAATATCTCTCTCTTCATTTAAACACTCTCTCTCTCCTTACTAACACAAACACACCCCACTTCCCTCACAGCCGACCTCCCCTCCCCTCTCTCTAAATATTTTTCTCTCTCTCTATTCTCACCCTCTCTTATATATATATATATATATATATATATATATATATATATATATATATATATATATATATATATATAATATATACCCACACACAAATATCTCTCTCTCTCACTCTCTCCTCTAATACATAGACCAACACCCCTCCCCATCATCACAAACACCCCCCCTTGATGTACGAGACCAGCAACCCCCCATCTCTCTCTACTTCTTTCTCTCTCTAAAATATCTACTTCTCTCTCTCTTATCATATATTAATACACACACACACACACACATAATCACTCTCTTCCTCTCTCTACTTCCTCCTTCCTCCCCACAGCCCTTGGCCGAGCCCCCATGGCTGGTCGAGCTCCTCTCCGACTATCCCTCTTCTCCTCCTCCTTCACCATCATCTTCATCATCATCTTCATCATCATCATCACCATCATCTTCATCATCATCTTCATCATCATCATCACCATCTCTAAACACCACCACCATTAACTCCAATATCACCACCATCCCACCACAACCACCTCCGCCGCCGCCCTCGCCGCAGCGCCGCCGCACAGGCCAGCACCGCTACCGCCTCGCGGGCAGCAGCTCGCAGCAGCAGCTGAGAGCACAGCGGTAGCAGCCAGCTCCGGCCGCGCGCACAGCGGCCACCGCGCGCCGCTCCGGCCATCGCCGCCGCCGGCGAGCCCCCCCGGGCTGCGCGTGGGCTGGACGCACACCCCCGTACCCTCTCGTGGCGGCCGACGCCCTCCGGGACGTGCCGTCTAGGCGATTTCAATGTTTTTCTCGGAGTTCCGTCGACGCGCGCGCGGAGAAATTCCAGAATTTGTGCTCCATCGCAGCGACTTCGTACGCATTTTCTGGGAGATCCGACCGTTGGATCGGCGAAATTTTTGCTCTGTCGCAATCTCGGTATATACCCCTTCATCCCTGTCAAATTTCATCCATTAATTTCGTCGTTTGATACATCAAAACCGGCCACCAAGTTGACGTTTTAATTTATACTGTTTTTGGACAGTTTTGCGACGCCAACTTCGCGGGTTCGTATCTTCGTCGTCGCATCTTCGTTTTGCACACCACCAGTTCCGTTGCACAGCTGGTATAACCCTCTTCCTGCCCCCTTTAGATTCCATTTCAGTTTGAGCTTGTTAGGTTGATCGAATTCGACGCCAAAGTTGGCCGTTCGAATTCTTAAATTTGTACTTGTTAAATTCCATTTTTGAACCCGGGACTCCGGATTCAAATTCTGACACCACCAGTAGACTCGTGGCGTCGTTCTGGCATGTTTTCATATAAAGTTTACTTGATTTGGAGAACGTGGGCCCTGGCACGCATTTCGGTGCAAAACGGGTCCCACTTTCTGGGTCAACGGGTCATTTTGAGATCGGCTCATCGGAATCCAATTCCGGATATACCATTGAGTTCGTATCGTCATTCTGGACTCGTTGACATATAATTTGCTGAGTTTTGAGGACATTAGCTCCGACACGCTTTTCCGTGCAAATCGGAATTTCAATGTCCTGGTCAACGGACCAATTTGAGATCGGGTCAACGGAATCCAATTCTGGATATACCGTTGGGTTCGTATCGTCATTCTGGATTCGTGGACATATAATTTGTTAGGTTTTGTGCACTTTTATTTCGGCACATTTTTCGGTGCAAAGTGTGTCCAACGACGGACATCATTTTGGCCCGAAATTACCGTTTTGCCCCTGTGTCCAAATTGGACTTTTGGACAGGCTATCCTAGCTGATTTAATCATTCTGGACACGTTGGTGATATTTATTTTATCATCCGACAACATCTGTAGGTTTTTACCCTATTATTATAATCTTTCTCCTTTTGTGGTATTTTGAGATCCATCGATTCCAGTGATTTCACAACCACTGAAATTGAATGTGTTGACCCTGTAGATGTTTGTAGAGACTAGCTTTGAATCTGTTTGACCATGATTGACTACTTTGACTGAACGTCGAAGTAGAGTCAACATTTGACCTAGGTTAGACTAATTTTGACCTTGGTTGACTATTTTGACCAAAGTCAACCGGAAGTCAACCGTAGCCTACAATTGACTAGAACAGAACCAGAGTTGACCAGTTGACCCAAAGTCAACTGTTAGTCAACGTTAGTCAAGTTTGACCTAGATTTGACCATGGTTGACCAGAGTTGACCAGTTGACCAAAGTCAACTGTACGTCAACCTTGACCCAGTTTGTCTTAGTTTGACCTAGATGTTAGTATGTCTTTTGACCCTGATCAGCTCTTGTATTATTTCATCTTTAGGTCTGTGGCTTTACTCTGAACCCTGATTCATATTGACAGCAGGACCCCAGGCGAGTACATTCTCTGATAATATTTCTGTTTTATGATATCGTTTATGTTTCTTGTATTTAGTGTAGATACCCTTGTTCTCTTGACACATTGTTCACACGGATTGGTATTTTCCTGGATCCCGTCATGAGATATTATTCCTCGCTCTCCTTGGTATATCTTGTGCAAGTCTTTCTTGTTCCTTGTGCATTGTATAGACACGATTCCCGCGAAGGCTAGCTACCCTCTCGGAGAATCGCATGTCATAATGTGTCATGGTTGGATCCACTATACTAGTCGGGGACGGGGAGTACTAGTGTAGATGTGTGGTCATTACCCACCTTGTTTATTCTTGTAGACCTTGAATGCTACTAATCCTACACTCCACGTGGGATTGGCTGATCATAACCTTGTGCAGACCCAATCCGGCCACATGTTGTAGCTAGTATTCACACACCTAGATATATGATTCTTGATTCTTGTACATGTCATGATCAGTTTTACTTGCCTTGTTCTAGCTCTAGATTTACAGCTTACCCTGCCATGATACTCACATGTACATTTCATGATTTCTTGTATATTCTCTCTATTTACTGCTACATGTTCAATATCGTCTAATTAGAACTGTTATTTGAGATTTGTGCTCGTTCCATCCTGACTGGATATGTTGACAAAATTTTAGGAGTAGTTGTGCCACATTTGTTGGACTGCAGGATGATTCTAGCTGAGGTGGTTCACACTGTTCCTCTATGTGAGTTGCCTGGTAGTTATTCCTTAGTTAGTCTTGTTGTTCCCTCATTATCTTCCTGTCTTATGATCATTGTAGATTCTAGTTGTTTTAGAGATATCGCTATTATTTCTTGTCTTATCTTCCTTAGTTTTCGTGATGTGACATGAGTACATTTCTAGTTATGTATCTTTAGATGTTGTAGTTAGTATAGTATACTTGACAGCGTTCTACTGCCGATACCGCGGCGTAGGCTGGGCGTGGCCCACGTATTCGTATCCGTATATCCGGGTGCGGGTCGTGACACAACCCGATAACATTCCATAGGCCGAAAAATCATTGATGGTCCACATTAGTGCGGCCCTCATCTAAAAGTTCTGCTTTCTGGAAACATCATATGTGGTTGCACCTACTTCCCACAACTGATTCAGCTCATCTACCAAGGGCTGTAAGTACACATCGATGTTCCTCTTCGGGTTCTTCGGACCTGGAATAATAACAGTTAGGAACATGTAAGGAGTCTTCATACACATCCAAGGCGACAAGTTGTACGGAATAACAATCACTGGCCAACAAGAATATTGTGAGCCCGAAAGTCCAAATGGGGTAAAACCGTTAGAGGAAAGCCCCAATCTGACATTACGCGGCTCCGAAGCAAAATCGGGATACACTCGATCAAAGTGCTTCCATGCTTCCCCGTCGGATGGATGATCCAGTACTCCATCTATTTGTTCCCGCTTGTGCCAACTAATATTATCAGCTGTCTCCTTTGCCATAAACAACCTCTGCAACCGCGGCGTCAAAGGCAAATAGTGCATCGAATCTGTTGGCTTGCGTGCACCAGAAGTCCTTGTTGTACTAGTTGCCTTGAAGCGATCGGCACCACAAAATCTGCAGGCGTCTTCATCCTTGTCGTCCTTATAGTACAACATGCATCCGTTGCGACATGCATAAATTTTTTCATACCCCATCCAGAGCGATCTCACCATTCTCTTGGATCGGTAGAAGTCTTTAGGTAACTTGCCACCCTCCGACAATATATCTATAATTAACTCCAGGATTCGGTTGTAGCATTCTTGAGACAAGTTAAAATCTGATTTTATACTCAACAATCTTGTAACCACCTCCAACGGTGAATGGTCATCACAACCAGGATATAAAGGAGTCCTTGCATTCTCCAGCAACTCTATGAACTTTGCAGCATTGGCATTCGGTGCCTCCTCAGCTGCATATTGATTGTTCGGATCGAAACTAGGCCCCACAGCATCGAAAACCATGTTCGTCCACCCTTGGTCGTAATCAGCATGCTCGTGGACATCTACATAAGGCTCCACATAAGGCTCCGGCTCGGAGGCTAAAGACACAAGTTCTCCGTGTGCGGTCCACTGATAATAATTTGGCATGAAACCCCTCGAATACAAATGATATGTCACATCCACTTCCGAATGATATTTCAAGTTGCGACATCTCATACATGGACACTTAATTTTTGTACGGTCCATGTACTGAGGGAACGCCTTGGCAAACTGCAGGAACTGTTGCACACCCTGTATAAATTCATCCCGCACACCGCACATGTCATCAGGATGACGATTGTACATCCACAAACGGTTTTGCAGATAGTAATTCATATCCATTTTAAGATAATTCTGCAAAGATTGACACAGATAATAATTCATCAGGATGACGATTGTATATCCACAAACGGTTCTGCATAATTGCCAAGTGTGGGGACGAATGGTTCAGAACACAACCCAAAATGCATTCTAGAATACATTAGTTTGAATTATCTATGTTCTGTACATATTGTGTAGTATATGTTCTTATCGAATCTAGTATCTGAAGGATGTAACAGAATCAAGATGAACCCACATAATGTAATACTAAGACATTATCTACTACTAAAAGATGTAGTGATAGGTTGTCGTATCATCATTGCCGAGGGATGGGGGTCGAAGGACAGTCAACTTTATCTACGGCTACATAGTTTATGCCTCGCCAGTCGAATGGCTGCAGGCACTATGTCCTGATCACGATGTCGTACCATAGATTATCTACTACTAATTAAGACTTTCAACTAAGCAGTCAAAGGGTACTGAACAGAAAGTCTAATTATAAGACTTTCAACTAAGCAGCGTTGTAGGATTTAAAATATGGTATTCTGGATTAGTATCCATCCTTCGTAACATAGCTGACTCTGCCAAAACCTGACCAACATATCCTACACTAATCATTCCATATTTCAGTAATGTCAGTGAGCTAAATCATACTCAACTGTCGAGAATACTTAGGAGAAAACTCATTCACAGGATTAGTATCCATCCTTCGTGACATAGCTGAAATTTTATAGAGCTCGATAATAATTATTAGTCAATTTATTCATCATTTCAAAACCCTGAAAAAGCCCAAAAAAAACTCCCAGTATCAGTAAATAGGACTCGAACCCTAAATTAGAATTCGAATCCAAGCAAAACATCAAATTGACAGTTGATATGCCCAAAAAACTTCCAGTATCAGTATATAGGTGTCACACTGTGAGTCTCGTATCCACACAGTGGGACTCGACGTGTCCAAACCAACAAAATAGGTGTCACACGAACTAGAAGCGAGTCCACTGTGAGTCTCGTGTCCACACAGTGGGATACGACGTGTCCAAACCAACAAAATAGGTGTCACACGAACTAGAAGCGAGTCCACTGTGAGTCTCGTGTCCACACAGTGGGACACGACGTGTCCAAACCAACAAAATAGGTGTCACACGAACTAAAAGCGAGTCCACTGTGAGTCTCGTGTCCACACAGTGGGACACGACGTGTCCAAACCAAAAAAATAGGTGTCACACAAACTAGAAGCGAGTCCACTGTGAGTCTCGTGTCCACACAGTGGGACACGACGTGTCTAAACCAACAAAATAGGTGTCACACGAACTAGAAGCGAGTCCACTGTGAGTCTCGTGTCCCCGGCAGCGAGTCCACGCTCTCGTGGACACAAACTAGAAGTGAGAGAGAGAGAGCTAGAAGACGAGAAGAAACTGGAAAGCGGGGGGGGGAGAGTTACCTGAGGAGGAGCTACCTGAGGAAGGAGGAGGAGGAGGAGGAGAAGGAGGAGGGAGATCGCCGGAGGAGCGCCGCGGAGGAGGAGGCCGGAGGAGGAAAATCGCCGGAGGGGCGTCGCGGAGGAGGAGGGCACGAAATATTTGGGGGAAAATTTTGTGAAAGATCGAAAAGCGAAACCCTTGCTATATGAAACTATTAGCGACGTTCTTCTAGAACGTCGCTAAACATCGCTGATATTTATGAAACGACGACGCTACTTAAATTGCGTCGCTACACGTCGCTACATCAGCGACGTGTACCGACGAACTTGCGACGCCTATTCTCATTTAACAAATTGCAGCCGCTAGACGTCGCTATTAGTCGCTGTCAGCGACAAACAGCGACGTCTTGTATAAACGTCGCTAAAACCCCAAAAAATAGCGACGTTTTTCTTTGGAGTCGTTAAATACGTCGCTGATATGACTTATTTTGGTAGTGTTTCATGAGTGTGTCCCACATGACAATGGACTGAAAATGTGCCCTACTCGACGGCAGGCTACAAGTCCATCAGGTGTGGCCGGGATGACGGGATCGCCTGTAAATAGGGAAATCTCTCTTAGAATGAACTACTTGATCAATCAAATCATTAACCTTAGTCAGATTCAGTATGAATCCCTGACCGTGGTAACCAGGGACTCGTGTCCTAGACATGATGCAAGACGAGACTAGACTAGTAGCTTGTACAAAAAAGTTTCAAGCAAGCACCCACGGTGTCAAAACGAGAATTTACTTAGCGAGTTGAGATAGCCGTCGCAACTGTGTTCAAGGTTACATGTCATATTTACTTGTCAAGAGTGTGCCGCAACGGGCCACTATCATGTACTGGCCTATCATGTTTTTGTCTAGAGTGCGCCACGACGGGCCACTGTCATGTTCTTGTCTGGAGTGTGCCACGACGGGCCACTGTCATGTTATTACCACGTTCATGTTCATGTATCATGCCGTGTTCACATATCATATCGTGTACAGATTATCATGTCAATATTTCTTATCAAGGGTGCGCCACAACGGCCACCATCAAGTGTTATCATTCCATTAATATGTCATGCTCACATCGTGTTCATGTCGAGTTCATATCGAAAAGGCGTAAGGATATAAAATGGGTACAAAATTCAAGAAAGGGGAACCTGGGGACATCATGCACCCAAGGGGGTGCATGCGCCCACACATGGGTCCTAGGGCTATGCGCCCAATGGGGTGCATACGCCCACACATGGGTCCTAGGGCTATGCGCCCAAGTCAGGGAGCCATGCGCCCACTATTGGAGGCCATACGCCCATAGGGGAGGGGCATGTCGAAGCAACATGCACTTAGGCATGGGGGTGGTCAAGGCAGCATGCGCCCATAGTGGCATGCGCCTAAGAGGATGGGAGTCTGGGATACATGCGCCCAAGAGGAGGCATGCTGTAATGCCTATAGTTCGTATTACGTATCTTGGTATACGTGTACGTATTCTTGACTCGTATTGCGTATTTTTCTGCATGGTTATTTTGGCATGTCATTTGTTATGGCTTAGCTTGGTTCGGCTTAGCTTGGTTTGGTTTGCTTGTGGGTTCATCATGAACCAAAAGAAAACCCCCACCTACCACCACCACCCTCATTTATATTTCCATCTAACTCTCTCTCTCTTCATTTTATTCTTCTCCTTCACTTCTTTTTCTCCACCATTTACTCTTTCACCTACCAGAAAAGGGAGCTAGGCAAGTGCAAACTTGCTTCATAATGGATCTCAAGTTTTATTGTTCCATTCTCTTCCTTACTTGATTTTAAGACTCTTTAGAACTTGGCCTTTGTCATTTTGATGGATAATTTCTTGTAGATCTAAGTTTATAACTTTTCGGTTTTTTTTTGGTTTTGATCTCTAAAACATTGTTGTTTTTGAAATTAAGTGGTTCCATATTGTAGAGAATTTAATTCTACTAAAGTTTGGCTTTTGAAAAGTTAAATTTCGATTTATTTTGTGAAAGTTATGGCAAAAGTATTCTGGTTCGTTCCTATATTCATCTGCAGCACGAACAACATGTCGCAGTAGCCGCATATCATGTCGCAGAAGGCGTATGTCGCAGTAGGCGCATGTTGCAATGAGGCGCATGTCGCAGTAGCCGTATATCATGTCGTAGAAGGCACATGTCGCAGTAGGCACATGTTACAATGAGGCGCATGTCGCAGTAGCCGCATATCATGTCGCAGAAGGCGCATGTCGCAGTAGGCGCATGTTGCAATGAGGCGCATATCGCAGTAGCCGCATATCATGTCGCAGAAGGCGCATGTCGCAGTAGGCGCATGTTGCAATGAGGCGCATGTCGCAGTAGCCGCATATCATGTCGCAGAAGGCGCATGTCGCAGTAGGCGCATGTTACAATGAGGCGTATGTCGCGGTAGGCGCATATCATGTCACAGTTGAGCCACATGAGGCGCATGTCGCGATAGGCGCATATCATGTCGCGCATGAGCCGTTTTAAGGCGCATGTCGTAGTAGGCACATATGGTGTCGCAGTTGCATGCATGTCGCAGAATAGGCCGCATAATGCATATTTTGACTAGTACTAACTGTTATATGTCCTAATTGGCTGAATTATTGCTCGAATTTCTCCCAACTCCCAACGTGAAAGTTGTAGATCTTTTTCTTAGCAGCAAGAATATGTCTCTAGTTATTTTATGCAAGTTTCTCTCATTCATAATATTGTAAGAATAGAACACGATAGTGGCCCGCTGTGGCGCACTCTTGACAAGTAAACTGATATGATATATCTCGGCATGTTGTTACGACAGCTAGCCTGACATAACAAGTATGAAAGACTTGGACACCGTGGGTGATTGTGTTTGTACAAATAAACTAGTACTGTCTTGCATCATGTTTAGGATAGGGACCCCTGAGTACCACGGTCAGGGGTACCTACTGAAATTGACTAAGGCTAATTAACTAGAATGATTCAGTAGTCATGAAGAGATTCCCAGCTACAGGCAATCCTATTATCTGGACGCATTCAGTGGACTTGTAGCCTACCGACGAGTAGGACACATTTCCAGCACACAGTCATGTGTTGCATTCTTCCTAAATGGACATTCGACCTGGATAACCGGATGGTATGCAGGGCTTGTGGCTGTTGGGATAATCTCATTGCATCTTGCTAGTAACTAGGCTTGTGATAACCCTAGTTAGTTAAAAGTATCAAGCCGTACTCTTGATTGGCCGTGGTTGATTAGATGTAGTTTATTCCATCTTAGTCTTATCCTGATCCTGTACAAGATTATGACATGACATGATTATTGATACTTGCCTTAACAATAACGATCGGAGGTCCAGTTCTGTTCAGGCGAAGGGTTACAACCCCGGTCCTTGTTTGGTTTAAGGGTTATAACCTGGCTCCCGGAGCAGTTCTGTGTCATCTCTTCGTTTATTGTCTTAATGCAATCCCATGCCATGCTCGTCATGTTTTACCTTACCATAATACCATGATTAATTATGCTGGCCTTAGCAATAAAGATCAGGGGTCCAGTTCTGTTCAGGCGAAGGGTTACAACCCCGGTCCTTGTTTGGTTTAAGGGTTGTAACCTGGCTCCCGGAGCAGTTCTGTGTCCTCTCTTCATTTATTGTCTTTACTGTACCAATAGTATTTGAGACGAGTTTCTATTCAGGTGAAGGGCTGCAATCTCGGTCCTTGTTTGGTTTAAGGGTTGTGACCTGGCTACTTGAATAGTTTCCTCGTACTCAGTTTACTGTTGTTATCTCTATTATTATCAGTTCTTTATTTATTATCTCTAATATTCTATTGTGATATGCTGGTTTTAGTTCCTAAGTGAAGCCTCCTTTGTGGCACTTGCTCTTTCTGGGGTCTGACCCAGCTGGTTTTGTGTGGCCAGATATCGGAGCAGCACCAGAGGATCCACCTGTCTTCCAGCCCGATGGTGACCACCAGGCGTAACCAGGGCAACGAGTGGGTTTCTTTTGTCCTTCCACTCTATTTGTAAAATTATTCTTTTGAGGTGTTTAGCCGGCGAGCACGTGTTAGCTCGTATTGCACCTTTATTTACTGTCTGCCTACGGGCTGTAACATGATTGACAAATCCTAGGGTTGATCATGTATGACTGAAACTCTTGCTAGTCCTGACATTTTGTACGACTAGCTTCATGATCATCCGAATATGTAATGTATGGGATGCCTTACTATTGTATATTTGGTGTTCTGACATCTTGTAACTGTTATTACATTGCTTGAGATTGAGACAATAGGCTTGTTTTTGACCATAGGAGACTGATGGATTGTAGTTAAACCCTCATATATCTAGACAGCCGTGACCGTATAGTGACGTGGATTCCATTTCATTATACGTAGCTGGCTATGTCTGCCCCCGCTCTCCAGTATTCTGGTTCTGGGGCGTGACATGGTTTTAGTGGTGGCCCATGCAGGTCTTGTAATTCAAGATATGTGAGGGTTTACCGAATAGATGTCTCAATCAGTATTCGCCCTTGATCTCTGCTCGTATCTTTCAAATCCCTGAGAATCTTGACCTGATCACATGCTTGTATCGTTGATCAGTCCTGGTGCTTTCTTATTGTTCCCTATGTCGTCTTCTTCAGCGACATTGTTCCTGGACCTGCCGATCAGCAAGGCGGAGCACCTCCAGCGGACCAGCAGCAACCTGGAGATCAAGTCCAGCATTCAGGAGTAGCCTCCAGAGTTATGCCTACCGAAGGAGAACCACCAGTTCAGGCCGTCCAGCCTACAGAGCCTGATGATGGCACTTTGGTGGGTCTCATCAGGTCCCTATTAGCTTCCCAGGATCGTCGCGGAGATGCCTTACACCAGGCGATGGCAGATGCTTTGACCAGAGGAGGTCATCAGGGTAATAGCACGGCCAACAGCTTCAAGCGCTTGAACCCTCCCTTCTTCGACGGCAGTGAAGATGCGATCGCTGCAGATGCATGGCTTCAGGACACAGAGGTAATTCTAGAAGCAGCCAGGACTCCAAAGAACGAGAAGGTGGCCGTGGTGCGCCTGCAGCTATTGGATCTTGCTCGCAGCTGGTGGGCAGCACAGGCCGATGGATTAGTGGCCCATATTTTATGGGCAGTATTCAGGGAGAGATTCCAGACCAAGTATTTTGAAGCTGTAGCTCGGTATGATCTACAGACAAGGTTCACCAATCTGAAGCAGATGGGCAGGACGGTCGATGGATATGCGACCGAGTTCTCCAGGCTTAGTCGGTTTGCTCCCACCTTGGTAGCGACCGAGTTCGATAGAGCCCAGCGATTCCAGCAGGGGCTTCACCTAGAGATTTTATTGGCGGTGGAGCAGTTTGAGCATCAGACTTTTGATGCAGTGTTGAGAGCAGCCCGGAGGCATGAATATACCTCCCAGAGAATCGTGGATAGGACCGGAGGTCGGAAGCGATCTCACGGCCAGATGAATCAGTCATCAGCACCAGCCCCGGCAGCCAGGGCTTTGACCATTGGAGCTCCGAGGCGGGCGGCCTCAGTGACGACGGTTCAGCATTCCACCCCGACGAACCCTCAGCAGCAGAAGCAGAAGCAGTCTTCCGCAGTGGGATGTTCACACTGTGGGAAGCCAGGTCATGTGGTATCGGAGTGTCGCAGAGCACAGGGTTTGTGCTTGGTTTGTGGTGCCCCGGACCACAGGGTTGGGAACTGCCCGAACAGGGGGAGTTCATCGGCCTTCTCTAGTCCTTCAGTTAGAGGACCAGCACCAATCCAGCAGCAGCAGCTGCAGTACCCGTTCCCGAGGCCATTGCCGATGCAGGCCCAGGCATTCCAGCAGCAGAGACCGCAGCAGTATGCCCAAGCCCAAGCCCTGATCCAGAGCAGGCAGAGGAATTTTCAGCAGAGGGGACCCGCACCCCGAGGACATGGTCAAGTGCTGGCTTTGACCATGGGAGAAGAAGGAATAGCACCAGGTGAGGTGGTGGCAGGTGCTATTCTCGTCAACACCTTTCCAGCTTCAGTATTATTTAATTCTGGTGCCTCGCATTCATTTATGTCTGCACGATTTGCGATATGGGTAGGACTGGAGCCCGAGTCATTATCAGTAAGGCTCAATATACTTACTGGTAACGGACTTGTGGGAGTAGATAGAGTATTTTTCTCGTGTCGGATCGTAGTTAGCGGTAGAGAATTCCCCGCTAGATTGATAGAGTTCCCGATGGCCGATTATGATGTGATCTTAGGGATGGATTGGTTGAGGGACCAGTATGCTAGGATAGACTGCCACATTGGCAGGGTTATTTTTAGCATTCCAGGCGAGACGGAGTTTTCTTTCTCCCGAGGCGAAGTTGAACCTTCTCCTCCAGTGTTGCGGATGGCAGTAGCAGCAGTGCAGTTGTCTCGGATAGTCGAAGAGTTTCCAGATGTTTTCCCAGAAGAGCTTCCAGGGATGCCGCCAGAGCGAGAGATCGAGTTTACCATCGACCTGATTCCCGGGATAGCCCAGTGTCAGAGAGAGTCTACAGGATGGCGCCGTCAGAGCTAGAGATATTGTACAAAATGATTGAAGAACTCAGAACCAAGGGATTCATTCGTGCTAGTGGATCGCCTTGGGGAGCCCCGATACTTCTTGTGAAAAAGAAGGATGGTACGTCCAGATTGTGTGTTGATTATCGTACCTTGAACTCAGTGACAATCAAGAACAGATATCCTCTCCCGAGGATAGATGACTTGTTTGATCAACTCAAAGGGGCGTCAGTATTCTCGAAGATTGGCTTGCGGTCAGGATACCATCAGATCAGAGTTAGAGAGCAGGACATCCCGAAGACAGCTTTTAGATCAAGATATGGGCATTGGGAGTTCCTTGTGATGCCATTTGGAGCAACCAATGCACCGGCTGTATTCATGGACCTCATGAATCGCATCTTCATGCCTTATTTGGATAAGTTCGTGATTGTGTTCCTAGACGACATCCTGGTCTATAGCAAGAGTGAAGCGGAACATGAGCAGCATCTCCGAGTTGTCCTCCAGATTCTCAGAGAGCACCAGTTATATGCCAAGTTTAATAAATGCGAGTTCTGGCTCGATCACATTTCGTACTTGGGTCATATCATCACCCGAGGAGGAGTTGAAGTGGATCCCCAGAAGATCGTGGCCATTGAAACATGGCCGGTACCTAGCACAGTGGCAGAAATTCGCAGTTTTCTTGGCTTGGCCGGCTACTACCGACGATTTGTTTCAGACTTTGCTCGAATTTCTGCGCCATTGACCCAGTTGACCCGCAAGGATGTGCAGTTTGCTTGGACAGCAGAATGCCAGGATTCTTTTGAGAGGTTGAAGCGAGGCTTGATGACGGCTCATATTCTTACGCTTCCAGATGGAACTGGAGGATTCTCAGTGTATTGTGATGCTTCGGGCAGAGGTTTAGGATGTGTTCTGATGCAGCATGAGAAGGTAATAGCTTATGCGTCACGACAACTTCGTGATCATGAGAGGAATTACCTAACCCATGACTTGGAGCTGGCAGCAGTAGTGTTTGCACTTAAGTTGTGGAGGCACTACCTATACGGAGATAGGGTGGAAATTTTTACCGACCACAAGAGCCTGAAGTATGTTTTCACCCAGAAGGATCTCAACATGCGTCAGAGGAGATGGCTAGAGCTGCTTGTGGATTATGATGTCAACCTGCAGTATCACCCAGGGAAGGCCAACGTTGTTGCAGATGCATTGAGCAGGAGGGCAGGAGTTTATTTCCTGACAGCGCAACCAGAACTGTTAGCCGATCTTCAGAAGATGGGTATAGAAGTTGTCCTCCCTTCCAGTGTGGCATTGATGGCCAACATGCAAGTTCAGTCCACTATAGTCGAGAGGATCCGGATGGCACAGTCAGCAGATTCCAAGCTTCATCGACTTAGAGCAGAGTGTGAGGCAGGACGAAAACCAGAGTTATGTATCCATGAAGACGGTACACTTCGACATGGTAAGCATCTTTGTGTACCCAGTGGAGATATCAGACAGGAGATCATGGCAGAGTCCCACAGTTCGCAGTATTCCATTCATCCTGGTGGCACGAAGATGTACCGTGATATCCGCCAGCACTTTTGGTGGAATGGCATGAAGAGGGAGATAGCCCGATTTGTCTCTCGTTATTTAGTCTGCCAGCAAGTTAAGGCTGAACATCAGAGACCAGCTGGACTACTTCAACCATTGCCGATTCCCGAGTGGAAATGGGAGCATATAACCATGGACTTTGTGACTGGATTGCCTAGATCTCCGGCTGGCAGAGACGCTATTTGGGTTGTCATAGACAGGCTCACGAAGGTGGCTCATTTTCTCCCGTTCAGAGTTGGTCAGTCGACGGCTCAGCTAGCGGAGATGTATCTCCGACAGATTGTCAGGTTGCACGATGTACCAGTCAGTATCACTTCAGACAGAGATTCAAGATTTACGTCGCACTTTTGGCGTAGCTTGCAAGAAAGTTTAGGAACTCACCTCCAGTTCAGTTCAGCTTATCACCCGCAGACAGATGGCCAGTCGGAACGTACGATCCAGACTCTTGAAGATATGTTGCGGTCATATACACTCGACTTTGGTGGTTCGTGGGAAGATCATGTGCACCTGGTGGAGTTCTCGTACAACAACAGTTTCCAGGCCAGTATCCGGATGGCACCGTTCGAGGCGCTGTATGGTAGGAAGTGTCGATCCCCGCTAGCCTGGGATGATGTTGGAGAGAGGCGGATGCTTGGTCCGAAAATGATTGCTCAGACCGTTGAAGTGGTCAGAAAAGTCAGAGATCATCTTCGAGTTGCCCAAGATCACCAGCGTCATTGGGCCGATTCTCATCGGCTCCCTCTTGAGTTTTCTGTCGACGACCATGTATTCATGAGGATTTCGTCTAACCGCGACGTCATTCGTTTCGACGTACGAGGAAAGCTTAGTCCTAGGTATATAGGGCCGTTCGACATTCTGGAGCGAGTAGGAGATGTATCCTATCGTCTCGCTTTTCCACCGTCGCTACGTGAGGTGCATGACGTATTCCATGTATCCCAACTGTGACGGTATATCCCGGACCCGAGCCACATCCTGGATCATTCGGAATTGGTTGTTGGTACCAACCTTTCGTATGAGGAGAGGCCCGTGTCTATATTGGACCGAAGAGAGAAGACACTCAAGAACAAGACTATCAAGTTAGTCCGAGTTGCTTGGGGTCATCACTCTTTGGGTGAGTCGACGTGGGAGCGTGAGGATGATATCCGATCACGATATCCCGACCTGTTTGACTCGTAAGGTATAATGTCTTCCTTATGCCTTATGCTTTTAATTCCTTGCTTGAATAAATGACTGCATGATAGACTACTTATTATAGCTTACGATTAGTATAGCTTGTCCTTACAATTCTAGCATCTTAATTAAATTCCGAGGACGGAATTCTTTTAAGGTGGGTAGAGTTGTAATGCCTATAGTTCGTATTACGTATCTTGGTATACGTGTACGTATTCTTGACTCGTATTGCGTATTTTTCTGCATGGTTATTTTGGCATGTCATTTGTTATGGCTTAGCTTGGTTTGGTTTGCTTGTGGGTTCATCATGAACCAAAAGAAAACCCCCACCCACCACCACCACCCTCATTTATATTTCCACCTAACTCTCTCTTTCTTCATTTTATTCTTCTCCTTCACTTCTTCTTCTCCACCATTTACTCTTCCACCTACCAGAAAAGGGAGCTAGGCAAGTGCAAACTTGCTTCATGATGGATCTCAAGTTTTATTGTTCCATTCTCTTCCTTACTTGATTTTAAGACTCTTTAGAACTTGGCCTTTGTCATTTTGATGGATAATTTCTTGTAGATCTAAGTTTATAACTTTTCGGTTTTTCTTGGTTTTGATCTCTAAAACATTGTTGTTTTCGAAATTAAGTGGTTCCATGTTGTAGAGAATTTAATTCTACTAAAGTTTGGCTTTTGAAAAGTTAGATTTCGATTTATTTTGTGGAAGTTATGGCAAAAGTATTCTGGTTCGTTCCTATATTCATCTGCAGCACAAACAGCATGTCGCAGTAGCCGCATATCATGTCGCAGAAGGCGCATGTCGCAGTAGGCGCATGTTGCAATGAGGCGCATGTCGCAGTAGCCGCATGTTGCAATGAGGCGCATGTCGCAGTAGCCGCATATCATGTCGCAGAAGGCGCATGTTGCAATGAGGCGCATGTCGCAGTAGCCGCATATCATGTCGCAGAAGGCGCATGTCGCAGTAGGCACATGTTGCAATGAGGTACATGTCGCAGTAGCCGCATATCATGTCGCAGAAGGCGCATGTCGCAGTAGGCGCATGTTGTAATGAGGTGTATGTCGCGGTAGGCGCATATCATGTCGCAGTTGAGCCACATGAGACGCATGTCGCGATAGGCGCATATCATGTCGCGTATGAGCCGCATTAAGGCGCATGTCGCAGTAGGCACATATGGTGTCGCAGTTGCATGCATGTCGCAGAATCGGCCGCATAATGCATATTTTGACTATTACTAACTGTTATATGTCCTAATTGGCTGAATTATTGCTCAAATTTCTCCCAACTCCCAACGTAGAAGTTGTAGATCTTTTTCTTAGCAGCAAGAATATGTCTCTAGTTATTTTATGCAAGTTTCTCTCATTCATAATATTGTAAGAATAGAACACGATAGTGGCCCGCTGTGGCGCACTCTTGACAAGTAAACTGATATGATATATCTCGGCATGCTGTTACGACAGCTAGCCTGACATGACAAGTATGAAAGATTTGGACACCGTGGCTGATTGTGTTTGTACAAATAAACTAGTACTGTCTTACATCATGTTTAGGATAGGGACCCCTGAGTACCACGGTCAGGGGTACCTACTGAAATTGACTAAGGCTAATTAACTAGAATGATTCAGTAGTCATGAAGAGATTCCCAGCTACAGGCAATCCCGTTATCTGGGCGCATTCAGTGGACTTGTAGCCTACCGACGAGTAGGGCACATTTCCAGCACACAGTCATATGTTGCATTCTTCCTAAATGGACATTCGACCTGGATAACCGGATGGTCTGCAGGACTTGTGGCTGTTGGAATAATCTCATTGCATCTTGCTAGTAACTAGGCTTGTGATAACCCTAGTTAGTTAAAAGTATCAAGCCTTACTCTTGATTGGCCGTGGTTGATTGGATGTAGTTTATTCCATCTTAGTCTTATCCTGATCCTGTGCAAGATTGTGACATGACATGATTATTGATACTTGTCTTAACAATAATGATCGGGGGTCCAGTTCTGTTCAGGCGAAGGGTTACAACCCCGGTCCTTGTTTGGTTTAAGGGTTGTAACCTGGCTCCCGGAGCAGTTCTGTGTCCTCTCTTCGTTTATTGTCTTAATGCAATCCCATGCCATGCTCGTCATGTTTTACCTTACCATAATACCATGATTAATTATGCTGGCCTTAGCAATAAAGATCAGGGGTCCAGTTCTGTTCAGGCGAAGGGTTACAACTCCGGTCCTTGTTTGGTTTAAGGGTTGTAACCTGGCTCCCGAAGCAGTTCTGTGTCCTCTCTTCGTTTATTGTCTTCACTGTACCAATAGTATTTGAGACGGGTTTCTATTCAGGTGAAGGGCTGCAACCTCGGTCCTTGTTTGGTTTAAGGGTTGTGACCTGGCTACTTGAATAGTTTCTTTGTACTCAGTTTACTGTTGTTATCTCTATTATTATCAGTTCTTAATTTATTATCTCTAATATTCTATTGTGATATGCTGGTTTTAGTTCCTAAGTGAAGCCTCCTTTGTGGCACTTGCTCTTTCTGGGGTCTAACCCAGCTGGTTTTGTGTGGCCAGATATCGGATCAGCACCAGAGGATCTACCTGTCTTCCAGCCCGATAGTGACCACCAGGCGTAACCAGGGCAACGAGTGGGTTTCTTTTGTCCTTCCACTCTATTTGTAAAATTATTCTTTTGAGGCATTTAGCCGGCGAGCACGTGTTAGCTCGTATTGCACCTTTATTTACTGTCTGCCTACGGGCTGTAACATGATTGACAAATCCTAGGGTTGATCATGTATGACTGAAACTCTTGCTAGTCCTGACATTTTGTACGACTAGCTTCATGATCATCCGAATATGTAATGTATGGGACGTCTTACTATTGTATATTTGGTGTTCTGACATCTTGTAACTGTTATTACATTGCTTGAGATTGAGACAATAGGCTTGTTCTTGACCATAGGAGACTGATGGATTGTAGTTAAACCCTCATATATCTAGACAGCCGTGACCGTATAGTGACGTGGATTCCATTTCATTATACGTAGCTGGCTATGTCTGCCCCCGCTCTCCAGTATTCTGGTTCTGGGGCGTGACACATGCGCCCACATATATGTGCCAGCATATATGCGCCCAAGAGGATGCATGGTGCACTTGTGTGCATGCAAAGTTATGCGCCCAAGGCAGGAAGGGCCTTGGGGCTATGCGCCCACTAGAGGGAGTAAGGGGGAACTTGGGCGCATTTATATGGCAATGCTCCCAAGGAAGCATGCAGTAGGCGCATATCAATGTCTATGCGCCCCAGCACTGTACTTCTTCCCCAACTCGAGAACACAAGTTCATTGAACCCATAAACTTCTCAAGGTCATAAATCGCTCAAAACAAAACAAAATCTGGGTTTTCAAAGGTCTAACTTGAGTAAAATCAAATTCTCTACAACATGGAACAATCCAAACTTAAAAATAATAAAGTTTGAGAGATCAAAACCCAAGAAAACCGAAAATGCATCGAACTTAGATATACAAGAAATAAATCATCAAAATGGAAAATGCTACGAATTAACGTAGCTTAGAATGTTGCATGGAATAAATTAGAACAATAAAATGGAGGGTTCCTTCATGAAGCAAGTTGCACTTGCCTAAGCTTGGTGGGTAGAGGAATTAATGAAAGAGGAGGAGGAAGAAGAAGAAGTAATGGAGGAGAGAGAGTGGGTTTGTGGGCTTTAAATGGGGGGGGAGGGGGTTTAACATGTTGAACCAAAGGAAAAATAAACCAAGCCAAACCAAAATGAACCAAGTCAAACCATGATATGCCATGATGAACCTAAGCAAGATTAAACCAAAATTAGCTAGCAAGGCAAGATAAGTAAAAATACGGATCAGGATTCCGTACACGTATACTGAAAATACGTATAACGAAAAATGGGGGTGACATATTCTACTGTGTCCTCTTCTCTCTCTGGTTTTTTTTTCTTTTTTTCTCTTTTTTTGGGAATGGTCCTGTTTGTCCACCTCTGTAACAAAAATATTTTGTGAATCAATGAAAGTTCTTCTAGTGATATGTGCCCATGGTCGCAGTAGGATGAAGGGATATGATCTCACTGTTTAGAGTTTGATATAGTCAGTGAGTTTGATGATTGAAAGTGCCGGTTGCTTAGAGGTGGCGGTGGATGTTAACAACCTTTAGATAACAAATTGGTGAAGGAGTTCGTATGCAATGACATATTCTTGAACAAGTATGACTCTACGGAGGGAACGAAAGATGAGACTATTATAGGTTTACTGTTGGCATAATAGTCCCATCATTCCTAGAAGTTTATTGTTCGGAAGGAGTGTGGGTCATGGTGATGGACTCTGAGGAGATTGGCATGTTGGGTTTCCATCTGTCAAGCTTAATGTGACGAGATAAAATCTATCATGGCTCAATCGAAAATATGATCGTTCAAAGGTGATTTGGACATAACGGTATGGTTTGTTTATCCGTTAAGGGATGTGAATGTGTTTGTAGAAAATAGTATAAGTAAGATAGATCCAAATAATTAACTGAGTATTGCGAGTATGTAGGCAAGCCACGAAAGATGAAGGAAAACCTACCAATTGGTTAGGGAATCAGTAGTTGTACTAGAAATATGTGAGATATGCAAAAATTTTAGGGATCTATCAATCCTCTGGGGATGAAATAGAGAAGAGCAGAGTGGTGAGAAGTTTGGTTAGGGACGAAAGTTCTTGTGACCTGGGTGGGGTCATATATAGTACTTCTTTATTGCTATCTTATTGGTTTAAACATACAGACGAAGGCTTAGCATGGGCATGATTAATTCGAGTAAAAGTTATCAAACCTAGACGATCGCAATTCTCTAGGCCTCTGCTGGCGATTCCTAGCTTTGGGTGTCCTCCACCATCAGTCGAGGATGCAGGCAGATTTTTTCCTTCATATTATATTATGTTTACTACCAAGAGTTTTATAAACATCATGTTCATGTGTTGAGATAACTGTTGTAGTATTCTCACATTGCTTTCTCTTGTCGCCCTTTTTATCTCTCTTCAAAGAATTAATAGTTTCATTTGATGTGGTCCTTTTTGCAACATTAGTAACATTCGAAGCTCTTGTATTGACTCTTGGACTTTCCTCTGCTTTATCCATGCCATCGCCTATGACCCTTACTTTTACATCTACATTAGTTATTTGAAACAAGTATCTCTGAATGAGAAATAGATGAAGTATCATGAGATTTTGTTAGCATCTCTTCATTCAATATCTCACCTTTGGATACTCCAGACTAACTACGTATTCGGAAGCAAAAACGCTCATAGACACTCGTATAATCTCCCACGAGTATGGCAAAGTATATAGCAACAAGAGTCCTTGTACATCGTCGTCGAACTTTACTTCCTTAGAGGATAACTAGCCAACCATGTCCTGGAACTCACTTAAATGATCCTTAATGGACAAGCCATTTTCTTTTACATAAGTGCCATCATCTGTCGGATCAGGAACAATTCGTTTATCCCAATCTTCTTTACATACAAAGAATCCAACTCTCCCACGATGTATTTGCATGCTCAATATTTACGATGTGATTATACATATTCTCATCCACGAACTGCCTTATATATATATATATATATATATACACAACTGTATATAATCAAAATTATAGTCCTTATAAATTTATCTGTGACTCGAAAGCAAATACCAAAAGATGCAGCTTCTTGATGAATAATAATTCATTCATCTTGCTCCGTAAATAGTGATAGTTGGAACTGTTTCGATTTATCATGTGCAATAATTTTACATCCATCTCTTCTACTTGGTTTGATTGTCAACCCCTGACACCTTGCAACATGGCTCTGATACCACTATGTTAGGAATGAATGCGAAAAATTATTCCCCCAAATTGATGGACTTGGTCAAGACCGAAGAAAAATGCACAAACCAAATATGCCAAAAAAACCCACAATAAAAGCACAACGCAAACAAAACTTGTTACATGGAAAACCTTGATGGAAAAAACTATGAAACGAGCGGAGTCCACCTTGAAAAAAGTCTCTACTAATAGATAAAATAAAGTACACCAACTTCTTTACAAACTCCACCATTCGCATACCTAAATCAGATGGAATAAATTACAATGAGTATGAAAAGATTATAAAATATGAGAAGATAGGAAGAACCATTGTAGAACTATCTCCCTTCGAATCAACCCTTGAAACTTTGAATCCCTCTTCATCTCTTTAAAAAAATTGCAATCTTGACAAAACTCTCCTTTTATCTTATAATTATGAGTTACAGTTATGAAACAACTATTTATAGCACGTAACTCGCAAATATATTTGGTCCGTTGATCACGATCCAACAATTTTAATAAAACACCCAAATTTGGCCCTCAACCCTGACATCGGTATACTGACGTACAACGACCGCGGTATACCAGTGCTATACCGATCGCGGTATATCACGATATACCAAAACATGCCTGTTTTGAGTCAGAAAAGTTATGGAACGAATTATTGTATCACCGGTGGACCGGCAGTACACTAACAACGGTATACCAGTGGTATATCACTGACACTAATACAAGTTTTACAATATCTTGAAACATGCTCAATCGTGCCACATTCGTCGCCTTCGATTACTCGAGTTTCTCCGACACACGGATGATGCTCGTCGTACTCTGGAGTGTTCTTCACATAGGTTGGGAACCCCACCAAACACCAACAACAAATTAAAAATCCATAATTTTATGCATAATTTTTATAGAATTGAAATTATTCTTCTTCACTTAGAAAACATTGTCCAACAAAAGGCTCAAAATCAGTAGTAAATCATTCACGGCACAATAAGTGTTACCATGAAAATTATTGTCCTCTTGTTCTCTTTCTAATATGTTGTCAAAATCCATATCAATTGGAAACTCATTCAAGTCAGAATACATGACAATCTACTTAAAGGAGAGAAAATATATGAAATATTACTTGTATGTGCTTGAGATAACTCCCTTGCCTTGTATTTACTTGCTCTCTCAAACTTTGTTTATCGATTTCTGACACAACAATAGAAAAATGCAAAAAATATAAACCCAATAATGGACAAGAAATGCGAAAAAATATAAACCCAATTTTGGGCCAAATGATGGGGGAAAACATGATGCTTTTAGAAGGTAGAAGATTTAAATCAGTGTTTTTTTAATAACAAAATGATAACGGAGGAAAAATACATTTCAAGGGTAATTTTGTTTTCAAAATCCACTAATTAATGTGGTACGAAAGCAAATGAAAAGATACATTAAATTAATGAGTGGGTCTCTCCTCTTTTTATTTAGTGCATAGCGTGTGCCCTTTGGAAACAAACTAAGAAAACCATTAATTAGTTAGCTTAAAAATCAATAATAGTCATGATTCTTCAAACGTAATCAAATCCATGTAGTTGCTCTATACTCATTCATTTGAAGAAGTTGAAAAAATAGGCTAACGGTTGAGAATGCGATGTGATCCGAATCAGAATTGGCCCATGAGATACGATATTGGACTGGGCCCATATACCGTAAAAAAATTCCTACGTAATGCCTCGACCAATTCCAATTATCTACATCTCATGATCCCACCTCCTACCCAATGTGAGACTAAATTACCAACTATATTGTTACCCACTTTGAATGCTTAACTGAAAACGAGATACAATCCAATAATCTCCACCTTAGCTTGTTTTTTCTTAGCTGAACAACCGTAGCACCTCTGCTACCTATGCTTGTTTTCGTCAGCTGAACCACCTTTTGTTCGTTCCCGCCAGCCAAACAACCTTAACACCCATGCTACCTTTGCTCGTTCCCGCTAGCCGAGCACCCAGGAGATCCAATATATTGTCATCTCGATCCATTCGACCACAAAATCAAACCGACTCATTCATTCACATCATCATTGTGGGCCAACCACAACGTCTTGCTCCACCTTGGGTGTGTCAAATTCACATTTTAAGTCAATCCGTGTAGTTGCATATATATGCTCCTAACTCTACCTTGAATAGAGAGCCCATATATCCATGCATACATATGAATGTTCAACACCATCAGTCTCGAACCAATTAGAGCCGCGCCCAATTAACTAGTCCGTAACAATGTGCGCTGATACCACTTATTGAGAATGCGTGTGACCCGAACCGGAGTTGGCCCATGAGGTACGATATTGGACTGACCCGTATGCTTTAAATGAAAAATCTCATGTAAGGCTTGAACCAATCTCAATTATCTACACCTCATGATCCCACCTTCTACCTGATGTGAGACTAAATTACCGACTCTATTATCACCACCCCCTTTGAGCGCTTAACTGGAAACGAGATATAATCCAACATTAACTTCTAACTCGAAGCTTGGCTTGATTAATAATGCTAACAAGCTTTCATTAATGGCTTGTTTCGAATTTTTTTGGAGAGGATGAAAATTTGAGGAAAAGAAAATAAAGGGGACTAACATGAAGGTAAATTTAGTTATTCCTTCTATTGTTTGGATGACCAAAAGTAGAAGAAAGAAAAGTTTAAAAATAACTTTTTGTTCGTTTTTAGATAAAAATATAATTACTATTTAGTTCTTTGGTTTTATGGTATCATAATTTATACTTTACCTTTTTAGTTATAGTTGGATAAATTCTCTCAAAAAAATTTCGTCTCTCTCAATTTTCTTCACACTTGAAAGAAAGAAAAAAATTTAGTGGGACACATATAATTTTTTTTTCCCCTGTTCAATGTGTAGGAATAAATTATCTAAACTTTTTCATCAAATAGGGCATGAACCCAAGGATAAATGATCCAATTAGATGTAAATATGCCTACAGTAGATTTATAACCAAAGAATCCTATAGAAACGAGTTCCTATTTTTCAAACTCATCAATGACAAATGATTACATTACATGCATCTCATCCAATGATTGTAAGTTCCTAAAATGTCAAATGTCTAGATAAAAAAAAATTCGACCATGTGTCATAATCCTATTGCAAGTTCCTATTTTGCGTTCCTATTTGAGTTTTTGTAGTTGAACTGATTTATAACCTCATGAGTCACGCATGATGCATCCCCAAAAATAATTTGGAAAAACACAAGTTACTCGACCAGCCAAGAGAAAGATGTAAACTTCTCCAAATGAAGTCATAAAAGACATGCATTACAACGTGCACAAAATCTCGTGCGTATCGTCGGACATCTAAAAAAAAAAAAAAAGGCACAACAAAGTTGCGGAAGTGAAAGGGTCTTACTACATGACTCATTCCTATAAGAGTTTTAAATGCCGTCTGTAATCTGGAACTTATCGGTACACTTGGAGACAACGAGGAGTAGGTAAGATGAGAACAAAGAAGATCATCTTATAGTAGGTGATGATATTAAGACAAATAGGTAAAGATAATAGAGAAAGCGGACAACAACATTCCATGACAAAACTGATTTTGTGTCTTCTGATCCTACGCTTTCCATGGATTTTCCTAAGAAACTTCACCGATGAAAGGGACTACAGTGTGAAAGACACGGCTTAAGCAAAATAATAATAATAATAATAATAATAATAATAATAACCATATCAGTGTAACTACTAACTGGCACCAACATCCGAAAATCGCAAAAATTCAGTAACGAAGAGCTATTACCGAACTCAGCTGGTTCTTTCAGTCACCGAGGAGAAGTATAACCTTCCTTGGTTAGGCGGACGGTCTTGGAATCGAATGAAGGAAGTCACCGAGAATTATTGGACACTTTACCACATATAACAACATTCAATCGACGCCGCAACCTAAACAGCAACTTATGAAAGCCTTTAAATCTCCAAAACCTCACCCGCGGCAAGGCTCTGTAGGACCTTCTCCTTGTTAGCTTCCGTCCACTTTCGAAGCTCCTCTTTGTGTAAGCGAGCGCTCCCTCTGCGTGTGCTCTTCCCTCCGAGAACTGTCCATCGATGCTGCTACTTAATCCGCAATAATCCTTTCTAAATGACTTCAGTACTGGAGACCAATATGATCTCAAATCCGGAGACTCGTCGCCGCGAGAATCGCAACTTCCCCAGAGGAGCAAAGGTCTGGTCACAGGCGAGGCGCTGTAGTCCGTCAGGTGGGCGGTGAGCGTGGTGTGCTCCATGTCGAATAGTCTGCCCAAGCTCATGCCGCCTCCCTTCATCAATTCGAGCAGACTGCTGCTGCTGCTGCGTCCGCTGCGACGATCGGACGAAGAGAACGAACGGCTCGACGAGGCTGACAGAGAATCGGACGACGAGGACGAGAGGTAGAGCGATCTCTGGCGGGCAATGATCCTTCTGATGCTGTCTTTCTGGGTTTCTGGATCGATTCTCTCGGGGCTTCCTTCGCCGTCGTCGTCCTCCATAATTTCCGACTCCTTATGATCAAAAGTAATTTGCATTGTGAAGAACTAAGGAGGAAAAAAAAAGATTATGGTGCAAATATGTTGAAGTGTTGTGGAATGATATAGACGTGGTATGTAGGTGAAAAGACCCAAGTCATACTTTACAAGGTTCAAGAGAAGCCGGCACGGATACGTCAGAAAACTTGAGCCAAGGAGAAGTTTGATGGCACTAAACCATTAAGATTCATATTGTAGCAGGACATACACCTAGAACGAAAAGAAAAATGCCAAAGAATGAACGAAAGTGCTACGTTGTCCGCGAACTTGGACCGCAGTTCTGTTCCGCAGGCCACGTGTCGTCTCTTGATTGGCCGGAGGGCTGGTGGGCCAGGAAGTTAGCAGGAAAAGACCAATCGGAAGACGACACGTGGCCTGCGACGAAGTATTTTCGAAGAATGAACTCCTTAGCTAGATCGACTGAGTATATTGACTCCTGCAGAAGAACCATCACGAAAGCCGACCTCAGTAATTAAGTGCTTCATCTGTACATAAAAAGGATCGCAGAATGCCAAAATATCGTTCTTGAAAGTTAACTTGACGACATTACAATGAACTGTGTAATCTCAGATTGAATTTGTCCCGTCATCATAAATTGGTTTACACTCTTGCTTTATATGCATTTATGATAACAAAAATTATGGAGAGAATTTATGGAATGTCCAAAAACTAAAAAAGTTTTATGTAAAATCCACCGCTAAAATTTTTTTCATCGCGTGTCCAGAATTAGAGAAACTTATCCAAAGCGGGTTCCAAAGGACCCTTTTGCCCTTCCTTTTAATTTATTGAAAACACCCACGAAACTGCTCTTAAAAAAATGTTTCGATACTTCATCTTCTTCCATACGCTGCTCACTTTCGAATCTAGGTTTTCTCCTCAAAAATCTTCAAAAACTCGTCGGAAAATTTCGGAAAGACCGAGATAAACGACAAAAGTGCTAAAACGGAGGTCCAAACATCATTTTTTTGCGATTCTAAAATTTAGGAAGGCCGTCTAACCGGGAAACAGTTAATTTCAGTCTCCTCGACGATACGCTCATTTTGAGACAAACGGGACCTCGTTTCGACCGGCCTCCCAGTCAAAAGTTATGGCCCTCCAAAGTTTCAGCTAACCATAAAATGCAGGAGAATGGTCATTCTCCGTGTTAGAACACAAAAAATGTTAAATTCGCATGAGGGTGGTCATTCTCCGTGTTAGTAACATGGAGAATGGCATTCTCCGTCTTAATTTACACGGAGAATGACCATTCTCCGTGTTAGTAACACGGAGAATGATTCTCCGTCTTAATTTACACGGCTAAATTACACGGAGAATGACCATTCTCCGTCATAATTTAGACGGAGAATGACCATTCTCCGTCATAATTTAGACGGAGAATGACCATTCTCCGTCTTAATTTATACGGAGAATGCCATTCTCCGTGTAATTTAGCACGGAGAATGCCATTCTCCGTGTAATTTAGCACGAAGAATGGTCAAGAATGACCATTCTCCGTGTTAGAAACACGGAGAATGCCATTCTCCGTGTTAAATAAAACGGAGAATGACCATTCTCCGTATAATTTAGCACGGAGAATGGTCATTCCAGTGTTAAAACGCAGGAGAATGGACATTCTCCGTCATTTTTTACAACGAAAAATGGTCATTCTTCGTCTTTTTCGACACTGAGAATGGTCATTCTCCGTGATATTAACACGGAGAATGACCAATCTCGTGTTAACATGGAGGAGAATGGTCATTCTCCGTATTAAAAAAGACGGAGAATGACCATTCTCCGTGTTAAAACCACGGAGAATAGTTATTCTCCGTATTAAAATGACGGAGAATGGCCATTCTCCGTCACTTTACCACGGAGAATGGCATTCTCCGTGTTAAAACCCATAGAAAATTGTCATTCTCCGTAGTTTTTAACACGGAGAATGCCATTCTCCGTGGTTTTTTAAAACGGAGAATAGTCATTCTCCGTTATTTTAGCACGGATAATGGTCATTCTCCGTGGTTTTAACACGGAGAATATATTTTTTTAGAAAAATTTTATCAGAAATAAAGAGTTTCGTTCTTCTTTCAAAACGATGATAATCCTTATGGAAAAGAAGAAGAAAGATCTTCTCTCCACAATTAACCTAATCGTCGAAAAACTTCAAATGTCTCCACGATGAAGATGATGATGATGGTGATGATGATGACGAGCGATGATCTGAGTTCGACTGAAAAAAAGTACACCGAACTACGAACGATCTTTGCGATCTCTGCTGAAGATGAGAGCAATAGAATTCAGATTTCCCGTGAAGAAGAAGAAGACGAAAATCGCAATCCAGATCTGAGTTTTTTGAATTCAAATACATATAGATGACCAATTCGCGCGGAGGGGTAGTTTCGGTATTATAAAAATAGCAGTTTCCAGCGGGTGGCATCTAAAAGGGAATCTTGAAATATTTAACGTAAAAATACTTAATTCTGGGTATTTCATAAAACTCATCCAGCGGGTGGACATTTCATAAAAGTCCACCCCGAAATTGGGTTTCTCAGCAACATTATTAACCATATAATCATCTGGAAATATATGCTAATGTGAGGAACATCTGTTGCAAGAAATACAATTGCAACATTATTAACCATATAATCGTCTTGTGTTTAAAATTCACTCAGCAACTATATACAAGAAATTATTGTCCGCTTCTGCCTGCCAGCCTCCTCTTATCCACAATGTATTAACCTATTCTCGTCCTTTTACACTTCAGAACATGACAACTTGACAAGTGTCAACCGCTTTAGTATAATGCTCTAATTACATGTCTTACTAACATTAACATCACAGATGATTTTCTAACCCTATGTTCCAGAGCTTCAGTCTTCTACTCAGCTTTCTCCTAATTCCATGATATTTGACTATTAATAAATGAAATTAGCCCCTACATAGCAGTGATTATTTTGTCCATGATATTTTAAGATATGAAGGGTGACCTAGTTTCCTTGTGTACTAACAATTATGTTATGAACACATACCTATTCAATTTGCCATTCATAATGAATAATATTCTATGTCAACCATGCGCAAAGTAGGGATGGGTTTGATTTGCAGATTGTACAACTTACTGTTTGTAGGGTTGTACAATGTAATATAATTGACATTGCGTTGTAAATCTAATTCGACTATTTGGTTGGATTTTTTTTTGAATGTAATGTTAATGCGATTACAAATTTGATTATGCTACATCACTTTCTTTTACAATCAAGTATATTGTAAAACTCTTGTAATTGTGATTACACTCAACTTAAAGCTTTCCTTGTGGCTCGTCTCCAAGACACGATCCACTGGATATGGGACCTGATTTCGAAGATCCACTCCAAATAGAGGAAGTGTCTTAATTCAATCTATCCCGAATCAATACTGATAGGATCGCCGATATACTGCCTCTGACTGCAGAGCGAGGCACTACGTTATGCCCCATGGGTGCTCCTTCCATATTGTAGAGAGTACCTCTAGCAATCACCAACGAATCTCTGGAATACTTCTACTGATTATTCCCAAAGAGATTGAAATATCTCTTATAATTCAACCTTCCAACCGATACCAGGTTGAAACGGATACTGGTGACAAAACGAACACCTTTGAGCACAAGAATTGCTCATGTATTTGTCTTTAAATGCACATATTCTATAACAACATCCTTTGACACATTTTTGCTTTTCATCTTCTGTCACGACCCGTACCCTTATGAGGGGCACGAGTACGTGGGTACGTCCAGCCTACGCCGCAGAATCGGCGGTAGAACGCTGTATATAACGTCTGTAAATACCTACGACTAACAGTTAAAATGTACCTGTACAGTATATACTCTCCGAATGGAGGTGACATAACAATACAGTCTCAATCACAGAATAAAACTAAGGTAGATAGCTCAGAGGAAAGACATATGATAGATGAAAGAGTAAATAAGTCCACAGTCTAATACAAGTCCAGATATATACAACATCCCAGAGTATCAAAATAGAATATAGAAACTACAGTCTGATAAGCTAGCTGGATCGCAGTCCAGTCAAACCTAGCTAACCTACACTACTCTGGAAGTACAAAATCTAGTAGCTCCACTATAAGGCCACGATCTAAGGCTACACCATCTGACTCGAGCCCATAATAGGTCGAGCAGTCCGCATCAGAATCATCTGTAATATATCATAACGGTATCCTGTCAGGAAAATGAGCAAGTACAAACACTAACAGCAGTTCCATGTGAATTGACAAGTTCTATAAGAGACAGTATAATGAACTACAAGACAAAGATGTATGAAGACTTGGGAACCGTTCGGAAGCCGAGTTACAACCCTTAAACCAAACAAGGACCGGGGTTGTAACTCTCCTCCCGAGCAGAACTTAGTCTCCAAATCAAGGTACAATGTAAAGGCATGTAGAGCATGTGAGTAACTGTATATCATGCATGGTGTGAAAGTACTGAATATAGAACAGAACAGGATATATGACAGGAAAAGTAAATATAAAATGTGCCTCGAATATTATAGTCTAATGTGATCGGTATGGGTCAAGCATCAGGCTTCCAGCCGACCGGCTACAAGTACGTGGACTCGGCCCGGCCGGGATGGTAAGCTATGGAGCGAGAAGTAACACAGGTCAGGCTATACCCATCGTGAGGTGAGGGTATGGCTATGGTGCAAGGAGTAACTCAAGGGGGCATTGATCACACTATCTATAATATTTCCCATTTCCCCGAGTAGTATACGGATCCGAACATAGCACGTCATGACGCGGGATTTCCAAAGAGGGGAGCAAGTCCTCTTCAGGAATCTGCGTCAATATAAGTACGAGAATCAAGACTAAGCAAGTACCAGTATCCCAAGAAATCCAGGAATGACATCTCATGACAGGAATCCGACAATACTAGTCCGTGAACTATCGTGTCTGAGAATCAAGTAAGACACTACGACTGAATCGGATATAGCAAATATCAAGACAATAAAAACTATCAGTGAATGTACTCGCCTGCTGTCCTGAGCTATATGGTATATCAATGCTCAGAGCGGTATCAGAAGACCTAAATATGAGATACTGTAAGTTAATTTAGGTTTAAACAAGTTTAGGAATGATTTACAATGAATGATATGCAATCTAGGTCAAACTAGGTCTCACTGAGTCACACTAAGTCCTGTCAAGTCAATCTAGGTCAAATCAAGTCATATCAAGTCAATCTAAGCCAACCCAAGTCAATCCTAGGTCATACCAGGCATCACGGGTCAAAACAAGTCGAAGAAAGTCAAACGGGATCAAGAGTTGGCCTACAGTTGACTTTTGGTCAACTGGTCAACTCTGGTCAACTCTGGTCAACTCTAGGTCAACCATGGTCAATGGTGACTAATAGTTGACTTTTGGTCAACTACAAAAGTCTAATAGAAATTAGGACTAATTTGGGTAAAGCGTTGACCCATAGTTGACTTTTGGTCCAAAAAGTCAACCGTGGTCAACCGGGGCCAAGACTAGGTCTAGGCGACTATTTCTAACTATTACCAACCTCTACAACCCATATCCAAGTCCATCTTGGACTTCGAAACTCATATCTTGGCCGTAGGTCAATATCCTATTTTATCCTTAAAAAGGGTAAAATTCTAGCTTCGGCAACTATCCAGTTAGCCTACCTACGCTTGATATTTTGACCCGATCTCCCTAGGGTAGTATGATACTAGCCTATACATATAATATCTACCAAAATACCTAGGTAACGTGGACATTCGGTCCACGATACGGCCCGTTGTCAAAATCTTGAATATTTCAAGATACGCACCGATACGGCACGATACGGGCGCCCTACGACCCCGAATTCCACCCGGAAGCCTACCCGCAAAATCTAAATCACGTATTCATGCCCCACGCCAAGTTTCAACTCAATCGGATACTCCGAACTCCGTTTCGCCCTCTAACTCGGTTTTTCCCTTTTTCTATTCTAGCTTTTTCCCTTTTCTTCTAACTTCTTCCTATCTTTTCTTCTAACCTCTAATTCTTTTCTAACTTCTCATTCCATAATCCTTTTCTACTCTTCTCTACGATTCCAACCATAGACTAACCAACTGTCACTTTTTTTCATATTTCCCATATTTGATAAAAAGATAGTTCAGAATAATGAAAAATAAAAATATTTAAAGGTTTTCATATATATATATTTTGTTGATTTATTATTGTTCTTTTCGAAAGAGATAAAAATTGGTGAATCAGAAATAATTATAAGAAAAAAAAAATGAAAATTTGTTTTTTATGGAACATATATATCAATATGCATGGGTAATACCCTTTCTTCCATTTCCAGTTACTATGTCAATGGGATTTGGACTTCTGCTTATTCCCACAGCAACAAAAAATATTCGTCGTATGTGGGCTTTTCCGAGTGTTTTGATGTTAAGTATAGCTATGGTGTTTTCGGCCAATTTGGCTATTCAGCAAATAAATGGAAGTTTTATCTATCAATATCTATGGTCTTGGACCATCAATAATGATTTTTCTTTAGAATTCGGACACTTGATCGATTCATTTACTTCTATTATGTCAATATTGATTACTACTGTTGGAATCATGGTTTTTATTTATAGTGACAATTATATGTCTCACGATCAGGGATATTTGAGAATTTTTTCTTATATGAGTTTTTTTAATATTTCTATGTTGGGATTAGTTACTAGTTCCAATTTAATACAAATTTATATGATACTTATATATATATATCTATATATATATATATATATACACATAGGTAAAAAGGGGGGTTTTATTAGGCTTAAAGGCCATAGGGGGGGGATTTCTTCCTGCAGCAGGTAGCTGCTGCTACTGCTGCAGCAAGCTGCTGCGTTTAATCTTCTTCTTCTCTTCTATCTCCCTATATAATACACTTCATATATATATATATATATATCTATATATATATATATATCTCTATATATATATATCTATATATATATATATAACTAGATATCTATATATAATCTATCTAGATATCTATCCATCCCTCTAAATATATATATAACACACACACATCCATATACACACATCCATGTATATATATAAATACACTCATATATATATATATATATATATATATATATATATATATATATATATATATATATATATATCCATATCCATATATATATATATAAACACACACACAAACACACACACATCCTCACACAACACAACCACACACACACCACTGTCACAACACCAACATCCCCATGACACAATATCACCCTCCTCTACACACACACAATACATAAATAAATACACACACATAAATACACATGTATATATATATATATATATATATATATATATGTATATATATATATATATATATCATTTCACAAAATGATTAAATCCTAATAAATCCTTAACCTATTTTTCTATGGAAAACCTACAAATTTGTGGGCAAATGGAAGAGAATGGTCATACCTCTAATTAATGTGAATGAACTATATGCAAAAGAGAATTAAATTAGAAGATTAAAGCTTACCTAATTGTAGGTTGAAGAGGAAGAAGGAGAAGTTGGAAGAAAGAATTGAAGAGAGAGAGTTTTCTTGGTGATGAAGGAAAAGAGGTGGAGGGGGGGGGGGGGGGGGGGGGGGGGGGGCTGCCTATAGGGGCCGGCCAAACATGGTGGGTGAGGGGCACTTGTAAATTACAAGTTTGCCCCTCCCTAAGCCTAATATTAAACAATTTCCAAATTAGGTTTAGGAAGTTGCTAAAAATAAATAAAAATCATAATTAAACTAAATTACTCATGGAGAACTAGTCCAAACTCTTAAACCCTAATTTTTAGTGTGGTGGGCCATGGTTAGCTAACAGGCTAATTACAGCTCAAGTCGAAATTCACCGGGGTCCCGAATTAACTCGGAATGCGATAAAATTCGAACCCGACTCCTATAATAATTAAATAATAATATTCATGAAATAAAATTCCCAAAAATATTATAAAATGAAAAATTACCATTTTACCCCTAACTGGAAAAAGTGAGGGTGACAAGTCTATCCACCTTAAAAAAAATTTCGTCCTCGAAATTGAAGACAACAAGCACAGAAAATCACAAACAGATTTAAAGGAAATAAATTTATACCTCAGGGCGCGAAACGATAAGGGAAACGCTCCCGCATGTCGTCCTCCCTCTCCCAGGTAGACTCACCTGGAGAGTGATGTCTCCACGCAACCCGAACCAAGGGTATGACCTGGTTCCGGAGCACCTTCTTCCTGCGATCCAGAATCTCCACTGGCTGCTCTGGATAGCTGAGAGTAGGTCCCACCTGTATCGCTGAATGGTCCAATACGTGGATAGGATCTGCCACGTACCGCCTCAGCTGGGATACATGAAACACGTTGTGCACTCCCTCGAGCCTGGTAGGCAAGTCCAGTCGGTAGGCTACTGCACCGATCCTCTCTAAGATGGTGAAAGGTCCGATGTAGCGCGGACTGAGCTTCCCACCGCCGCCAAAGCGAATAGTGCCACGTGTTGGGGATATCCTCAGAAATACCATGTCACCAACCTAAACACAAGACAAAAACTCAACACACAACTAACAAACAATCACAACAATCATGACAAGAACTGAAACTAACCTCGAACTCTAACGGTCTCCGGTGACTATCGGCCCAATGCCGCTGCCTATCATGAGCCACCCGGAGTCTGTCTCTAATCAATCTGACCTTCTCGGCCGTATCCACAACCATCTCCGGCCCAAGAAGCGCCCGCTCGCCAACATCGTCCCAAGACAAAGGAGTACGGCATTTCCGTCCATATAGAGCCTCAAATGGTGACATCTCTATACTGGCCTGGTAGCTGTTGTTGTAAGCAAACTCTACCAGGTGAAGATGGTCCTCCCAAGAACCCCCGAGATCTAGCACACATGTGCGAAGCATATCCTCCAGAGTCTGGATGGTCCTCTCCGACTGCCCGTCTGTCTGAGGATGATAAGCAGTACTAAACTTGAGCGAGGTGCCCAAGCTAGCCTGCAAACTCCTCCAGAAGTGGGAAGTAAATCGGCTATCCCGATCTGAAACTATGCTCACCGGAACTCCGTACAATCTCACAATCTGACGAACATACAGCTCAGCCAGTCTCTCCGTAGACAAACCCACTTTGAAAGGCAAAAAGTGGGCCGATTTGGTCAATCTATCAACTATGACCCAAACCGCGTCCTTCCCTCCTGGCGACCGTGGAAGTCCAGATACAAAGTCCATGGTGATGTGCTCCCACTTCCACTCGGGAATGGGTAGCGGCTGTAGCAATCCACCTGGTCTCTGCCTCTCGGCCTTCACCTGCTGACACACAAGACAACGAGATACAAACTGAGCTACCTCACGCTTCATGCCATACCACCATACGTGCTCTCTCAGGTCCCTATACATCTTGTTGGCTCCAGGATGCATAGAATACTGAGAGCGATGTGCCTCCTGAAGAACCTCCTCCCGAAGCTCTCTACGCGGAACGCACAGCCTAGTACCGTGCCGCAACGACCCGTCTTCGGCTAAAGAGAAATCGTCAAGCAAGCTCATCCTCACCTGCTCCCTGATGCTCCTCAGGGCAACATCATCATACTGCGCTGACCTGACTCTATCCATCAGCTCAGACTGAATCTGCAAACCCCACATCTGGATCTCCATGCCCGAAATGATGACCTCGATACCCAAACTATCCAGGTCGGCCAACAAATAACGATCTGTCGTCAAGAACATAGCAACAGGATACCTGCTCAAGGCATCTGCAACTACGTTGGCCTTCCCCGGATGGTACTGCAAGGATATATCGAAGTCCTTCATCAGCTCTAACCACCGCCTCTGCCGCATGTTCAACTCCTTCTGAGTGAACACGTACTTCAAGCTCTTGTGATCTGTGAAGATCTCAACTCGCTCTCCGTACAGGTAATGCTTCCATAACTTCAAAGCAAATATAACCGCGGCCAACTCCAGATCATGAGTAGGATAGTTCTTCTCATGAGGACGCAACTGCCTGGATGCATAGGCAATTACCTTCCCGTGCTGCTGAAGAACACACCCTAAACCCTTCCCGGAAGCATCACTGAAGATCGAGAACCCTCCTGACCCAGATGGCAAAGTCAGGATCGGAGCTGAAGTCAACCTCCTCTTCAGCTCATTGAATGCAGCCTGACACTCATCAGTCCAGACGAACTCCACGTCCTTCCTGGTGAGTCTAGTCATCGGCTCTGCAATCCTCGAGAAGTCCTGGACGAACTTCCGGTAATAGCCAGCCAAACCCAGAAAGCTCCAAACCTCGGCAACTGAACTGGGCGTAGACCAAGACTCCACTGCCGAAATCTTCCTCTGGTCTACTGAAATCCCGTGCTCGGTCACAACATGACCTAGGAACTCCACCTGGTCTAAGAAGAACTCACACTTCGAAAGCTTCCCGTAGAGTTGCTCCCTCCTCAGAGTCTCTAACACAACTCTCAAGTGCTCCTCATGCTCCTCCTGCGTCTTCGAATAGATCAAGATATCGTCTATGAAGACCACCACGAACTTGTCAAGGTACTGATGGAATACCTTGTTCATCAAGTTCATGAACACCGCGGGAGCATTGGTCAACCCAAATGGCATCACTGTAAACTCGTACTGGCCGTACCGAGTCCGAAATGCCGTCTTGGGAATGTCATCCCGCCTCACCTTCAGCTGGTGATACCCGGACCTCAAATCTATCTTCGAAAAGACCTTTGCCCCACTCAGCTGATCGAACAAGTCGTCGATCTTCGGCAAAGGGTACCTATTCTTGATAGTGAGGTTGTTGAGCGCCCGGTAATCAATGCACATGCGGGACGTACCGTCCTTCTTCGGCACGAACAGGACTGGCGCTCCCCAGGACGAAGAACTGGATCTGATGAACCCTTTGTCCTGCAGCTCGTCGACTTGCTTCTTCAGCTCTATCAACTCGCTGTTGTTCACCCTATAGACATGCTGCGAGATGGGCTCGGCGCCCGACACCAAGTCTATGGAGAACTCAATGTCCCTGTCTGGCGGCATCCCCGGCAACTCCTCGGGAAAGACATCCGAGAACTCAGCAATCAACGGATGTGGCAAATACTGCCCCGCCAACAAAGCTCCGCAGAATCCAGCCTCCGACTCCGCTGCTCCTCGAGCAAACTCGATCTCTGGCTCACCCGGCGTCCTAAAAAAACTCTGCCTCCTCTACAATCAATGCTAGCATGGTGCATGCTCAACCAATCCATACCGAGTACCATATCGTACCTCGGTAGGGGCATTACGAGCAGACACGCACTCAAGTCCCGGCCTCTCAGAGTGACTCTCCGCCCCTTGCAAATATTATTAACCAGGATAATACCTCCACCGGTCATAATCTTGCAAGTCCTACCCATATATTCAGCAATGATATTATGTCTCAGAGCAAAAGAAACAGACACAAAACTATGGGTCGCCCCAGAATCAAATAAGGCGAAAGTAGGAAAAGAATCTAGGAGAACATGACCTGCAACAACATCTCCCACGGGCTCTGTCTCCTCCTCTGCTGCCAAAGCGAACACCCTGCCCGCGGGTGCTCCCCTCTGGTGCTGGACAAAACGCTGCTGCTGGGTCTGGAGTGGAGGACCCCTCTGCTGAACCGCTGGTCCTCTAGCTGGCTGCACCCTGTCCTGGCCTCCCTTGGCTGCCCGAGCAGGGCAGCCCTTCAGCTGGTGGTCGGTCCCTCCGCAGAATAGGCAAGCGCCTAACCTCCTCCGGCATATGTCTCTGATGTGCCCCGTCTTCCCGCAGTAAGCACACTGCTGGGTCTGCCTCTGGCCCTGGTGCTGCTGGGCACGCGCCGGTGCCTGCTGAATCTGCAACAGAGGCTGCTGCTGCTGAAACGGCCTCTGCTGCTGCTGAATATGGGGACGCTTGGACGGTCCCGCACTGGAACTCGCCCCCATAGCATCTCCGCTCCTCTTCGGCCTGAGGCCGAAGTCCTCCTCTGCGATCTGCGCGTCCATCAGTATCTGATCCGTCGCGTCATGGCGACCCGAGGTGCGGGTGCGCACTGCATGAATAAGTCCCCTGCGGAACTTACGAGCCTTCTGCCCCTCATCCTGGATCATACCGGGAGCGAACCTGCTAAGGCGGAAGAACTCAGCTGCATACTCGTCCACCGACGAGTTCCCCTGAACTAGACCCACGAACTGGCCCTCCAATGCTATAAGAGCCACGTCCGGGAAGAACTTCTCCTTGAAGAGCCTCCGGAAGTTCTCCCAAGTCAGCCCTCTCACCGACGTACGAGAATCCGTGCGGTACCATGTCAGCGCAATGTCGAAGAATCGGCTGGCTGTGGCCGAAACCCAAAGCGCTCTAGGAAGCTCTGCCAGCTCCATGCTCCGCTCTACATCCTCTAGCCAGTCGTCTGCGTAAAGGATGCCCTCCGTGCCTGTGAAGTCCCTGGAGCTCATCTTCCTGAAGTCTAACACTGTTCCCGGTCTGGACTGCTGCTGGCACGGCTGCTGGCCAGTTGGGCCCTACACCGTACCCGGTGCCACTCTCTCTACTGCTGCCAGGGCAAGCTGATGCGAGTTCTCCATACTCTGCCTCAGCATCTCGATCTGTCGGTGTGACGCCTCCGACTGGCGCTGCGACGCCTCTGCCTGGGCCCGCTGTGTCTCCATCATCTGCTGAAGGAGAAGGAACATGTGATGTGTATCCATCGGTATCGGTGGTGCTGGCGGCAGTATCTCTGGAAGAACGGCCGTAACCCTCTGGGGTGGAGGTGGTAGACCTCCCTGCGCAACTGCCTGGGTCTCTGGAATAGTAGAATCACTGGGGGCAATCTCATGAACCTCCTCCTCGGCCTGATCAGATCTCTCAGGCAAGCTACTCGATCCAGAGGCCTGTGGATGTGTCTTCGTCATCCTGGAGACGAATTAAAGCAAAGAGATCAATATGGCACATGAGTAGATTATCAAAGAAGGACAGTTAATTTAATACAAGGTGAATAATCATGATAATCAAAGGATCAGAAATTTCCTAGGTGTGATTGAGAAACTCCTATCATGTCCTAGGTCCTACGTCCTAATCGCAGGCTCGTAATTAGTACTCTAAGTCGAGCACCATTACGAGATCGCACTAATTGCGACACTGGACCTGCGTGAGCCACCACAAAAATGTGTCACGACCCGCACCCTTATGAGGGGTACGAGTACGTGGGTACGTCCAGCCTACGCCGCAGAATCGGCGGTAGAATGCTGTATATAACGTCTGTAAATACCTACGACTAACAGTTAAAATGTACCTGTACAGTATATACTCTCCGAATGGAGGTGACATAACAATACAGTCTCAATCACAGAATAAAACTAAGGTAGATAGCTCAGAGGAAAGACATATGATAGATGAAAGAGTAAATAAGTCCACAGTCTAATACAAGTCCAGATATATACAACATCCCAGAGTATCAAAATAGAATATAGAAACTACAGTCTGATAAGCTAGCTGGATCGCAGTCCAGTCAAACCTAGCTAACCTACACTACTCTGGAAGTACAAAATCTAGTGGCTCCACTATAAGGCCACGATCTAAGGCTACACCATCTGACTCGAGCCCATAATAGGTCGAGCAGTCCGCATCAGAATCATCTGTAATATATCATAACAGTATTCTGTCAAGAAAATGAGCAAGTACAAACACTAACAGCAGTTCTATGTGAATTGACAAGTTCTATAAGAGACAGTATAATGAACTACAAGACAAAGATGTATGAAGACTTGGGAACCGTTCGGAAGCCGAGTTACAACCCTTAAACCAAACAAGGACCGGGGTTGTAACTCTCCTCCCGAGCAGAACTTAGTCTCCAAATCAATGTACAATGTAAAGGCATGTAGAGCATGTGAGTAACTGTATATCATGCATGGTAAGAAAGTACTGAATATAGAACAGAACAGGATATATGACAGGAAAAGTAAATATAAAATGTGCCTCGAATATTATAGCCTAATGTGATCGGTATGGGTCAAGCATCAGGCTTCCAGCCGACCGGCTACAAGTACGTGGACTCGGCCCGGCCGGGATGGTAAGCTATGGAGCGAGAAGTAACACAGGTCAGGCTATACCCATCGTGAGGTGAGGGTATGGCTATGGTGCAAGGAGTAACTCAAGGGGGCATTGATCACACTATCTATAATATTCCCCATTTCCCCGAGTAGTATACGGATCCGGACATAGCACGTCATGACGCGGGATTTCCAAAGAGGGGAGCAAGTCCTCTTCAGAAATCTGCGTCAATACAAGTACAAGAATCAAGACTAAGCAAGTACCAGTATCCCAAGAAATCCAGGAATGACATCTCATGACAGGAATCCGACAATACTAGTCCGTGAACTATCGTGTCTGGGAATCAAGTAAGACACTACGACTGAATCGGATATAGCAAATATCAAGACAATAAAAACTATCAGTGAATGTACTCGTCTGCTGTCCTGAGCTGTATGGTATATCAATGCTCAGAGCGGTATCAGAAGACCTAAATATGAGATACTGTAAGTTAATTTAGGTTTAAACAAGTTTAGGAATGATTTACAATGAATGATATGCAATCTAGGTCAAACTAGGTCTCACTGAGTCACACTAAGTCCTGTCAAGTCAATCTAGGTCAAATCAAGTCATATCAAGTCAATCTAAGCCAACCCAAGTCAATCCTAGGTCATACCAGGCATCACGGGTCAAAACAAGTCGAAGAAAGTCAAACGGGATCAAGAGTTGGCCTACAGTTGACTTTTGGTCAACTGGTCAACTCTGGTCAACTCTGGTCAACTCTAGGTCAACCATGGTCAATGGTGACTAATAGTTGACTTTTGGTCAACTACAAAAGTCTAATGGAAATTGGGACTAATTTGGGTAAAGCGTTGACCCATAGTTGACTTTTGGTCCAAAAAGTCAACCGTGGTCAACCGGGGCCAAGACTAGGTCTAGGCGACTATTTCTAACTATTACCAACCTCTACAACCCATATCCAAGTCCATCTTGGACTTCGAAACTCATATCTTGGCCGTAGGCCAATATCCTATTTTATCCTTAAAAAGGATAAAATTCTAGCTTCGGCAACTATCCAGTTAGCCTACCTACGCTTGATATTTTGACCCGATCTCCCTAGGGTAGTATGATACTAGCCTATACATATAATATCTACCAAAATACCTAGGTAACGTGAACATTCGGTCCACGATACGGCCCGTTGTCAAAATCTTGAATATTTCAAGATACGCACCGATACGGCGCGATACGGGCTCCCTACGACCCCGAATTCCACCCGGAAGCCTATCCGCAAAATCTAAATCACGTATTCATGCCCCACGCCAAGTTTCAACTCAATCGGATACTCCGAACTCCGTTTCGCCCTCTAACTCAGTTTTTCCCTTTTTCTATTCTAGCTTTTTCCCTTTTCTTCTAACTTCTTCCTATCTTTTCTTCTAACCTCTAATTCTTTTCTAACTTCTCATTCCATAATCTTTTTCTACTCTTCTCTACGATTCCAACCATATATAATACTTATATATATATATATCTATATATATATATATACACATAGGTAAAAATGGGGGTTTTATTAGGCTTAAAGGCCATAGGGGGGGGGAGGGGATTTCTTCCTGCAGCAGGTAGCTGCTGCTACTGCTGCAGCAAGCTGCTGCTGCTGCTGCGTTTAATCTTCTTCTTCTCTTCTATCTCCCTATATAATACACTTCATATATATATATATATATATATATATATATATATATATATATATATATATATATATATATATATATATATATATATATATATATATATATATAACTAGATATCTATATATAATCTATCTAGATATCTATCCATCCCTCTAAATATATATATAACACACACACAAAATATATATATATATATATATATATATATATATATATATATATATATATATATATATATATATATATATATATATATATATATATATATATATATATATATATATATAACTAGATATCTATATATAATCTATCTAGATATCTATCCATCCCTCTAAATATATATATAACACACACACATCCATATACACACATCCATGTATATATATAAATACACTCATATCTATATATATATATATATATATTTTTTTTTTTTGAAAAAAGGGTAAATTTTATTCCATCAACTCAATAAGGTTACAACATAGTGATACAATCCCGGCTCAGGGGGACATTACTAGTACATCCGACTCAATGTTATGAAGTATGCCCACCAGTGGGGTGGATAATCCCTCATACATGCGCCGGTTCCTCTCCCGCCAGACATGCCAAACTGATGCAGCAAGTCTCAATCTAGCATGCCTGGCCCAGCTCTGCTCCTTGCCCCTGCAATCCCCAATCCACTTAAGGATTTCTCTGAAATCCCGCTCCATACCAACCCCTCCCAAGTGTCTCCGGCTCTGCTCTGCCCAGATGCTCCATGCCACATGGCATTGAAAGAACAGATGCCCAATGGATTCAGTCTCTGTCTCACACAAAACACACTTAGGGTCAGGGACAGAAACCCCGAACCGGAGCAGTCGGTCCCTAGTAAGCAGTCGGCCCAGCACCAGTTTGTATGCAGACAGTTGCATTTTCCTGGCAAGCCCCTTTCCCCAGACAAAGTCGAACTCCTCAATATCATCGAAGTGGGTGCGGACAAGGTCGTAGCAGCTGCTAAATCGGAACTCCCCTGCACCCACCGAGCGTCCAGGAGGGGCCCAAATCCAGACATCAGCCAGTGCCGTAGGAGTGATCTGCACCTGTCTGATCTCCTTCCCTAACGGAGCAGTGAAACGATACTCCTCTGGCCTCCAGACCCCACCACGAATGATGTGTCTACACGTCAAACTCCTGTATGCCACGCCGTCCCTCTGGGGGCCCAGTATCTCCAGGAGGGACTGACCTGAGATCCACGGATCGAGCCATAGGTCCGTCTCCCCTCCCTCCCTCATCCTCCTCCGCAAAGCCGTCCGAAGGGCAGGACGGTTCCTCAGGATATGCTTAAAAGACACAGAGAAGTTGTTGTCAATTTCACATACCCAGAAATTTCTTCCCCGGAGATATCGACTAGTCATCCAGGCCGACCATAGAGAATCACCCTGAAGGAACCTCTATGCCAGCTTGATCCCCGCCGCCTCCCTGACAGAAACAAGTGATCGCAGACCCACACCTCCCTCTTTCCTGGGCCGACAGAGCTGCTCCCAAGAGATGGCATGAATCCCCCCATGCCAGATGAACTTGGCACATATGCCCTCAATCTTTCGGATAGTAGCCAGAGGGACCATAATCGATTGGAGCCAGAGCAGCGCAATAGCAGAGATAACTGAGCGAACCAGCTCAATACGCCCTCCAAACGATAGGCCAGCCGCCTGCCAGCCCTCAACCCTCCTCTGAGCAAAATCCACCAGACTCTGACAATCACGATCCTTCGCGTAGTTGACGGAAAGGGGCACCCCCAGATATTTCACCGGGAGGTCCCCCTTTTCCACCCCAAGCTCCAAGGCCCGCTCCTCCTTCAAAGTGCAAGAGCTGCTGAAGTAGACTTTGCTTTTGTCCCTGTTTAACCGAAGGCCCGATAGCTGTCCGAACTCCTCCATCACTGCCGCAAGCTCCCTCATCCCACGCATGGAAGGCCTCAACAGGACCAAGAGATCATCTGCATAAATGAGATGAGAGACCACCGGGGATACCCTGCTGTATATCGGTACAATCCTCTCCCGATGTACCGCGATGTCCATCAGACATGTGAAATACTCCATCACAAGGGTGAATAGGTATGGGAAAAGCGGATCCCCCTGCCGAAGTCCCCTGCTGCTACCAAAGAACCCGTAAGGGATACCCTGGATGAGGACCAAGAAAGTAGGAGAGGTGATGCACTCTCTGACTCTATCCACCCAAGTCTCGGAGAAGCCCATCGCAGCCATCAGATGGCAGAGGAAGTCCCTGTTGACGGTGTCGTAGGCTTTCCTCAGGTCGAGCTTCACACATGCCTTCATCCCTCCAGGCTTGTGGAACTCCCGAATCAGCTCATGAGCCAGCAGGCTATGCTCCGCAATAGACCGCCCCTTAATGAAGGCCGCCTGATTCCGAGACACCATACCCTGCATAGCATCCTCCATCCTCCTGTACATAAGATGAGTAATTATTTTATACAAATAATTACAGCAAGCAATCGGTCGAAAGTCAGCAAGAGATGTCGCCCCCTCCTTCTTGGGCACAAGAGTCAGGAAGGTGTGGTTCAGCTCCTTCAGGAGCTTGCCCGTATCAAAGAACTCCTGAACAGCCGCAAGGACCGGGGCCTTGAGGGTATTCCAATGGCGTTTGTAGAAACCACTGGAGAACCCATCCGGCCCAGGAGCCTTGGAAGCATCAGCCTGCATCACAATTGTCTCCACCTCTGCCATCTGGATAGGGGGCATAAGGAGACTATTGCCATATTCCGTAATCAGCGTCTTCGTAATCAGCTGCGGAAAGACCGAGGGATAGTCCGTCTGATGATAGAGCTCAGAGTAGAAATGGACAGCCTCCTCCTGGATAGCAACCTGGTCAGTCACAAGGTGCCCGTCCCTGCCAATCAGTCTCTGGATACGGTTCCGGTGCTGACGCGCCCGGATGACGTCATAAAAGAATTTGGTGCAACGGTCCCCATCCTTGAGCCAAGAGCATTTGGCCCGTTGGGCCGCACTAATCTCCTGCTGAAGCCTCAAGGTGTTGACCTCTGCAGCCAAACTCTTCTCTCTAGCCGCCATCTCCCCACTCAATATGTCGCCCTGCAGCTCTGCCTGCAGGTCTCGCAACTCCGCCTCCTTCTCCTGTAGGGAAGTCCGGGGAAGTGCCCTCACCCAGTCCCGGATGGCGCGTTTGGCGTTTTTCAGCCTATGAACCATACAAAACTGGGCAGTGCCGTCCACCTCCTGGCCAAGTCCTCCCGCCACAGTCTCCCCATAGCCAGCTGATAGGAACCAACTGTTGTCATACCGGAATGGTCGGGCTCTCCATCTGGGACTCTCCACGAAGCGCACCAGGATCGGCGAGTGGTCACTGGTCCCCGCAGGGAGCCCCTCAGCCACAGAAGAGGGGAATAGGCGGAACCAGTCACTGTTCCCCAGAGCCCGATCCAGCTGGCATGCCACCCTGCTCATCTCCGCCTTGTTGTGCCAAGTCCATATGTGTCCTATCCTCTCCAGGTCCCTGAGCCCTGACTGGAGAAGACAAGACTGAAAATCTGAAAGTATCTGGTCCGGCACCGGCCTCCCCCCCAGCTTCTCTCCCCGGTATAGCGTAGCATTGAAGTCTCCCATAATAAGAAGAGGGAGGTGCCGATGCCTCGCTAGTGAGCTCAGCCTGATGATGTCCTGCCACAAGGTCTCCTGATGCCTCCTGTCATTGTGCCCGTAGACGGCACCCAGTAAGAAGTGGAACCCCCCCTTGTTGGTGAAGGAGATAGCCACCAGCTGGTCAGACATGAAAACCTCCTCACCCTCCCAACTAGCTCCATTCCATCTAACCCAGATCCTCGCCATATCACAGAGACCAAGGTTGTGAAGCTGGACCCAATCCGTAGGGGTTCTACGGGACAGAGTTTTCGCCCCCTGATCTTAGTCTCAAGTAATATCGAGATTTCACACTGTTCCTTCCTCAGCACCTCACTAATCTCCCTCCATCTCCCCAGAGAACACCCCTCCCGTACATTCCAGGCAAGGGCCGACATCTAAATCACGGGTGGGGTCCCCTGAACATCCTCTGAAGGGGCACCCGGGGAGAGTGCAACCTCCATATCTCTGGTATCCTCATCTCTATCCCCCTGTAGAAGGAGGGGGGCCGTAGCCCCGTGTGGGTCCCCCTGTGGGGTAGGCTGTGCTAGTACTGCCACCCATTTAGGGTTGACCTGCCACACTCTCTCTGTCCCACCCTGCCCACTATCCTCACCATGTGCCTCCGTAGCCTGGCGCTTCCGACTGTACACCTGAATAGCAAGCGCTTCCTTATCTCCCTGTCGCCTGTCCTCCTGCCCCATACTCCTGGTGGTCATGGTCCTCGTCCCCACATACTCAACCAACGCTCCAGCAAGATCCTCCGTCGGGGGCCCCTCACCTTCCCCCGAGATAGGGGGAGAGTCTGCCTCCATATCATCCTCCATCACGCCCACCTGGTCCACAACGGGGGAGTCATCTGCACCACCTGCCACCTGCACAGCCTTCTCCGGCACCACCTCAGAAGCTCCCCCACGTCTACACGCGCTCGGGAGATGCCCGAAGCAGGCACATGCCGGACATTTGGGGGGGACCCACTCATACTCCACCTTCTGCCAAGCGAACTGGCTAGAAGGTGTCCTGTACTTCAGCTGCTCAGGCAGGTCCAACTTGGCGTCAATCTCCACAAAGACCCGTGCATACATCAGTCTAGACCTGAAGGTGGTGGCATCATCCGCCTTAATCGGCTTGCCAATGAGGCTGGCAAGTCTCATAAGCAGTGGGACACTCCAGAAGCGTACCGGGAACTCAGGGAAATGAACCCACACTGGCACAGCATTAAGCACCTCCTTCTCGCACCTCAAGTCGGGGGTCCATTGCTTCAGGATGATGAGGCGGCCGTCAAATGTCTACGGCCCTCCCTGGAGTATCCGAGTCACATCTTCCGCCAACCCAAATTTAACGAAGTAGAAGCCGTTCTCCTTGGAGAAGAACTCCATGCTCCCCTTCGGCCGCCAGACTCTGTTCGCATATCCTCTGATCTGCCCGTAGAAGGGCTTGCTCCCCAACACGTATAGCACCAATGTGTTCTCCCAGAATGCCGTCACCTTCGCCACTTCATCGGCCGGGAAGTCGGCACAGAGCTCACCCCCAATCGCCATAGGTGCAACGTACTCCATCGATGTCGGCGTCTTGGCGACCCCCACCTTGCATGCATCCGCCCAGGATACAGGCCGCGGACCCGAACTCCGAGGTGGGGTCGTCGGAGGTGGCCTGGCACTCGTGCTCGCAGCAGTAACTCTCCCTCCGATAGCTGGGACAGCCGTCCCCGTCGCCCCTTTCGCACGAGGCCGCCATGCAATCCTGGCTTGTCCCTCCCGATCCCCCGAGTGTGCCTGTCCCCCCGATGGACCCGCTCTCCTGGCTATCCCCGCCCTCCTGTCCGATCCCTGCGTATAAGCCCTCCTAGCCTCAGGGATCTGTGATCTTTGCCCTCCTCCGCGCCGAACCCTCCGATTCTGGACCGTAGTCCAAGCCCCCTCCTCATCCTCCAATCCCGACGATGTTCTTTGGGCGGCGAACACCATCGGGGGCCCCCCGGATGTCTCCGTCGTCGAACCCCCAGCCGAAACCTTGCCCGGGAGAGAATTTCCCGCCCGCAGCCCGCCCCGGCCACCCCCCCCCGCCTGGGGGGGTCGCCGGCAGCCGCCCGCCCCCCGGGGGGGGGTCGCCGGACCTCCCCGGGTCGTCTGCTGCCCTCCCGCGCACCCGCGGACGCGAGCAGCAGTTGCCACGCCATTCGCCGGCGGCCCGCCGCCGCCGACCGCCACTGGCCGGTCGCCACCGACCGCCCCCGCCACCCCCTTGCCTTTCCCCCGGTCCGGGGGGCGGTTGGCAGCCTCCACGTCGCCGTTGGTCGATGCCCTAGCAGAGCTAGGGTTTACTGTAGCCGCTGTCACCATCTTATATATATATATATATATATATATATATATATATATATATATATATATATATATAAACACACACACAAACACACACACATCCTCACACAACACAACCACACACACACCACTCTCACAACACCAACATCCCCATGACACAATATCACCCTCCTCTACACACACACAATACATAAATAAATACACACACATAAATACACATGTATATATATATATGTATATATATATATATATATATATATATATATATATATATATATATATATATATATATATATATATATATATATATATATATATATCATTTCACAAAATGGTTAAATCCTAATAAATCCTTAACCTATTTTTCTATGGAAAACCTACAAATTTGTGGGCAAATGGAAGAGAATGGTCATACCTCTAATTAATGTGAATGAACTATATGCAAAAGAGAATTAAATTAGAAGATTAAAGCTTACCTAATTGTAGGTTGAAGAGGAAGAAGGAGAAGTTGGAAGAAAGAATTGAAGAGAGAGAGTTTTCTTGGTGATGAAGGAAAAGAGGTGGAAGGGGGGGGGGGGGGGGGGGGGGGCTGCCTATAGGGGCCGGCCAAACATGGTGGGTGAGGGGCACTTGTAAATAACAAGTTTGCCCCTCCCTAAGCCTAATATTAAACAATTTCCAAATTAGGTTTAGGAAGTTGCTAAAAATAAATAAAAATCATAATTAAACTAAATTACTCATGGGGAACTAGTCCAAACTCTTAAACCCTAATTTTTAGTGTGGTGGGCCATGGTTAGCTAACAGGCTAATTACAGCTCAAGTCGAAATTCACCGGGGTTCCGAATTAACTCGGAATGCGATGAAATTCGAACCCGACTCCTATAATAATTAAATAATAATATTCATGAAATAAAATTCCCAAAAATATTATAAAATGAAAAATTACCATTTTACCCCTAACTGGAAAAAGTGAGGGTGACATCTTCAATTCTTCATAGTCTCCTGTTGTGTCTATAATAAGATGTCCTATTATGAGATCCGTGCGTCAAAGCCACTGAGTCCCCCAGCCAAATATTGTCATTGCAGGCAAGATTCATGATAATTTTATCACCCACAATAATAACATCGCCTCTATGTGGTGAGACGGTTGATGTTGTGCTCTCACCTTACATTCCCTTATCGCGTTTCTTCTTTCTCTTTCAAGTCTGCTTGATGTGACCCTTTCTTGCCATAATGGTAACATTCAAAGTCCTCGTACCGACTTTTGAACTTTCTTTTGCTCTTGTTCCTGCTACCATCTGGACCCTTGCTTTTATCTAAAACAAGTACTTCTGAATGAGATGTGGATGACGTGCATGCCTTGAGATTTTTTTTTTTTTGCATTTCTTCATTCAACATTCCGCTCTTGGGGAACTCTAGACAAACCATGCTTTTTGGAGTAAAAGCGATCATGGACATTCATAAAATTGAATTTGGCAACGTACACAACAACCAAATTCCCTATACTACGTCATAGAGGATAACTGGCCAACAACACCCTATAACTCACTCAAGTGATTCGTAATGGACGAATCATCCTTGCACCTAAGATCCATCATCTGTCGGATCAAGAATAATTTGTTTATCCGATTTTCTTTACATACAAGGATTTAACTTCTCCCGTAATATTTTTGCATTCTCAATATTGATGATGTGATTATACGCATTCTCGTCCACGAGCTGTTTGACATACCTACACACTTGTATATGCTCGAAATTCCAGTTTTCATCGGTTTTCACAGTGGACTTCTGGGAAGAAAATACCGAAATATGAAGGTTCTTTACGAACAACAAATCTTTCATCTTATTCCGTTAACAGTGTTAATTAGAACTGTTCAGATTATCATGCGCATTAGCTTCTCATCAATCTCTTCTACTCGATTTGGCTGTCAACTCTGAGACCTTGCAACCACTGCTCTGATATCACTCCGAAAATCATTCCCCCAAACCGATAAGACCCAGTGAGAATCGAAAAAGTGTACAAACCAAATATCCAAAACAAGAAAGAAAACACAACGCAAACATCAAAACTTTTACATGAAAAATCTAGACGAAAAAAATTACGAAATGATCGGAGTCCAACCTGAAAAAAACCTTTATTCATGGAATAAGTAGATACACCAACTCCTTACAAACTTATGCTCCGATCCACAAGAATCACCGCAACACTTCAATTAATGGAAATAGATTACAATGAGTACAAAAGAGATTACCGAAGTCAAGATGATGAGAAAGAACCAATAAAGTACTCCTCGAAACGATCTCTCATTGAATTAGCCCCTAAAACTTCGAAGCTCTCTCTTCCTCTCTTCAAAAGTTACAATCTTGAAAAAGCTCTCACATTTGATCTTTTGATAATGAATTAGAGTTAGAAAATACTTTAAAGTACCCAATCCTGAAAAGATCTCGATCGTTAATCACAATCTAACGATGTAAATATTAATCACAATCTAACGATGTAAATAAACACTCAAATTCGACCCTCAGCTTCGATACCGGTATATTAGCTGTATATCGGTATCGGTGTACTGATAGATTACCGAAAATTATCCAATTGGTGTCAGAATCGTTCTAGAAGAAAAGCCTATTAAACCGATATACCAGCAGTACACCGGCAACGGTATATGGGAGTATACCGTTTCTTGATACTAATTTGCCAATTGCTTTAATACATGCTCAAATCGAGCCACCTTCGTCGCATTCGACTTTGTGAGCTTCTCGAACACTCTCGTACCACTCTGGATGTTCTTCATATAGGTTGGGACCCTACCCAACACCAACATTTTTTTGGGTTAATTTAGAGAGGGGATCCTTCGTTTACTGACAACCAAACAGTCCGGGGATTTCCAACAACATTGCAGTCGCAAGCATATCAAACAAAGTGACAACTCCTGGTTTTGTGAGGATGAAATATCTTAAATAATGAGACGACCAAAGAGCAACAACTCATACACTTAAATACAAAGATTAGAATACAAGAAAATAACAAGAGAGATTAAGAGAAGAACAAAGTCCATGTTTCCTTGGAGAAGGAAGTCTTCTATTTCTACACTTGGTTTAACAATGTCCGCCCGGACGTTAGCTGGTGGTGCTTGCTGGTCTGAGGATGAGAAGTTTGCTCTTAGGAATCCCCATCAAATGGTAGCACTTCCCATGCGTCTAGCTGGATTTATTCAAAACCTGCACTTACATAAAACCATCAAGATCACCACAAGATCACCAACTAGACGAAAGCTAAGCTATGTCTGGACTCACACTCCCCACATCGTTTCTGTGCTTTCATCGCACCTCTTCCGTTGGAGTGCTATTCCTTCCAAGACCTCAAATTGGTGACATACTATCTAATACTATTTTTTTTTTTTCCTGGGTAACACACGTGACTTTTTTTTTTATGATGTCCTGCGTAACACACGGGACTTTGTACCTGCTATGTTGTATGCCATTTGGATCCATTATTCTCAATTTTCATACACACATACCGACACCTTTCCTACGGTTCGATTCCAGAATCGTCTGCTAGTCAAGGAGCTTATACCTCTGCTCACTGACCACAAGAATGAGCCGAGTTCGGTATCTAATACTACTCTTGCACACTACGTATTTCTAGTTTTATCACCTTCGATAATTTGTATGGTTCAGGAGTCAGAATTTCAAAGGGAAATATGTCGTATCGTGCATGCAGCGAGCACTCGCAGAAGAAGAGAAGGGCTGCTTTCTTCGACGTCGATGGCACCATCACCAAAACGAACGTGGTCGAGGCCTACTGCTCCTACCGAGTGCGCGAAATTCCCATGGCGCTGCGACCCCTCTGGCTTCCCTTGGTTGCGGTGTCCTGCTTGGCCTTGTTGCTTGTCGACCACATCGATCGCACTACATTCAACCACCTCTTCTATAGGGCCTCCTTCAAGAACCGATCGGTGCATGACAAGAAGACCATGAGTGTAGCAATATACCAAGACTACTATCGGCCTAGGTACAATGCAACTGTCTCGCCCTCCTTTCTTTCTTGCTCGAACATGAACATCTTTGTGTTCAATGCTCCAGGTTGCTTAGAGGGGCGGAGGAGAAGATTCTGCAGCTCAAGAAACAAGGTTACCACGTAGTCCTGGTGACCGGGAGCCTCGACTTCCTTATAGAACCCTTGGCACGTGAACTCGGAGCTCGTAATGTCTATTCTTTGCTCTTTCCTTTCCTTTGGAAAATTGAAATTCCAATCAATTTTCTTCAACGTGTAGAAAATTGAGAGAAAATGTGAATCCTTAGAAGGAAAAAATGAATACACCGAAAAAGAATGACTTTCCTTTCTCGTGCCTCTGCTTCTGCGAACCAAATGAGACCAAAGAGTTGATTAATTATCGGGTTGCAGATTTCGTCTACGCTACAAAACTGGTGGAAAAGGAGGGCATCTTCACAGGACAAGTGAGGGGTGCCGGTACGAGCAGTTCGGGCAAGGCGCAGTGCGTGCAGCAGTACGCTGCAGCGCACAGGATATGCCTGTCGAGCAGCTTAGCCTTTGGGGACTCCATTGCTGATCTGTGCATGCTTGAAACAGTAAATTCCTTTGAAGTTGGTATGATAGGTTCGTGTTTTGTGATTCTGTTCATTCAGTCACCTTCTCTTGTGTTATCTCCAGGTTGGGATGCCCTGTGCAGTGAATCCTGATAAGAGGTTGAAGAACATCGCAAGGTCTAGGGGATGGCCCGTTGTTTGCTGGAAGCTCGAAGAAGGAAAAACATTCTTCTTTAAGAACAGTATTTCTTCGATTATGAGCAAACTCTCAAGTTTTTCGACCGACAATTTTCTTGAGCTAGTTCCCTTCCCTGTTCATGAAGTACAATATGCTAACATCTTGTAGACAAAAGCTGTTCAGTTGGAAAAGCTCAAACAAAAAAAAAAACTATGCAGAAGAATACACGCTACAGGAGATCAAGGTTAAATTGTTTGTATCACTGCAGGTGTTTCATGGAAATTCTGCGACAAGGAGAAGGGTTTCAAAGTAATAAAAAGCATTATCGATAAACTATCAAATGGTTACATGGTGCTAACAGGCAATAATATTTTGATAAATTAGCAGCCATCGACCTTCTCGGATGGTAAAAAGAATTAAAGAACCTTTTGATACAGAATTTTGCTTAATACATGAAACCAACTTAGTTTCTTATACTATTTATTCTTTCAAAAGAGAAAAGACAATGATTGCAGGAATCAGAGACAATTAGTGACAAGTAGGTCATTCTATAACTTCTCTACGAATGTTGATTCAGCAAGGTCGATAGCACGTGCAAGAGCAGCAGCCTTATTCTCGCATTCTTTTTGCTCGTCATCAGGATTGCTATCAGCCACAATGCCAGCTCCAGCCTGAAGGTGTGCCACCCATTCTTGTCGACGATTTGTGTCCTTGTACGAGTACATTGTATTATAGCGGGCTCCAGTGGGAAATACAATGGTTCTCAGAGCTATTGCAATGTCCATTTGTCCGGAAAATGATATTGATCCAAATCCACCACTGTAAGGCCCTCTCCTTGTGAATTCCAGCTGATCAATTAACTCCATGGCTTTTACCTATTCCAGAATGGAAGAAAAATCAACTAAGAAATTAGGGTGTAATAGCATTTTAATGTTGTAACATAAACATAGAAATTTGTGCATGGGTTATCCACTGGCATCAAGTGGGACAGTGTAGGATCTTAAGGCATCTAGAATCCACATCATCCTTTAAGCTTATAAACTTGTCGGACAATGATCGATCCTTATAGTTGCTCTACTTTGTTTTAATAAATGTAGTAGAAAAGGTATAGAGCAACAGGGTGTATAAAAGGTTTCACATACATAATCAAAAAAGGATTTTAGGAAGGAAAGTACAAAATTATTGTGCAAACTAATTAATAGGATAAAACAGATGGAGAGCATAGTGGAGATGTTCAGTTGCAATTTGGAAAATTATGAACACCTAAATACAAAATTATTCAGATATAAAATAGTTGACAACAGAGCAATGAGGGATTTAACAACACCAATACCATAAAAGGTAGTCATTAGAAAGCACTAGGAAATGGAGTCCGCACATGGTGATCATTTTAGTATAAGAACAGATCAATGAAGAAAACAAGTAAAATATGGTGATTATGTGCAATAATCTGAACCTTTGGAGCCCCGCTAACTGTTCCCACAGGCAATGCAGCACGCAAAGCATCCCAGCATGTGAGATGATCAAACAGCTCTCCACTAACCTGTAACATAAATTTGTAATGGTTCATGCATACAGAATTTCCATTCTAAGTTTTGAGTCTCCACATTACTATAACTCTTAAAAGATTTCTGATTGGTTCTACTTCCCTATTCCTTGATTGAATGGCAGAGATGAAATAAAATCTCATCTAAAAGAATTCAAAAAGTTGTTTAAAAGATACCAATACCAAATGAGGCTAAGTATGAAATTCAATTTTACAGGGAGATGATTTACGTATAGTCAAAGAAGATAACTTCTATAAATTTGCAATTGGGCTACTAGTATGCAATTCTGTGTTCGTGTTACCTTAGTAATTTTTCAGTAACTTAATCAAGCATTTATCCAAGTTTTAAATCCTTATTATAGAAAGAACAGAATCTAACCGTGGAGCTGATGTGCATCACATGTGAATATCTCTCAACATTCATGAGCCTCTCAACCTTCACTGAACCAGGCTTTGAGACCTGTGCAATATCACACAAAACACAGATCAACAAGATATGCATAGAGAATAGCCTAAGTCAACTGAGATAACATCAACTTTGTCGTAAGCACTTAATTATTGCAGCAGAATAGTTGCATAACTTGAAGATAGGGTACTGATAGTGAAACGCATCAAAGAGTACACTAATTGGGAGATTAGTCTAACATCCAGTCATATATACAACTTATTTTAGTTGAATAGCCTAATGAGGTGATATCCTAATGGACAGCTTTCTGTAATTACACCGAAATATGGTGAATAGTCAGTTAAATTGAGAAGTACCTAGTACCAACACAATGCAATAAACAATGAACATTAATGAGCCTAGCATACACAATTTACTGTATGTAAAATGCCATGTACAGAACTTATTCTTGTGTGCTGACGTGGCCACCAAATAGATATTGTTGTTTATTTACTTGTTTTAGACAAAGTACACCGACAATAAATAGTTTTAAATGGAATAATATTAAGATGGATGAATGTTGTGAATTTATAGATATCAACTTTGACAATTGGTAATGGTTATTGAACAACGTATCAATGTCGATCTTCAGCACAATCGAACCACTGTATACATATTATTTCTTTTTTTCGTACTTTTCTTTTTTTCCTTCTTTTTTTCTATGGTGAACTGACCGAGAAAAAGAGCCTCGGTTTCGGTATCAACCTGTGTCGATGGTTGTGGTCATTATCCGATCGGATATGCCAAAACTGATATGATATGAACGATATGTGTCAGTATCAGCCAATACTATAAACCTTTCTTCTAAGAGGTGTGCACTCTCCTAGATTATTGCACTTTCATGGATTACTTAATTCACTTTAGGAGCAACCTCGGCAGAAGCAACAATAAACATTGTGACTTGTTTATAACCTTTATGACCAATCATAGTTATTGTAGATGCAAGTGGCATCATGGCGCAAATGGTGCTCGGGACTGAGGTGCGAGGCAGAAGTGCGAGCCTCATGAAGGCAAGGCACAACTTTATTCAGATTATGTATTATGGATCCTGTGCAATAATATTATTTGTAAGCAAATGAAACTAAATTATTGATTATTTATGTTTCCTTTTTACATAATAATATGATTACTTCATCTTTTATGTTTTGTTCGCGTGAACAATATGCAATAGCACACTTCTAGTACTCTAACAGTACCAAGAATCAAAATTAAAAGGAAAATGGGATTGAAGTACTTACCTTTCGAGGAAAAAACTTTTTCCTCGAACATAAAATGACAGAGAATGTTCAGAGTCGATAAAGAGTAACAAAAGGAGAAGAAAAAGGGAAACTATACATTTGATTGAGTTGCTTTAGAAGTTACAGTGAGAATAAGAATAGTGACAGAGAGAAGGAAGATAGAATGACTTCAACATTTTTTAATTTATTATTTATTTTTTCTTATTCTTTTGGTATAAGATTCAGGTCTTTCAATTTGTTCTCATCCTTCTTTTACAAATGATATTAAAAGATATACCAAATGGTGATTTCACACAAAACAACTCCAATGCCAACTAAAATGTAAGTAAAAATGATATATAAAATAGAATATGTATGAGGCACGCTTCAAATGGGCTAGAGCCTCACCAAGAGGCATTGTAAGGTATGTGCATAATGAAGGGAGGCTCGCTCCACCTATATTGAGGCGTCAAGGGATGAGCCTCGTGAGCCACCTGTCCTCAGTGTGCCTTTGAAAACTATGTGACCAATATAGTGCAAATACTGCTATCGCTGTTGTATTTGTGATGACGACAGTAGCTAAACAAGTACTGTATAAAATCAACAAGGTGTTAACAGATATGTTTTATTTTTATTTTCATTTTTCTTCTTGTGGGGCATTTTACTTATCATATGAATTTAAGATGATATCTTCTGATGATCATACAACAGAAACATATTGGATCTACAGGCCGTATAAATCGTGAGACGAACATGACGTATAATCAGAAGACAAACCTTTCCAACATCATTGCGTCCCAAATCTACTAGCATAATGTGCTCAGCACATTGTTTCTCATCATTTAACAGTTGTTGTTCAAGCATTTGGTCCTCTTCCTCTGTTCTGCCTCTCCTAACAGTTCCAGCAAGTGGCCGGTTGATAATCTTCCTCTGTTAACAGAAACAAGTGCAATTTAGATTGAATTTTTTTTTCAGTAGATTAGAAAACGTAATAAGTTCTTTTTTCCAAAGCCAGCAATCCAACTACGACTGAATAAGCAAAATAGTCGGAACAGAATAGATAATTTGGAAAATTGTAGAAAAAAATGAACGACCAAAATGCGAGGGTACCAACACTTAAGGGTACCTAAACCCAAAATAGCAGTGTTTTTTTTAAAACTTTAGTTACCACTTTCACAAACCAATATTGCAACTTCCAAAAGAACTTCAGTTTCCACCTCTTGTTCTTTACAAAGGTGACTTCTTGGTTATGGTTGCGAAGACTAAAAATGGACATAAGTTTCTTCAAGTTGAAGTAGTGTTTTTTGCTAAATTGACTATGAAAAACACCACATAAGAAAATGTGGATAGAATTAGGCTATGTTGTACTGGGCGCTAGGCGAGGCGACACTAGGCCCGCCTCGCCTAGGCGCCCGCCCAGAATTTTGTGGAAATTTTTTCTGCAGTTGCAGACTTGCAGCACCAGGCAGCAGTTGCAGCACTAGGTGCAGCACCAGGCAGCAGTAGCATAATTTTGTGCAATTCTCATTGTATTATTTGTATAATATCATTGTATAATCACAAACAGAAGAGCAAATGGGTGACATTGCAGCCCATCCTGACTTCAAGGCCTAGGCTCCCGCATTGCTTCCCCTGATCGAACCTAGGCACCCGTCTAGGCGCGCCTAGGCGCCCATCACCTGCCAGTGCAATAATTTTTATAGGTCGAGGCGACTTATTCCAAACCTGCACGCCTAGGCCGCCTAGGTGCGCCTAGGTGTCGCCTGTGACAACATAGGAATTAGGTAGATTTGATGAAATAATTTCTTAATTTAGTGTCTGACTTCAAAATCTGTAAAGCACATTGTACTCATCTGAGAAAAGTTCAACATCTGGTTATACAAGGCGACAGACTATGTTATGACTAATAACACTGCAAATGTGATATATTAGCTAACAGCTCGTAGCTAGTCTTATCTGCCTATTGATTGGTATAAATAAACTGTGACAACCCTCAAACAGAAAAGAGAAAAGAGGATTAATAGTCTACTGCAAGGTGGAATATAAGGTATTGAAAAAATTATGGGTTTCCAAACACATATGCTACATTGTTGCAGAATCTAATTAAACAAAATCCAAGACCATCAATGATTATGTGACACAATATTTGTAGTTTTCTTCTGCAGCTTAAGAAGTTACATGCTTTGATTCTTCTGTGAATCCAATGTGTGAAAGGCATGTCATAGCCAACCAGAGCACTGTTGTACTTCCTTGGACATGCAAATGGAAAGACTATTCAAAATTAGTCATTCCATGAAAAATGATGAACCTGTCAAAGGCATATTTTTTTATACAAAAATAAATAAAGAAAATGCCTGACTTCAAAGAAGCGAACCAAATCAACATATAGTACTAAGTTTAGGAACTGGCAAGTCAAAAGAACCCCATTCATACCACACTGAATCTGATTTATACAAAAAATATAAAGAAATTAAAATAAATTAAAAAAATTATTTAAAAGAATCAATATACCTTGTTAACATGGGTAAGAATTTCAGGACTTGATGCAACAATAATACATCCCCTTGCCTGCTCAGAAAAATATAATAAAAAATTAAAATCAGAAAATAAATGCGTGTATGGATTGGATAGGTGTAAAAATGGCAATACATGATAAGGTTAGAGTCACTATAAACTAGTGGGACAGATAAAAGAGGTTGGAAAAAAATTAGAATTCTTTTGATAGAGATGACCTACTTGTAAGTAAGCCATATATGGGCTGGGATTCACAATTCTTAATGCCCGATACACTTCAAATGGATTTGCAAATGTACGCCTTTCGAAACGCTGACTCAAAACAATTTGGAAAATATCTCCAGCGAGGATATGTTCTTTTGCCTCCAAAACAGCTTTCTTGTACTCCTCGCTTGTCATTGATGACTGCTTCAAAGGAGGACCAAACTGGCTTGTAAGCAATTTTACAGATCCAGCCGATAATTTTGGACTACATATATAAAGTGCTCAAGTTAGCAGATAGAGGATTGCAAAGAGAAAAAGGAAAGACACTATTAAACAAATATGGAAGTAGGATCAAGTTACTCACACATCAGCATCATGTACAGTAGACAGCAACCTTTCAAGCCTCTTCTTTCCATCTTGATATGCATCCTCAACAGAAGAGAACCGATCTACGCGTACCCAATGAATAACATACGCTTTCTAGGGGCAAATTTAGAAGAAAAACGGTAATATTTCTGTAAATTTTATATTATATGGGAAACCAGAGACATTCTAGTTTGATTTACATGAAATATCCACACTATTGTAACACAGGATTTATGTAATTACAAGTAATAGTGATTCCATGCAAACCATACAAACATCATAGATATTCACACTGTTGGCCGACTTGTTGAATTTAAACCATTCACGTTTTCTTTTCGTAAGGTAAACAGTTATTCAATTTATTGCACATGCCAAGGCAATCATAGGTTTACAGCTTAATCTGCAGATAGTTGTATTATTTGCTCTCACATCACATGATGGTTTCGAAAATTAATAGCCTATTTTACGCCACCATAATACTTTACTTTTACAACTTATAAGTTTTAGGCTAATTTGCATCTAAATGTCATGAACTTTCATACTTTCATATTTGTGTAACTTGCTACCATGAGCTTTCAAATTTTGCAACTCGCTACAATGAACTTTCAAGTTTGCAAGTAATACCATGAACTATTATTTTTCTTGCAAGTTAATACCATGAATTATTTCTTATTTTGCAAATTAATACCATAAACTGATGATATTTCATGGTAATAAATTGCATAGTAAGGAATAGTTCATGGTATTTACTTGCATAATAAGCAACGGTCCATGGTGTCAACTAGTAAACTCGAAAGTTCATACTAGCAAGTTGCACAAATTCATGGTATTTAGTTGTAAATTAGCCTAAGTTTTAATATAAGTATCTCTTTACAAAATTAAAAAAATCCTCGACCATGTTGTTCCTTCAAAATGGAAGAAAAAATAAATAACAGTTGCAAGTATGAAGATGCTTAATGTTTGATGATGCTACTTTTGCTACCATGAACGAGAAACAAGGTAAAGTAACAAAATCAAAAAAAGGGGGGGGGGGGGGGGGGGGGATATCCATTTAATATATATAGATAATATCTCCATAATTTGGAAATTCACTGAAATTTTTATTTCAACGTTGTCACATCCATTTTTCTAGTTTGAGGGTATTTTGGTGATTGTAATTTTTTTTGATTATTTTTAAAATATTATATTATTGGTATTGTGATTTTTGGCCTTTTGATAGTATAGCCTTGGTGCAACCTAGCCTAGTGTCTCACCATGACTTAGTGACTTAGTTAGCATGGTTGGTTAGTTTTGTAATCCCATTCTAGTTAGTTTCAACTTAGAAGTTAATTAGCAAAATGGTTAAGGAGCTAGTTAGACCTTTTGATTTTAAGAATTCATTTTTAACTTGTAGAAAGAAGCCCAAGCCCATTGATTATGAAACCCTAGTCCACCTTGATGTGGCCGGCCATAGTAGAGTCCCCTACTCCCTATTTAATCTCTCTTAATGAGACTTGCCTCTTTTTCCATTCCTTCTCATTCTGGCAAAAACCTAGGTATGTGTTCTTTCCTATTTTCTTCATTCCTTCTCCTTTTTATTCTAGTCTTTTGCATTGGGTTCTAATTTAGTTTTATGGACTGTTGGTGGTGAGCAATCTCAGTTTTGAAGAGCATTGGAGTTGCAAGAAGGATCTTCATTTTGAAGCTTTCATTGGAATTCACCCTCAATAGGTAAATCTCTTCAAATCCCTTCAAATCTATGATTTCTTTCCATAGATGCATCCATATAGGTACCCCAGACCTGTAGGTGAAGTTTGGTAGGTTTATGATTTCGTTTGATAGCCGTATCGGACACGTGTCGGTCCTATGGAACACGTGTTCGACGAAATGCCACTTAGAACTGAAAATCGTTATTTTTTGATTCTGTTTTCACGAATTTCTTGCTGATATTATTTGTAATAACTTTCGTGAAGACGGATCTTGATTCGACACGATTTCAGTGTCCGAATCGGACACGGACACGCGTGCACGAGGCCCGTGCACGGCCCCGTGCATGCCCTGCTGTCTGTGCGTCATAACTCGACGCACAGGACTCCGTTTCACATGAAATTTTATAGACGCGTGGGGGCAACCTCTGCCCACGTGCTCCTAAAATTTCACGACGTTTCGTGAAGCGTGCGCGGAGAAATCCAACGCGCACGGTTCAGCCAGCACCGTGCAAGCGGCTGAAAAGTGCCGCTGACACGGCCTTCGTACGCGAATACGACGAGGACCCATTCCAGGAGCACGAGCACGAAGCCCTATACCTGGGCTGCCCAGGGACCCAACCCCGAGAGACGACGTAGCTCGTGTCGCGAGCCACGGGGCTCGACATGCGCCCACGAGGACGCACGCGCGCGCGCTCACAGCCGCGTGGGTTCGCATGTCCAGTGTCGCGTGGACGCGACGTGGTGTCATGTCAGTGTGTCCTAGACCTAGACCTGGACCCCGCCTAGCGATGTGCACGAGCACGAGGCTTCTCGTTGTGCGTGTGGCGTTCAATCGAGCAAAAACGCACGTACACTTGTCAATGCACGCGTATCCGGTTCTCTCCGATACGCACTCTGTGGACACGGGTTCGACCCCGTGAGTACCCGAGCACGTCACACACGTATACACCGTCGTGTTTGCCAAGTTTCACGAGTTCTAGTTGAGTATTTTGCATTTTAGGCTTTGAGTTGGGTTTCGGGTTTCGACTTATACCTATAATTGAGTTGTTTTGTTATATTTCGATTTTCTGAGAATTAACTCAGATTTTCTGAGTTTAAATGAGGTTAGATAGGTTCTGGACTTGTGGGTATTAGTCTCTAACTTTACATCCATATATATATATATATATATATATATATATATATATATAGGTTGTGGTGTATATGTAGATATACATATCAACCTCAGATCTGAAATTCAATCCCCTCTTAATGAACTCACCGTTTTCCTTTATATATATATATATATATATATATATATATATATATATATATATGTTGTGGTGTATATGTAGATATACATATCAACCTCAGATCTGAAATTCAATCCCCTCTTAATGAACTCACCCTTTTCCTTTCCTTCCTATATATATATATATATATATATATATATATATATATATATATATATAGTGTATCTACGTATATGTAGAATATATGTATATAAGTTTTGTTTCAGTTTTGACCCCCATAGCAGCCCTTCACTCGACACACACACACACCCTCTACTTTTTCCCTTCTTTATATATATATATATATATATATATATATATATATATATATTGCATTGAATGAAGATATATAAGTATATATAAATGTGTTTGCTATTGAGTATAACCTAGGGAGTAATGAGTCAGTTTAGGATTGACCCAATGAGCCTAGATTAGTTGAGTTGACTAGCAAGTTGACCAAGTTGACAAAAGTCAACTTTGGGTCAAACTTGATCCAAATCGACTCAAACGGACTTAGAATGACTTGATAACTTGTGTTTGACCTAAAAATTAGTAAACGGACTAGTTGACTTATAGTTGACCAGGTTTGACCAGAGTTGACCAAGGGTTGACTTTGACCTAGAAGGACCTAGAATCATGTAGAACTGCATTATAGACCTTTCTTATGATATTTTAGACCATGTTGTGACTTATGATTATTTTAAATAGGATTACATCACTCCAGTTCAGTTACACTTCCTCATCAGCAGCTTGGAATACCAGACGAGTACATTCTCTGACCGTTTCATACTTGTTTGGACATATTCACTTGTTATAGACTAGTTTACTTGATGTTGTCACAATGTTATCACGGATTAGTACTATATGGATCTCTTCATGCGATGTTATCCCCTCGGATACATCGGGTATATTGTGCTTATGTACTTTATCATGTGCATCGTCTACTCGTATTCGTATTTATTCATGTATACTCATGTGATATTCATGTACACTCATGATCATGTGAGCCTTCATTTATAAACCAATGGTACTCATGTGGACTAGCTATCCATGTGAGTCACTACTCTTTCATGTGCAATAACATAACATGGACAGATCCTTGTGTACTGATTGGACAGGGGAAGTATTTATTTGGTTATGTGATCTACACCATTATCATGTGCAACTCCAAACTAGATTTAAGTCATGTACAACCTAAGCCAGTTTACATAACCAAATTGTGCTCTAAATCACGTAGTTAGTTCAGTTCTCTTATCTATATCATGTATATCTATTTCCATTATACCATGTTCTCTTTTACAGTCTCTTTACTATTTCTTTATAGCGTTTCATGTATATTATTCTATAGCTTGTTTCATATTTCCTTTCATGTTATGAACTGTGTGAGAGATATGTATTCGTTCCTGTCCTGACTGGGCTGTTGAAAATATTACAGATGATGAGGAATGTTGCGATACTTACTAACGAGCAGGCCTAGCTGACACAGGTGACCTGGACCCTCAGAAGGATCGAGCAGTCACTGAGGACTTGCCATTAGTTTAGTTTAGACTTATCTTATTATCTAGTTTATTGAGACATTGAGATTGTACCGAGATAGTGTTTATGGTGTGGTTTACACCGAGACTTATTATTTATATTTGTGACTCTCTGTTGAGATTATCTTATCTTCTATTCCATCTTAGATATTGTGATTGAATTGTACTTTATATATTGTTCTCCTTTCGGAGCATATTCCATATTATGTTAGGTGTTGTGACCTAGGACAACGTTCTACCATCGACACTGCGGCGTAGGCTGGACGTACCCACTTCTCGTGCCCTTACACTGGATGCGGGTCGTGACAAACGCTCAACTGAACTTTACATTTTATCCTAGTGGAGTTTGGAGAGAAGAGAAGGAGAAAAGAAGGAAAACAAAGAATATGAGAAAAGAGATTGCAAGGACATAAAACCCTTAGGTTGCATCTCATGTTATTTATATTTCTAACAATCCTTAAGGATGTTTGTCCTAGAGGGTTGGCGCCTAAAGAATTTAATGAACCGAGTGCAGGATTTGGACGAGTTCCATGGCAGAAAAGACATAACACAAGGTCCTCCCGCGGCTCTAAATGGCACTTGTGGCTCTAAATGGCGGTTCGACAACAACGCCATGATCAACTCCTATGAGTTTTTGTCAGACGACCCGCGAACAAGGAGACAGCCTTGTCGTACACTCGAGAGGGCAGTCCCGCTAAATACTAGCAGTGAAGCAATAAAGGCCCGCAGAACAAGCACTATAGAGTTCAAACCGCGACACTCAAAGACAACAACCGTGGCCATCTGCACCTGCAGGTATAGCGAGTTGACCAGTTCAACAATTGTGGTCCATCTACGACTCCATCATCACCATCAAAATCGCACCATGTGCCCACAATCCTAGCTAAATGAAGGGGACATATAGACCACAAAGACCTCAGTTCCCATAGACCTAGCATGTGTAGCCTAAATCACTATGGGAAGAACGAAGATTGTGTGCTATCTCTAGTGCGGTCATGGGTTCAGTGAGCAACCCCCCCCCCCCCCCCCGCGGCTTTGGGGTCTTTCCCTACAAACGCTATAAATGGCCTGTGCGCTGGCTTCGTTGAAAGGAGGACTCCAAGAGAACACAAATCCCATACTTAAGAAAAGCAAGAGAGAACTTGAGAGTATCATAATTCTTCCAAGAGCATCATCCTCTGCAGCTTAGATCAGATCGTCAATGGAGCATAGGACCGTGCGTTGGACACTTATTCCATCGACACACTTTTCCGGATTTTATGTAAATACAAACCCGTCTACATCAATACAAAACAAGTTTTTTGTGTTAATACTTGTGCAGATTTCCATGGACAACACGTTGGCGACCCTATTGGGGATTTCCTTTCCCACTTGCAAGAAGGTTGTGTCACAATCCGCCACTAAGGTTTTAGGAACCACTGTCAAATCCACAGACATTGAATTTGACCAACAACGATTCGAACAAAATGTGGAGCAAAAGAGAGAGATTAGAAGATTGAAAGCTTCACTTATACTAAAGAGAGTTTACAACTTCTTGGGTGGTGAGGAACAAATGAGCATCCCACTTATTTATAGTGCCTCAAAGGGTTATATGAAGCTTCGGAAAATAGAATATTTTAGGGATTATTCTAGTTCCTAGGATTGTAGAACATTTGGAAAGCTATGAAAACTTCATGAATCTTCAAGAAGGCTCCACCACATTTTGAAGGATTCCGAAAGCTACAATTCTTCAACATGAGCAAGCAGAGGAGCCGTCTCATCCTTGCCTACGGGTCCAAAGTATTTGTTGTCGCCCCACGTCCTCGACAACCACTAATATGGCTTGAATACTCCATACCCAGGCACGCAGAATGCAACCGCTTCAATCGGAGAAGCACTTCATCGAGTGCTACATCGGACGACTATAAAGGCATAAACTGCCGCATCGGACGGCTAGATCCAGTTCTAGACCGTTCGGTAAGTCATCAGGGCTCAGCATCCCATCCTCAGCGGCGTGCACAGGCTGGCAACGGCTTGAAGATGCACAACGCAGCCCAGAAGCAGATTCAAAGTATTTTACAAGTTAGTCGATTTTATATGCGAAAACTTTGAAGGGGGTTTTGTTGTCGCCTAAAAAATTGAGTGACCATAGTGTGGGATTTGGAGAGTTCCATAGGAGAAGAGTTATCACACAAGGTCCTCCCGCGGCTGTAAACAACAGTTTGACAGTAGCACAACGATCAACTCCTAGGAGTTTTACTTGGACAACAAAACCGGGGAGTTACAATCGACACGAACAAGACAACCTTGTTGCAGCCCTTAAGGGGCGGTCCTATTAAACATTGGTAGTCCATAAAAGCCCACAAAACAAGCACTATGGAGTTCAACCGCGACACTCAAAGACAACAATTGCGGCCACCTACACTGCAGGCATTGCTAGTTGACCAGTTCAATAATTGTGGTCCATCTATGACTCCATCATCACCCTCAAAATCGCACTACGTGCCCCCAATCCTAGCTGAATGAAGGAAACATATAGATAACAAAAACCTCAATTTCCGTGTACGTGGCCTTTGTAGCCCAAATCATCATGGGAACAACGGATATCTTGAGTTATCTTCGATGTGGTCGTGGGTTCAGTGAGCAATCTCACCCCCCCCCCCCCCCCCCCCCCCCCCCCCCCTTGGGGTCTTCCCCTACAAACACTGTAAATGATCCATGCACTGGCTAGTTGAAAGGACTCCAGGAGCACACAAATCCCAGACTTAAGAAAAGCAAGAGAGCACTCGAGAGCATCAGAAGAGCACTTCTTCTTCCAAGAGCATCATCCTTTGCAGCTCGGATCAGATTGTCAACGAAGAACAGGACCACGTGTTGGTCAGGCTTCTATCGACTCACGTCCCTAGATTCTTTGGTAAATGTGTGGAGATTGCATTGTAACGCTCAGTGAAGAGTGTAAATACAAACTCGGCTACATCAATACAAAACAAGTTTTCTATGTTAATTCTTGTGCGGATTTCCATGGAGAACATAGAGCAATAGTTGGTTCAACTTATGTTAGTAAGTTAGGTTCTCCTTTGAAGAACTCTTGAACCATCTCACAAGCATTTTCATTGACGGTTGACCATCCTGATTGACTGAATACAGCTGGAAGACCGTCAAGCTGAGGGGTCTTTAACATGTGCTGCCCATCCCTATCAATGAAAAGCTGAGCAGGCCCACAAGTGATAAGATCTGTGGGGTGCAATAAATTCCGTCAAGCCGAGGGGTCTTTTGCCCATCCCTATCAATGAAAAGCTGAGAAGGCCCACAAGTGATAAAAAACGTAGGGTGTATAAATTTTCTTGTAAACTAAATCATAAATAACGAATGACATGACCTTGATAAAGTAATGATACAACCGAGTGAGATCGCATTGAATATACTACTAAAACTAAACACAAGAATAAAATTTTATATGAATGAAGGGTACGTCCTACCTAAGAGTTCTATTTTCATGTTCCCAAAAACACAACATTCCAAAAATAAATAGCATTTATAAATTGTCAAGTATACTTGTAGTATACATATTTGTCGTATGCGCAATATTCATATCAAAATTTTCTTTTTCTGCAAAATATTGAAATAATAGTTATAATTCTTACTGTATTTATATACTCCTCTGAAGTTCTAAACAAGTAAGCCACAATTGTCCATTAATTGGTTTAAACCTTCTACGCTTTACCTTTTATCCAAACATGCATCAGAACAGACAGTAAGCTAAATCCAAAAGTCCAAGGACAAATGTAGAAGTGAAGGTATACCTCGTTAAGGACCAAAAGATCATAATGAAAGGGATGCTGCCAAGTTATGGTTGTCACTCCATCTAATAACATTTCTAATATTAAAGCAAATAAAGGACAAAGAGAGTGTGTTTTCTATACTTCTTGTGGACTTGGTTGTAGTTTTCCATATTATTACATTTAATTCTGATTATTTACGATGATAATAGTATAACATCCTAGTTTGATGATACAGTTGTTTTATTATAATAATGTTGCACTGAACGTATCAAATGGTCACACATGCAAGGATGAGGATGCAAGGATCATGGTTTGGGTGGAGTGAGAAGTATACTAAACAAGAATACAAAATTTAACTTGTAGCAATGAGGTATGTAACAATTCTTATAATTTACATGTATATTACTATTTGTTTATCTCAGATGATGTGCAAAGTAAACATTGCCACAGATTCCTTTCTTAATTTATCCTCTTCAAATTGTATTTAGTGGTTGCAATTCCTTATCAATTTCTCATGATAAAGAACTTGTGACAAGCAAGTTCCCATATAATATTGTACACTTGGTGGACAGAGATCTTTAGGAGGTGAGGTTAGTTCTTACCATCCTCGTGCACTAATTTTAATTTTTTTAATCAATCTAAATAGGTAAATCTAATGGTAAATTTTACATTTATTCACAAAAAAAAAATACCATTACCAAATAAGGTACAAAGAAAAAAGAAATTCAGTACTAGCTTCTCAACTCTCCCTATACTCAAAAATTGAAACTTTCTGTTGAGCTTGTAAATTAGTATAGCCTAAATGCGCAGTCAACCAGGTAAATTGGAGCTACCTTCTCCAGATGATCAAAGACTGACATTTAGGAGGTTACTTTTTACCATCCTTGTATACTAATTTTTTAATCAATTAATTAGGCATTCCAATGGTAAATTTTACATTTATTCACTAAACACACCATTAATAAGGCACAAAGAAAAAAAGAATTCATGTACTAGCTTCTTAACTCTCACTATACTCAAAACCAGAAACTTTTTGTTGAGTTTGTGTAAGTAGTATAGCCTAAATGCAATCAACCAGGTAAATCAGAGGTACCTTCTCCAGATGATCGAAGACTATGACATTATTGTAGAGACCTAAGTGAACATCTGGGAGGTTTCTATCATCCTCCGGAGCTGTCGAGAAAGAAAGCTTTTTCTTCTCTACATATCGCACAGTGTCGTATGAAAAGTATCCAATCCACCCTCCTGCAATTTAAAACAAACTTGTATAACCAGACATAAATTCTTCAATTTGTATTAAGAATAAAATTGACAAAAATGTTATATTGAAGCAATATCTTCAAAATAGTAACATAAAGAATACTTAAAAGTATTTACATGATTGAACAGCTTAACTTATCCACTAATAAATAGCAAACAAGCCTTCCCCATATTTGGGATGCCCTTAATGAATACTTAAAATTCTTCAATTTGTATTAAGAATAAAATCGACAAAAATGTTATATTGAAGCAATATCTTCAAAATAGTAACATAAAGAATACTCAAAAGCATTTACATGATTGAACAGCTAACTTATCCACCAATAAATAGCAAACAAGTCTTCCCCCCCCCCCCCCCCCCCCCCCCATTTGGGATGACCTTAATGAATCTTGGGCAGTTATTCCTACCAAGGATAACACTTATGTGAGGACAATGAAGGATCAAAAAAAAAAAGAGAGAATTCTAAAATATGAACCTACTGTTGTTAGTATCTTACGATACACGATATATATCTTAGGATACGATATGATATACTACCATTTCGTTACGTATCGGTTGATCCGATATGATACATAATTACATATAGACTGATAGGTAGTATCAGTTTTTTAACTTTTATTGTATACTAAATAATCTGAATTTTGGAACTACATAGACTTATAAAGATGAAACAGTTATGAGAAAAGTATATTAAATCATGTTCTTATATGGATTTACAATTATAGACCTAAACTCCTAGAGTTATTGTATCACAAGATACACAATACCATACGCACTATGCAAGCAAATCGATACATAACACGATACGCGAGTTGACAACCTATATATGAAAGCGAAGTCTTCACCTTATACACGATACGCAAGTTGACAACCTAGATACGAAAGTGAAGTCTTCATCTTAAGAGCTGTGTACTTTTGAAAGTATAACAGGAATATGCATATCTCAGAAATTCTGAACAAGACAAATTGATAGATGGCCCATGCACAAACTGCCTGAAATATTTCCAGAATCCAGTTATATCAACATGGTGGTATAGTTCTACCTTGAAATATAAGCATGTAAATATACAGTAAGTTTATTTCTATAAACTGCATACAATGTTTATTTGTATAAAAGAGTTCACATTTCTTTCCCAAATTACAGAAGATGAGACTAACAGGATCACACTCCCATAAACACATCCTAAATGTATCTCAAAGAATTGTACATAGGTAGACGTCTGTCCTCTGTTGCACGGACACAGGACAATGGAGTCTGTATCCATATCGTATCCATACTTGCATCTGTGTGCATATTCGTGCAACATAGGTGACTACATTGTACCTAAAAATGTTTGTATTCCTTATCTGTGTCCGTATTTGTTTAACATAGTGTCTGTTGCATCAGAATACTCTACTAGAACAGTGAAAAGTACCCAGGATAATGGTGAAACAATATTGCAATAACTATGACAAGTTCTTTGGGTATTACCGAATTTGGACTACATACATTAGAATTTACTATAATCTAAACATGGAAAATATTCATAAATTAAATAGGGTCCAAGTCGAAATATTATCGCAATCATGAAAGATAACTCCTATTGTGTCAATGACAAATAGTACATGTTCTGCATTACCTAATCTGTCACGAGGTTAGAATGATGTCGCATAATTACAGATACATACGTTTTTATTGGCAGTATCTAGTCTAGACTTCATCGACAAGGAAAGAAGGAAAAAAAATACTATCAACACTCTGTATTATATGACAAATGCTTCACTCGATCCTAGACCCCCGATTGCCTTTTCTTCTCCTAATGACAGGTGGGCCACCACAAACTGCCCTCATGACCGTCCTTGGCCCACCTGTCACTGAGAAGAAGAGGGGAGCTGATTGGATTTAGCAATTAAAGGCCATATTATAAATGCAATTAAGCTTTTCAGGGACCACAAAAAGTCCCATTGTTCCATAGTCAAAAGACTTTGAGGTTCGCAGTATCGGTATAGGAATCGGACCCTTCCTATGAGTATCGGGATCGGCAGTATCGTAGTATCAGAGATTTTGGCTCGAAGTATTAAATTTTTTTTTTTTGAATTGAAAAGTAAATAATTATTAAATAAATTATTAAAATATTTAGGGAAAAAATATTTTATACATTCAGACATAACTTGAAGTGTTTTGTATATTGTTTCTTAGTAGTTTTGAAATTGAATGAAATAATACTCACCCTTGTTGATTGGTTTTACCTGTGATAAATAAGCTTTTTCATTTACATGCTTTTACACCCTTACTATGCTTTTACACCCTGGTTGATTAGTCTTTTTCATTCAATATTCTCTGTCAAATTGACGGGGAAAGAGACCCCCAACGTCGGTATCATCAGTAGCGGTCGTTATCGGATCGGGACATGACAAACTGTATCGGTATCGGCCGTATCGTATCGGTATCGGCCGACACTGCAAACTATGATATTTTCATGGTATGAATCATGTAAATGCTTCTAATAAATGTAGGTACCAGTAAACACATCGGGGAGCTCGTCGAGGAACTGTGGGTTCCAGTCCTTGCTGATCCTCCTAGGTATCTGCATCGGGTCATCCACCAGCTCGTCCGTCCGATGCCCCTCCTCGTGGTCCATGATTGACACCATGTTATCTTTCGCCACGATCTCCATTGCCGGCTGGGCTCCGACCACACTATACCGACCCTAGTCACAGAAGAACCATATATAAACAACGAAATTAGACTAACAAGAAGACTATACAATACAATGTGTTGAGGACTTACGACATTGGTGCTGTGAGTGCCCTGCTCGACCGACTCGAAGAGGAAGCTGGGTGCCTCACGGTCGTCCTCCTTGATGAGGCACCGGTATGCCAGCACCGGAGTGAGGTGGTCGGAGAATATGCAGCGGTAGAGCGGGACCAGGTTGCCGCCTTTCTTCGCGGCCTCGGCGAAATTGGCAGCCTCCGTTTTCTTGGCTAGGCATTACGACAAACACGTCCTAGATCAGATTCCTCACAAAAAGGATCCAAACCCTATTCTTATCGGCTACGCTCTATAACAAACACTTACCGGACACGGCTGAGGGAGAGGAGGCAACGGAGCATCGGAAGCGGAGAGAGATGGCACAAGGTTTAGCAATGGCAGGGCGGAGGCGGAGGGAGAAGGGGGCGAGAGGAGCGGAGATGGCTAGACTTTCCATTAGGGTTTGTAATCCTCAGAAGGAGAAGTGTTGTTTTTTTATAGAGGGGATGGATTGAGAATGTGCATTGGATCGCAGCGGAGCGAAATATTGCTTCATTAATGGCAGATGCGCTGATGCGGGAAATTCTGAGCTCCCTTTTTCTTCGGGAAGCGGAAGTCAGTTACGTTAGTTTTCAGTCGGGGAAGTATGTGGATGTCCGCTGTAGCGAACGAGGGGGTGACGAGGAGATAATGAGAAGAAGACTACAGGTCGGCACAAAGGTAACGCAGTGGGGCCTATGAAGCTTAAGGTTGTGGGCCTCCACTTTCAAGTGGGCCCACTTTATTCCATGGAATGTGTGTTGCACCCTTTTCACAATTGCTTTTTCTTTTTCTTTTTTTGGGGGTGTAATAATGGCCCCTATATATATATATATATATATATATATATATATATATATATATATATATATATATAGAGAGAATAAAGGAGGTAGGGTGCCACCTCATGGGAGGGTGTCTACTTGTCACCCCCCATGCTATCATCATGCACATGGGTGCATGATGATAGCATGTGGGGGGTGACAAGTAGACACCCTCCATAGGGTGGCACCTCACCTCCCTCATCCTCTATATATATATAGGTATATATATATATATACTCCGCCTATATATATATATATATATATATATATATATATATATATATATATATATATATATAAAATTTTTAATACATTTCATGTAAAAATTTGTATCGATACATTTCAAATCTAAACCATTGGATGTTGATCCAATGGTTTAGATTAAAGCCGAAGTCAAAGTAAAAGATAAAGTCAAAGTCAAAGTAAACAAACATCTTTCACAATTTTCAATGCATTTTCAATGCAATTGTTTGGGATGTATTGATACATCACATGTATTGTAGAAGGACAATTTCCAATACCATTCCCAATACCACTAGGCTAGGGTTCGACACAATTACCATTTCCAATACCATTCGGGCCACATGCTCCACCACTACCACTAGGCTAGGGTTCGACACAATTATATATATATATATATATATATATATATATATATATATATATATATATATATATATATATATATATATATATATAATTTTATTTTTTGAAAGAAGGTAATTGTGGCGAACGCTCCCACCGGGAATCGATCTCCTAACCATTCGGGCCACATGCCTCACCACTACCACTAGGCTAGAGGGTCATTCTCTCTCTCTCTCTCTCTCTCTCTATATATATATATATATATATATATATATATATATATATGGAAAATTCTACAATACATCCCATGGAAAAAGTTGTATCGATACATCCTAAATCTGAACCATTGGATGTTGATCCAATGGTTCGGATTGAGATCAAAAGTCAAAATCAGCATTAATGCTGATTCAGATTAATAGGGTTGGGAACATCATTTAATGCTGATTTTGACTTTTGACCTCAATCCGAACCATTGGATCAACATTCAATGGTTCAGATTTTGGATGTATCGATACAAATTTTTTCATGGGATGTATTGTAGAAGGACCCTATATATATATATATATATATATATATATATATATATATATATATATATATATATATATATATATATATATATAGGGAGGATCTTTGCAGCACATCCAGCATTTTGGAAGCGGCGATGAATGTGCATGCCTCACCTAATGGGTGGTCGATAGTCACTCAAGAAAAGGAGAGGAAAGGCTCCCATAAATGGCAGGGAGCGCCAGTCTCCGACTATGGCAATCGGTACTTAAAGTGGATGGCCTCGGGGAACTTTAGATAAGGGCAGGGATCAAAGCAACCTTGAGAAGCGAAGTGGAGGGTAGGGTCCTTGGTTGAACGAATCAACAAGAGAGATGGAAGGACACGGACAAGCTGACAAAGGCTACACTTCTAACCATAGGGCAACAACGATGTTTGACAAATTTTTCTAAAGAATCCGATGAAAGTTTATGTTGGAAAATATGTTTCGTAGGCCGACCTGTGTAAGCCAATGGTAGTCCACGAAGCAGAAGAGATTCAATATGTTGAACCGGTTAACATCAATGGAGAGAAAAGGGTGAAAATTACTTGAGGACCAAACAGAAACAGTAGAGTACTCGAAACACACATTGATCTTATATGTGCTAAGATCTAAACATTTCTATAGCCAAATACGGGGCTTCATCACTAGAGTTTGGAAGCAAACGGGGTTGATGGAGATGCTTTGCAAGACAAAATGACTTCTTCCCCATAAACTTTGACCTATTAGAGGATTTGGATAGAGTCCTAAAAGAATACCCGTGGACGTTTGATGAAAGACTAGTTGTTCTCCTCATGTGGCACCCTGAATCTAACTTTGAACAAGATCGACTATCAGCAATGTCTATCTGGCCGGCTTCCTTGGCTCCCCCTCCCCCTCGTGTTATGGAGCTCTTCATTTATTATGAAGATGGAGAGCCTAGTTGGAACTCCTATCAGCACTGACGTTGGCACAACCAAAAGACAAAGGTTGAAATATGTCCGAATTTTTGTTGAAATCAAAGTTATTTATAAGTTACCAAAGAGTAAGGCTTGTGCTAACGAGTAGGGATATTGTTAGACTAGGAAGTGGAGTATGAGTGGGTTTCCCATGCCTACTCAAAATGTAACATCTTCGGACATCTCGCAAGCCTCTGTACCCAACAGAGGACCACAAATAATATGGTGGTCAACCCAGCACAGAAGGAGTGTAGGACCTGGAAAGAGCCTAGGGACCTTCCTATGAAGGACATGGCTCAGGAATCTTCTGAATATTAGCTATATCCCTATGTGGAAGTTACTATAGAGAAATATATGTCTCTCCTAGGAAAAAGAGCAAGTGTGGTGTTGGACATTGAAAGGAGATGAATATGTCCCCGAAAATTGTGATATACTCATCTAGGGAATGGATGGTACCTCACCATCTGACGTTGCTCAGAACATACCACAAGAAAGTATTGTACCTTAGGTTGTTCATATTGACCCCCTATAGGTTAGGACACTTTATCTACTCTTGCCAGCAAGAATAATCCCAATATAATCCAAAATTCATGCATGACAATGAGCATATGATAGAGTCCAAGATCCATGATGAATATGGAAGTCCAATCCAAATTCCAATGTTCGACCAAAGCGGGCCCATAATCCACAATAGGTTTCAAATCCGTTAAATCCATAAATTTTAATTTTAATATAAAAATAAGGATTTAGAACAACGTTACGAGTCCATTTGTGTTGTCGAAATCGTGTTTTGAAAAAAGAACAAAAAATTAAATGTCGTTTGAGATCAAGATTTGATAGTTATCAGAAGTTTACTTTTTACCAACTTTGGGCTTGTGAATGAACAGTCAAAAAGAACAATTGATGGTTCAAACTCAAGGATATGATAAAAAAAAAAAAATATATAAGTAGGAGAAAATCTCAAACCAATCCAATGGTTGGATTTTTCAGAATTAAAACACAAAGTTGCAAACAAAATTGTTTTCAGACAGAAGAGTTTCAGTGAGCAGAATATAAGTTTTTACAGTTTTTGGAGAACAGTACAAGTACACAAATGATTCATTTTAGGATTCAAATATCCAGAATGTTGTAGAGATTTAAGAAGATGTTCAACATTAAAAACTGTGTCAAAATTTGACGGTTTTATCTCTAGAAAATCGAGCCCAAAGTGACCCCTAAAAAAGTTTCAGAATGAATCATTATGATTCAGTTTGTGAGGCCCACTTTGCCCTCAAATTCAATAGACAAAACACATGGCTAAGTCATGAAACCTTAGCGATCTGGTTAAGAAAAAAAATTAAGATTTCAGTACTTTGATTTAATTAGAAATCCAATGATTATAGAGGAAAACATCACATCACAAAGTTGGCAAAAATACTTACCGACTTTGGAAAATATCCTGTGATAAATAAGTGTTTCATTATGCCAACTTTTTTTTTCGTAATTTACACCTATCTTTGATGGAATTTAGTCTCATGACATCTATACAAGTTTGAAAGACAACATAACTAGGATTACGACCAAATAACTGGATCTAGAAAATATAAACCACATGAAAAGTTGAGCAAGTACAGAATTTCCAAAAACTTACTTTTCTGCATTTAGTCCATAACATGTTGCGAAGGACCATCCTCAAGTTCAAATTTACAAGATCAAATGATCACCATGACCATTGAAATCATACCATGATGATAAAGAACCTAATCGAGTTCGAAATGATTTGTGTGGATAAATAAATTATGAATTATACAAAAAATCACACATATTCAAAGTTGACAAATACTACTAATATAAAACACTTCAAATTGAACAGTTTTAGTACTCAAATTCAAATGTGGATTAGATTCACAAAAAACTCATTAAATCGAATGAAACTAGAAACTATGAATAATGTAGTGCCCTGATCCCGTTGCGGAGCACGGATCAGGCTAGCGGCCGAATGGCCGAGTCAGATGATATTGGAAAAACTTTACCAGGATCGCGGAATAATGAATTGAGATCATTTCTTCGTTATGGATTGGACTCTTTTGAAATGATGCCCAAGATATAGTGGCACGTGTCTTGGGGGAAGAGTTCTATATAAGAGTCGCTTGCCCCGAGATTGTAGCCCTGCTGGTTTTCGATGTCGTTTGTGCTGTTGACTTTTGTGTACGTTTTCGTCATTATTTTCGATGAATGTTTTCATGGATTTACTTTCACTGTCTGCGCATTCATAACGAATCACTGAAAGAAAGAAGAAGAAGTATGCTGACCAGACGTTGGTGCCAATGCAGGTGCTAACGCAGTGAACCGAGCTTGATGTTGCATGGAAGATCACTTTCTCTCGGCAATTCACCAACAAGTGAGTGGCTTTGATCCTTCGACGATCCTTAATCTTTACGTATAACAAAGGCAAACTTGTTATTGTGTTCAGTGCTTAACAAAAGATACCAAGTAATAACTCAGAAAAGATAATGAAAGATAAATTATCGCATGGCTAGGCTTATGTTACAAATCAAATGATGTCTTGTATGCTGCGATATAAATTATTGAACAGGTATGCAAAGTCCCAAACACTGGGCGGTAAGTATATCGGACTTCGGTTCGAAAGAATGGTAACATAAATGAATAGTCCCTTGGTTGGATAAACGAATATGCAAGCCTATGGCTCAAAGCAAGATGGTAAGATGGTAAGACGGCAAGTTGGCAGGATGAAATAAGAACTACGACTTACGTATAGAAGATGTTATTATCATGCATGTTATGTCTCTTATTAGTTAAGTTGTATTACGTGCATGGTCATGGATAACTGTGCACAAGATAGTTCCCAGAACGGTAGTTCGATGCCACAGACTCGATTCGTCCTAGGGGGAACAAGGATTGGTGCCGACGTACTGGCATCGATTTGCAGGACCTTCAGTGGGACTAGCTACCCGCACTGCAAGGGGTACCGTATACCTGGAATACGGTCCAAGATGGCGTGTTGCCAGACTTCATATAGACAGGTGTCATAGCTAACAATATCTTATGCAGGCAAGAGTAAGTGTTATTCATAAATATACAAGGATGGCTATCGACCGTGGGTAAGATTCACCAAATTGGTGAATGATATGAATTGTTTATGTTAGAACAATATAAATTGCTTATGTTTCTAACTTCAATGTGTGCTTCTTATGTTTCCTCTTAAATATGAATTTTTAATGGACCCTAAGGTAAGATAGAAAGATCACAAATTAATAGTGTACATTCACATAATTTACTACTGTTGATTTATGGTAAGATTGGTTACGGCTGCTCACCAGTACATATGTGGCAATGTACTGACCCTCGTCCCCACAGGTGCCAAAAATCTAGTGGATAATCTTAGACGCTGAAGGCTTGTTGTCCGACTCTTTAGAAGCTTCATACTTCCTTGAAGTTTCCACTTGAAGAAGAAGGCATTTTGCTGAAGGTAGTTATTGCCGCATTATTAATAAAGAAATATGATGTATGGAACAAGTTGTATCTCATTTCAATATTTCTTTAAGTTGTAGCCAAGTTTGGCATTTCATCTCGGTTGTTTGATAGCCTTATGTTTTCTATTAAAAGATATCAATAAAGAGCTTATTTCAGATCATATCTGTGTTGTCTAGCTTCTTTGTGAACTTGCTGCAAATCTCTATTCAAAATGTCTCTTTTAAAAAGAAACACGAGCACGCCTTGTACAAGTACAATTCCAGACTTGTACGGTATCACGCCTTAGCGAGGACAAACGATTCGGCGTGAATCAAAGCGAAGGCGAACGATTCCCCGAATCGGGACGTGACAGTTTGGTATCACAGCACGACTTTGCTTCCTTGAGAATATTTTGGTTTTAAGATCTCAAAAATGACACAAGCTTTATTGCTTCTTTGAAAAACTTTTATTTTAAATGTCCCAAAATGAGATGTTCCATACAATAAGTCCATAAATATTTTATGAGAATATCAAACTTCTCTGTGTTACAGAGATGACGAAGGCGGGTACCACAAATAATGCAGATAGCTCGAGGGCGGTAGCCTCATCCAACCCGATGGAGAGGATGTTGGCTATGATGGAGAGCCAGCAGAGGCAAAACGCAAAGTAATTTGAAGCCCAACAAAAGCAGCTAGATACCTTGCAACAGTTGGTTCGATCAGTAGTGAACAGTGGGGCTCAAGGCACTCCAGTCTCAAGGGAGAGCGATATTGTGGAGGCAGAAGGACCCCAGGCGGCTAAGAAAACAACCGCCATGACTGACATCACTAAGTTCAAGAAAATCTGTAACAAGTCATTCAAAGGGACGGAGGAAGCCACCATCGCTATGGATTGGCTAGTGAAAGTCGAAGACCATCTGGAAGCTTTGGGCATTACTAGATCCAAGAGGGTATCGTGTGCGAAACTACTGTGGTTTTCAATGCACATTACTGATGGCAAAGTTAGAAAAGGATCCTTGTGGGAGCGAACGGAACAACAAAAAATTACTTGGTAAATGTTCCGGAAGGCCTTTCTTGCTCAGTATTTCTTTTCGAATGAGCATCGAATGAAGGAATTAGAGTTCCAAAAGCTTGAACAGGGAAACTTGACGGTGAAACAGTATGAGGCAAAATTCTTAAGACTGTCTCAGTATGCCATTACGAAGTTTACTGATGAAGCGTCTAAGGCTCGTCGGTTTGAGCAGGGCTTGAGGCCTGCTCTGAAGGCTCAAGTTGTGGTCCAGATGTAACCCCGCTTTTTTGAATTTTTGAAATTTTGTATTTTCTGGGATTTTCTAATTTAGCCATATTTTATTTTATGGTTTGTTTCTGGAATATTTAATTGATTTACCTATTTTTATAATACAATTTTCTAAATGGGTATTAATTTAGAGCAATTTGAATTTGGGTTTAAAAATTTACTTTCCCTCCAAACTTTTAAATCCTTAATTTTGAATTTTCAAGTTGTTATAACTAACTTAGTGGTGTAGGAGCGTAAAAAAAATGCTTCATAGACTGAGTCAAAGAGATAGAGCTTTACACTCAAAATGAGTTGTTTTACGCCAGGGACAAGTCAACTACTTTACGCCAGGGACAAGTCAACTACTTTACGCCAGGGACAGATCAGCTACTTTACGCCAGGGACAGATCAGCTACTTTACACCAGGGACACGCCGACCACTTTACGCCAAAGACAGGTTATCAAATCATGCATTTAATGTAAAGTGATAATGGGTCTGACATAAAGATTTACTGACAGCGTATAACACAGAATTCGAAGGGATTTATTTTACACAGAAACCAATATTGTCGTTTAGTATGTGGACTGAGCTATTTTACGCTCACAAGATGGCTTCTTTTACGCATGAATACTATATGAGCTTTTTACGCTCAAAGTTGACGTGTGCATAAAGTTTATTTGGGCTACTTTTATGCTCAAGGTTGTTTTATCAACCACTTTACGCGAGAATTCCATTTTAGGGCTATTTTACGCCTAGTCTACTACTTTACGCTCAGAGTATATTTTGGGTTGTTTTTACGCCCGATCCTTCCTGACTACTTTGGAACGTGGTTTGCCTACGTGGCTTTCATGCCACATATCTCGAAGAACGTGTGTACGTGTATCCTATTCTTATTGAGATAATGGGACACGTGTCAACATATCTAGAGGATGACTTTGGTTATGGGTGGCAGTTACTAGCGTAAAGACAAGACTTTGCTGATTTTTACGCACAAAAAGCCAAGTCTATAAATAGACTTACTTTTTTATATGAGACACACAGGGAGAGACAGAGGAGAATACATATAGATCAGAGCCCAGAAACTTTGATTTTTTAGAGCATTCTTCTTCAACCTTTCTTCCAGAACAGAGTGAAGCAAAGCAGGAAAGCATTCGACCTCGCCATCAGTGCCCAAGTGCGTCGATACCTTTCTGGTGACTTAGTTCTTCCAGTTGTTCATCTTCTAGCAGTAATCTTCATCATCATCGTATGGTCCAAGGAACAAAGTGATCGCCTTCAGATCAGACTTCCATAGCAATACTTTCCAGATCAATTTTGTACTTTTTTGTACTCTTTCAAGTTTTATTTTCAAAAGCCAATTTTTAGGTATTTTGTTAAGTGAAACAAAATGGCGACTCTGCTGGGGACGACCTTCTCCTCTGATAAGGAGGCAATTGCTCAATACGATGATGTGTGAATTGGATCGACAAAGAAGACCTTGGTTGTGCACTTCGACCAGACTGCCTACAAAGAAATGCTCCGGACTGGGGGTAGCACTCGCTGCTCCAATGTTCAGAAATTACAGAAGGCGCAAAAAGTTTGGGTTCCCAAATCCAAGGCATCCTCGGATCTCCTTACTGTCTCTGCAGGCAAAGGAATCCTTCCTACCCCTGTTGTAGAGGCTCCCATCTGTGATGAGGTAGTCTCTACTTCGGTGATACGCCATGCGCATAAAAACAAGTCTCCCGTTTGTAACGTGGCAGACTCTCCGGTGTTACGTTCTGGGCGTAAAAATCAGGTTTTGCGCCCTGGGCGTAAAAATCAGGTTTTATGTCCTGGGCGTAAAAACATGTCTCCCGTCTGTGACGTGGCAAACTCCAATGCCTTACGTTCTGAGCATAACATGTCTCCCATCTGTGACGTGGTAGACACACAAAATTTACGTTCTACACGTAAAGGAAAATCTTCCGTTTATGACGTGGCAGATACTCATGTTTTGCGCTCTATGCGTAAAGGTAAATCTTCTGTCTGTGACAGTGTAGATAAAATTCATAATGATGCTTCTGCATCTAAAGTGAATGTACCTGCACGCATGAAGCATAAAAACATAGTTGGTAAAACTTCTGTTTTCAACCAACAACCTTCTTATACTGCTGTACGCAAGGTACCAAACTTATAAATTACACGCAATGAAGATGGAGTCTTTCGTGCTAAAAAATCTCAGGATTTACGTGCGCAACTCCAAGCACGTAAAAATGTACAGTTTGGTTCTGCGAATGCAGCCAATAATCTTCTTTATACACAAGGGACTAAACGTTTTTCTACCCCAAATGTTATAAAGAAGACTACTCCATCTACTCATTCTGATTTACGTGAATTGCTAATGCAAAAGCGTAAAAATAGACAATCTCCCGTGACACTCCCCCAAGAAAATCACCATTGTGAGTGTCACCAGATTGTAATTAAATGTTTTTGTTCGGCTTCTAAACGATCAGTTTTTGACCGGTTAAGTTTTAATGCGCCTCAACAACAAGATGATGACCAAGAACATGAGTTGTCATATACATCAGTCAACATGGCATCTCATACCAACAGAAGACGACATCCTAGACGAAACACATCCCAAACTCCAGGTCAACAACAATTCAACAGACTTCTTGATTCCTTTGAAGGAGTATATCAGAATACTCGATCAAGAAGACAATGACAGTTGCAGACTTCTGATTCAGAAGCTGGGGGTACTCAATCTTTTGAATCCGAAACTGATAGTTTCGATTCATACCTCTATACTAATCCCTCTGTATCTTCAAGAGAGGTTGAATCCTACGCTATTGGAGATGAACCAGAGACGTTATCTGCTAATACAGAACAACGTCTCACTGCCGTTGAGCAATCACTGAAAGACATGCTTAACATGATGCAAAGCATGCACCAGATAATAACGGCTCAACAAACTGCTCAACTGGCAATAGTAACACCGGTGCAGGTAGCAGCACAAACTCAAGATAGTCAAGGGGCTGATATACCTTTGAATATTCAAGAGCCTGCTGTTAATCAAAATTCTGCATCTCCAAATCCCATCATTCCAGAAGATGTACCATCTCCAGTGGGGGTTACGGTACATCCAACAACCATTCAATCAAATGTGCTTCCTCAAACCAGTGAAGCTATTCAAGCAGTGCGTGAGCTCAAAGCACAGTTTGAAGTTTTGAAGCACAAGGATCAGCTCTAGAGGTTAGGAATTAAGCAACCTTATCCTCCTCATTGGAATGATGTACCCTTTCCACCGAAATTTAAGCCACAATCAATGGTATTGTTTGATGGAAAGGCTTCTCCTAGTCAGTATATCAATTACTTTAATATTATGACTGTACATCTACAGAAAAATGATACTCTTCTCACTCGAGTGTTCATTGGGTGCTTGACGGGTTCAGTTTACGACTGGTATCGTAGTTTACTCGACAATTGTATTTCGTCTTTTGACGAATTTAAGGCAATGTTTCTCTTCCGCTTCTATGAAGGAGGTATGGACATGAACATGTCCTCCTTAATAGAAATCAAACAAAAGGAGAAAGAAGATACTCGGACGTTCATTGAACGTTTCCGACAGGCGACTCTAAAGATGCCTCCTGGTATGCCAGATTCAGCGTTAATTGATACATGCAAGATGAATCTGCGACCATCCATTGCTGTCTTCACGGGTTCCTAATTCACAGATTGGGCTTCGTTTATTATAGCAGCAGTTTCTGTCGAGACCAATGGTAGGTTGGCTCGTGAACATGGGATGATTTTTGCCTCAGAGGATAAAGGAAAGAAAGGTAATCCTGGTAATAATTCTGGCAATCGTAATGCAAAAGGAAAGGACACCCTTATGGTTAATCTTTCCAAAAACAAAACGACACCGAATAATCAGGAGTCTTCTAAGCCAAAAGAAGAATATTCTTTTGACAAGAGTGATATCCCAGGGATATTCCAATGTCTGGTAAAGAGTGGCACTCCAGATCCCGGAGCCAAAGAGGCCTAATGAGGTGAATCTGACTGACAATCGCAAATATTGTATCTATCACAGATACATCAATCATCCTACCATGGCTTGTTATGTCCTAAAGAAGAAAATCCAAGAGCTGATTAATGCCAATGTCATCTCTTTAACTAACGATGAGCATACGGTCACAACCAATATGGTTTCTCTTCAATTCAGAGATTTTCCTTCTCAATAAATACCAGATGGAATTGTCCCAATTCCTAAGGCGATGATGAAGATTGTGAATATCCTGCCTGCCAGGAAAGAAAATAAAGGATTGTTGCCTCTTACATTAAAGAATGGTGAAATTATGTGGGTACATCCTGACTTAGTACCTGAAATGGAAGATGAAGGTAAAACTTCAAAATCCAAGAAAGGTAATAAAGTCAAAACCTGCAACATGATTTCTCATGTTATTCCAGATCCTGATGATTTGGATCATTTATGGGATGGTATTCCTTTGAAAGATAGACTGAGAGGATTGAGCATATGCCCTCCAAGTCTGGCTCCTCCTACAAAGCTCAAGCTTACTCATCAGCAGTGGCTAGCCATGAATAGTGTTCCCTTATACAGGGCTCAACAAGTCTTCGCTGCTTATGAAAAAGCTCTTGTAGGGATTTTTCCTCGTATCCCGAATCCTTCTCCTCCCGTAGCTACATAGACTTTTATTCCTCATTCTCCTGTAGTTACAGAGATCTCTTCTTCTTCCTCTGTTGAACTACCTGTAAAAGTCCACTGCCCACTCACTTGTATAGTCAGCAATCTGTCCTTCTCATGAAGAAGATGGGTTATGACTTTCAAAAGGTAGAAGGTTTGAATTATGATAAAGGAATACGACTTTCTTTACAAATTCAAAGTCAAAAATCCACTGTTGGATTGGGTTCTGAAGTTCCTCATAACAATCCTCGTAAGAAGAAGGCTATGGAAAGGAAGACTAAATCCTGCAATATGGTACTTCCTTCTTTTGAATCTGAAGAAAAAACCTTTGCTGGTACAAGATCTGGGAAAGAGTACCACAAAGATTATGAAGGATCCTCCAAAGAAGCAGAGAATGTTGAAACACCACCAACTCAACCGTCTCCTGTTCCTGCTAAACCATCTGTGGTTGAAAAGGGGAAACAGAGAGCAGTACGCTTTGAAGTCCCGTTGAAGTCTGCTTCCAGTCAGGGGGTGGTGATGAAATCCTATAAATTTGATATTCTAGCCCAGTTAGCCAATACTCCGGCTAGACTATCTATCTTCGAGTTGCTTCGCCTTTCTAAAGAAAATCGTGAAACCATGAGTAAAACTTTGCTGCAAGCTGACTCCTGCTTAGCTCAACTCAAGACTCCTGATAATATACCAGTGTCATGCCCACAATGTCATAGTGTGATGGAGGTAATTCCTAATATTACCTTTACACAAGAAGATATACTGTTGAAGCATAACAAGCATGACAGGCCTTTGTGCTATACTGGGTATATTGAATCCACTGAAGTTGACAGGATTTATATTGATCCTGGGTCTTCCATTAGCATAATTCTTCAAAGTATGCTAAGACCGTTGAGGATTCCTACTAGTGACTTGACTTACACTAGTACCACAATCGTTGGTTTCAACTCTGGAAAGAGTAAACCATTGGGGAAGATCCGTCTGAAAATCCAGATTAGTGATCTTCGAACGATGGCAACATTCTATGTTATTAATTCAGACGTATCCTACAACATCCTTCTTAGAAGACTGTGGTTACATGAGCATAACATCGTGCCTTCAACTCTCTACCAATGCTTCAAGTACGTGGATTCCCAAGGGGTTGTGAAGACTGAGTTTGCTAATATCAATCCTTTCAAGGGTGTCGAAGCCTATTTTTCTGATTCAATGCTCTACAAATAAGAGCATGTGAAAGAGATATCAGACATAGCTGAAGATCGATCATCTGCCGAAGATCAGTCTATTAATGAAGATCCGCCAGAAGAGCAACCTTTGAAGATCAAAGTCAAAGGGCGAATCCAACCCCAACCTGTCAACAATCAACCTCTGATGATCAAGGTCAAAGGAAGAACTTAAGCTTCATCTGAGGAATCAGTGAATGTTCTTGCTAAAAGCCAAGTTCAACCTCTTGTGATCAAGGTTAAAGGGCGTACTTCTCGTACGAATGATCCAGAACCACCATTGATCGTCAATCTTGGCAAGTATACGCAAAAGACGGATGATGGTCCATTAGTGATTAATCCGAAGCGTAGCAGTCAAATTATAAATGATGTAAATATTGATCATTCTGTACTTTCTAATATCAATGAAGATTTCTTTTTTGAGTATATGACTGTTAAATTTGTTGAAAGAATGACTTTATCTTCTGATAATCAAAGTTATCAGTATAAAGATGGCATAGACACAGAGGAAACCTTATACATTGACCACAAGGAAAATTCCTTTCCTCTTCATATCGATGTTGGATCTTATGCTCAAAGGTTCCTAACATCTTCTCCCTATCTTCTTTCTGTAGTCGCTCCATCGTAAGCTTGTGTAACTTATAGACGTCATGAAAAATCTTATTTTGTGATTCCGTTTGATAAAAAAAACAAGCACCAAATTATGTTTAGCCTGGCTAGAAATATCCCTGATGCTCAGACAGATGATCTGAGAGATAAAATAAAAGAAGAATCCGAATTAACAAATATAGTCAACAATCTCTCAAGATTATCCAGAATATGGGATATGATTTGAAGACTATGCAAGGTCTCAATCAAGGCAAGGGTAGACGATTACCATTAAGTGGTGATCCGTTTTATCAGAAAACTCGTCATGGGTTGGGATATGATCCGTCCCACATGTTTAATGACGATATACAAGAAAAATTCTCTTCTAGCTCTTCACAATCATCAGATTCGGAAGAAATCCAATTCATCGAATCTGATACGTCTCACTCCTTATATGTTAGAGGAGGTTATTATGATGAATCTGAACAAATATTCTCAGTAAACATGGTTCAAACTGATGGTGAATCTGAACCATTTGAGAATGATCCTTGGGCTCAACAGATGGACACTCAATGGAAACTTCGTTTTGAACATCGACAGCCACCTACAAAGGATGCGATTGTCCAGATTGATGTTGGAGATGGAACTACGTCTAAACCAATATTCATCAGTAAAAACCTTTCTGAAGATGATAATGAAGAGTTGATAAAACTGATCAAAGAATATATTGATATTTTTGTATAGAGTTATGAGGATATGCCAGGTCTAGATCCTAAAGTTGCTACTCATAAACTCAATATTCTTCCTAATGCCAAGCCTATAAAACAACAGCAACGATATTTTCGACCAGATATGATAGATGCAATTGAGGCAAAAGTCAAAAAGATGATTACATGTGGCTTTGTTCGTGAAGAACAACACCCGGATTGGGTTGCCAACATTGTTCCTGTTATGAAAAAGAATGGAAAAGTCCGAGTTTGTATAGATTTTCGAGATCTTAATGCAGCTTGTCCAAAGGATGAATTTCCATTTCCGATTATCGATGCCATGATAGACAATACATGTGGTTTTGAACGTATGTCTTTCATGGATGGATTCTCAGGATATAATCAAATTAAGATGCATCCAGAAGATGAGAAGCATACTGCTTTTCGTACACCCCTTGGGGTTTACTGCTATACGGTTATGCCGTTTGGTCTTAAAAACGCCGGTGCCACGTATCAACGGGCTATGAGCAACATCTTTCAAGAACATCTACGGAAGACAGTTGAATGTTACGTAGATGACATTGCTGTTAAGAGTCGATCAAAAGATAATTACATTCAAGACTTGAAGACAGTATTTGAATTGATGTGTCAACATCAATTGAAAATGAACCCTACTAAGTCTTTTTTAGGGGTTTTCAGTGGCAAGTTTTTAGGATTTGTCATTACTTCTCAGGGTATCCATGTTGATCCTGATAAGGTTAAAGCAATTCTTGAAATGCGTCCTCCTCGTAATCTGAAAGAACTCCGTGGCTTTCAGGGTCGCATTGCTTATATCAGGAGATTTATATCTAATCTCTCTGGGAGATGTCAACCTTTCTCCCATCTATTAAAGAAGGGTGTATCATTTGTTTGGGATGAAGCATGTCAGAAAGCCTTCAATGACATCAAGCAATACCTTACAAATCTACCTGTTCTGGTACCTCCAGTGGTAGGAAGACCATTTTTGCTATATGTTCGAGCTTTGGATCATTCACTTGGTGCTCTTCTTGCACAAAAAAGTGATATGGGGCATGAACAAGCAATTTATTATCTTAGCCGAATGATGGTCGGAGCTGAACACAGGTATACTCCTGTAGAAAAGGAATGTCTGTCCTTGGTTTTTGCTGTCCAAAAGACAATACATTATGTGACAGGACAGACTATTCGTGTTATCTCCAGAATAAATCCCATTCGGGTATTAATAAGAAAACCGAGAATTCTTAACTCTAGGTTAGCTACCTGGGCGATGTTGCTCACTCCTTATGACATGGTTTATGTACCTCAAAAATCAGTAAAGGGTCAAGCATTAGCTGATTTCTTAGCTGCTCACCCTATACCTGAAACATCGAAGTTATATGAGGACATTCCAGATGAAGTCGTGGATTGCAACATGACTTTGAAGGATGACATATGGCAATTATATTTTGATGGAGCATCACGGGTTGGACCTAAAGGTAATATTGTATCTGGAGTAGGAATCATTTTGGTTTCTCCTGATAAAATGGTCATATACCATGCCTACTCTCTCAATGAGCCATGCTCTAACAATGTAGCAGAATATAATACTTTGCTGATTGGTCTCCAAGTAGCAAAACAATTGGATATTGAGTTCCTAGAAGCTTATGGAGATTCTCAACTAATTGTTAATCAAGTTAGAGCAACTTATGAAGTCAGAAATCCTGATCTCATCCCTTATCATCAAGTGGTAATCGAGTTGATCTTTTTATTCAAAGGATTTTTCATCGAATTTGTACCACGTTCTCAGAATATGAAAGCTGATGCTCTTGCTAGCTTAGCTGCAGACTTGGCTGTCCCAATTGGAAGACAAAATATAATTACTTTGTTGGACCGAGACTTATTCTGTGTCAAGAATAATCTGTATATTGAACAGAGTTATACTACAGAGTCAAATTTCCAGCAGAAGGATTGGAGAAGTCCATTTATTGATTATGCGGTTCATGGGATTTTACCTGAAGATCCAAAAGAAGCTGCGTCAATCAAGAGACGATCATTTCGATTTTACTATGATTCGTCTTTACATATGTTATATCGTCGTTCATATGATGGACTCTTGTTGTGCTGTCTCTCAGAAAGTGAAGCTAAACAGACACTCCGTGAGGCTCATGATGGTGTCTGTGGTGCTCATCAACCAGGTCTGAAGTTACAAGATCTCAAAGAATGGGGTATTATTGGCCTTCCATGATAGCAGATGCTGTGGATTACGCCAGAAGGTGTAAAGCATGTCAGATTCATGCTGACTTTATCCACCAACCTTCTGAATTTCTACATCCTACAGCAGCTTTTTGGCCCTTCGAAGCTTGGATATGGATATCATTGGTCCGATTAACCCTCCTTCTGTTAAGGGACATCGGTTTATATTGGCTATAACCGATTACTTTTCCAAGTGGGCAGAAGCAGTTCCCCTTACTGAAGTGAAAACATCTAATGTGATCAGCTTCATCAAACACCATGTCATTTATCGTTTTGGGATTCTTCGACGGATAATTCATGACAATGGACCACAATTTGCCAGTCAGGCATTTTATCGGTTCTGTGATAAGAATCGAATTCAAAATCTGGCTTCTACGGCTTATAATCCAGCTGCTAATGGTTTAGCCGAAGCTTTCAACAAGACGATCATTAAACTTCTCAAAAAGTTTGTCTCTTCTAATAAACGTGATTGGAATAAGAAACTTGGAGAATGTTTATGGGCTTATCGAACAACAGTCCGAACTCCTACTGGTTTTACACCATTCTCACTGGTTTATGGATGTGAGGCTGTCCTTCCATTGGAAATCCAGATTCTATCTCTTCGAATAGCCATCGCTAATGAGCTAACTATAGAGAATAATGATCGCTTACGACTCCAAGAACTTGAAGGATTGGACGAAAAGCGTCTTCAAGCACAACAGCATATTGAGCTATATCAAGCCCGTATATCTCGAACTTTCAATCGTAAAGTTAAAGAGAAGATATTCAAGGTTGGCGAGCTGGTATTAGCTGTTCGAAGACCGATGGTGATGACTCACAAAAGCAAAGGGAAATTTCAAGCAAAATGGAAAGGTCCTTATGTAATAGAGACCGTGTTTTCCAATGGCGCCTATCGGTTATCCAAGTCCAATAGAGATCTACTCATGATGCCGATCAATGGCAAATTTCTTAAAAAGTACTATGTATAAAAAAAAGACAGAATAAAAATAAAATTTCTTTTCTTATTATTTTGTTCTGAACAAAGGATTAAGGACGAGGACCACTGCCTTCCTTATTAAATACATAGTCGGCCAATGCATCGAAGGCATCGTTGCCTGAATTCACAAAAAACTTGCAGGTGGCCATCCTAAGCACCTCTTTCTCAGGAGTTTTCCCTGGCTCTGCTAAGAAAGCGAGGATGTCTTGTGGTGGCTTGGGAGTAGAAGAGCCTTCGCTTATTTTGGTTGGGCCTGACACAATTGGCTCAACGGAGCGCGTCTCGATGACGTCCTCAACCTTCATGGAGACTTCATTCTTTTGCTGCACGTCCTTAGAAGACATTTTCAATAGAGGAATGGAAACAAGAATGAATCTTTACAAAGAGTTCTCATCTATTTATAGGGGAAAGCTATTAATAGATTGGTCTTGGAAATTGAAACAACTTGTCATTCCCGAAAAGACCTGTTCATTTATTACGGCAGATTCATTCATTTAATTGTAGAATTGAATTGACCTTTTGTTTTCCAAAAGAAATGCTGGTTCATTCATTCTTTCATTGATATTGGCATATATCCTTAATGACATCTGTTTTCTTATTCCCCAGCTACCAATGTTTGGTTAAGCTGATTATTTGTCTCTTTAGAGAGAAATTTTAATCTTCTATCTTATCAGTTGATTAAAAAGTTGGACTCATTATTTATCATGTTCATTTGACCTCTGAATAAATATTATATATGCTTGTATTTTCTATCTATCATGTTCATTTGACCTCTGAATAGATATTAATCTATTTTTCTTTGAGTTATTATGATCTGTCATGTCCATATTACCTCTGATAGTATTGTATACTCTAAACAAGAAAACGAGATTTTATTATCTTTCATGTCTATATTACCTCTGGATAGATACAATTTATTGAGTTTCAAAGACTTATCATGTCCATATTACCTCTGATAAGTATTTGCTATCTCATGCCTATTATTTAATTGCAAAATAAATGATAGGATCACAAAACAAATATTTTATTCATTTTTTGGATAAGATAAAAGGTTACAAAAGCTCCTTATTTTCCTAAGGTGGAGCAGAAACATCTTGAAGTAATTTTTGCAGTTCTTCCAGGCGCCTATCACGAGAGCTCAATACTTTCTTAGTCGCTTCAGCATGTCGAGCTTCGGTAGTGCAAAGATTATAAAGTCCAGCGAAGCTAATTATCAGATTATCCTTGGCTTCATCAAGAGTCTTGATAGTTGATTCGACTCCGTAGGCCTGTTCTTCTAAAGTAGAGCCCTGAGCAAGGTGCTGATTCCTAGCAGCGATCATCTGTTCCCTCTCTGCCTTTAACCGAGCCAATTCAGCCTCTACTTCTTGAATTTTATCATTCTGATGCTGAATCTCCTGGTTTAAGGTATCATAGGCTGCTCTATGACCATCCAGCTTGGGCTGTATTCCAGCTAAAAAGGCTTTCTCTTTGGCAACCTTTATACTATAATTATGGAGAGCTTCATTATATCTTGTCTCCCGATCAAGAAAATCAGCCGTTAAGGCGTCATACTCTTCTTGTATGAGACTTTCAACAGTCTCACTTGACAACTTAAGGTACTCTCGGATGGGTTGTTCAAGACCCTCCATAATTTTCTCTAATGTTGCTGCTCTCCCCATATCATTGAACATAGCAACGTTCCTGATGGTAAGAGCCATAGACGCTTTCAAGCTCTCATAACTGAGACCCTTATTCAGGACCATCTTGATTAGGGTCGCCAAAGTTTTATAAAAAGTTTTAGTATGAATCTCAACTAGGAGATTCATTTCTATGCTTGAACTTGGCGTCGCGGCAATATCTACTAGATCTCTTCTTTGGAGACTAGGAACAGATGTTGTTGGTGTGACAGCAGATTGAGATGAAGTAATTCTTGTTACTGTTGTCACAGCCATTTGATCCCTAAGAGCTTCAGGGATTGTGTCTTCAACATTTGCAGATATAGTTGCTCTGATAGCAGGCTGAGATGAAGCCATTGTAGTTACTGCTATCATAGTCAACTGGTTCCCAGCAGCTTCGGAATCAATGTCTTCAATATTAGTTACTCCACCCGTTTCTGGAGCTGAAACTACTAGAGTTTCAGTGGCAGTGATGGGTATAGGTGGAATGATGGTGGTGGCGGCTGACTCAGGTTCAGGCATACTCTCCTCTGGAACTTCTACAGAATCAGTAGTAATAGCAGAGGGTGCTATCACAACATTCTCAGTTTCGGTTGGTAAGTTGACTATGCCTCCATCGTCTCCTTTGACTTCTGGCTGTTCAAGCTCTGGAGATACTTCAAGTTCTTTATCGAGGCCAGTTCCTCCCTCAACAGCTGCTTCATGGTCTGCAGTTGGCTTTTCTGCAGCTTGTTCTTTTTTTCGGTCATCAATACGAAAAGATAATTCGGGCCGAGCCTCTGCTTCAACCTCTGTTTCAACCTCTGCTTCAAGCTCTTTCTGTACTTCTGGTTGCTCATCTTCTGGTTGGATTACTTCTACTTCGTCTGAAGAAGAAGCCTATTCATCAGATTTCTCATTTTCCTCATGGATATCTTCTTGAGGAGGAGGAGGAGGAGCCACAGGCTTTGGTGCAATGATGATATCTACAAAATAATAAAATAAGTTAATATACAAAATCATGATACATAATTCCGTATAGGTTTTGTGTAGTACTTGGAATATGTGCGTTTTGGTCAAGGTATGAATCATAATCACCATCCCAGTCATCATCATCAAAGTTGAGAGCTGGCTTGTCTGATGGGATACGGTATCGATCAGCAATGTGTGCAGCAGTAGCATCCTCCGTAACTTGTGCCTTTCGAGGCAAATATAAATGGAGTGAGGAGCTAAGGCATCCTGGAGATAAAAATTTTACAACTTTTGATGCTGCTGCTGGTTGAGGTGTTGAAGAACCTTCTCCCGGATGGACTGAAGGAGAAGCAACAAGTTGGTCCTCTTCGACCGAGATGTCATCTTCTGGAATAAAGGCTTTGGGTTTGGAAGGCCCTTTAGTAGTAGTCTTCTTCTTCTTCTCAGGAGACTTCACTGGAAGAGTGGTAGCTGTAGTCTGCTTTCGTTTACGGGTTTTTTCAATAACTATTGGTCCCGCGGCTATCTCCCCAACTCCCCTAGAAATTACTGTCAGAAATTCATCTATAGCAGAAGTATTGTCTGGTACGTCAGGAGTTATTCTGATGGGTTCTTCAACATTTCCCTCTTGGGCCCATCGCAGACTTCCTTGCATGCTATAAACGTCTTCGAAGAAGCGAATGGATGTAAAAAAACGAGCATACGAGTGAAGTATACGTAGCTCAGTTGTAATAGTGGCTGTAGATATGGTGAATCTAGCACCAGTACATGCAGTACTGAAATATCTCCATACTCGTGCACCGTCAATCAGCTTTCCATAATGATAGAAGCTGGTGGAAGGATTTCCAACGTGAAGTTGGTCATATCCAAACTGGCGAGCGAACCTACTTGGTAGGTAAGGCTCAAACGTGCAGTAATCTTCATTCCTGTACATCAGATGGGAAGGTCTGATGTACGCCAGCCATCGGAAGACAGATCTTGGTAATAAAGCTGATCTATCTACTCTATCTTCAAATTGCACGCCAAGGCAGTCGGCTGGAACTGGTGGCCTTGTGCAGAAGAAGTTTCAGCCGTGAGAGTAATTTAATGCTGCTCGGGTGTCTGCCACCGTTGTAGCTCTCCATGTGGATTTGCTAAATTTTTGGAGAAAAATCCTCGCTTCATCCTTAGGGCCCGGTGGCAGCAAATTACAATTGTGGTGTAGTAACCAACCCATCAGATAGGTGTAGGGTAGCTCCACCCTTGGAAAATTGTCTCGATGAGGAGCATTATTAATCAACTCTTCACCGAAAGTCCGTAGACCTGCATTTATTCGGCATACCATTGCCGACAACAAGTTGATTTTGTTTTTGAATACTAAACGTACCGCTGGCCACAATACGTTGCGGTGAATCCTATCCACGGTACTGATCCCTAGCATGACCCATCTTCGTAGCCATAAGGATAGGAAGCCTGCCAACAAGGCCTTCTTTGACATTTTCTGACTACCCTGCCTCAGGTAGCTTAAAGCCTCAGTCCCTGCAGGGATGTCTCCGGTTTTGGTAGACAGATATTGGTCGCGAGCTTTCTGAGAAGCCATCAACTCTTGGATTATATCTGCAGAAATTATTGAGCAAGGTTTAATGGTTTGAGTTTTGTCTTCTCGAAACCTGCTCTTCTCAGTCTTGGACACTCTATTTTCATGGTAAAATAGATAGGTTGTCCATTTGGTTATGTATGCCAAATGTGACCCAGTTTCGTACATACTGGTACAAATCAGATAATGGCACATAAGTTCTTCATAGACTTGTACCAGTTCAGGGCTCTTCTCTCGAACTTCTGCTAATTCCCGATTAGAAGGAATGTATTCTTCATAAGGGAATTCACCCATCGGCAGCTTCGAAATAAATTGCATCTCATGCAAAGCAAGGCCCATTTCGCCGTGTGGAGTTGCAAAAGTTCCTGTCGAACTCATATACAATTCCAGTAAAGCTAGAAATAAGTTGCTGTTCGGTGGAATGCCATAACTGGTAGAGGCCACCGCTTCATACAGGCCAATATCGTCTAATTCTGTTTTAAAATGCTTCATGACCCAATTACTGATCTGAATCCAGTTACTACTGTAAGGGGTTAGCCACCCTGTCAGCCTAGGGTTGGTCTGAGGATATAAGACTCCTTCCCTTAGAAATTTATTTATGAACATGGGAATTTGTACCGGCTGGATGAGAAGTGAGTCCTCACTCGGTGTAAACCCGGGCAATAGACCAGAAAATGGAATGACACCACCACAGGGAGTGCTAATGTGATAACCCATGTCATTTGCTCTCTCTCTTCTGAAAATGATCCTACCCGGTCTACTATAGCTATTGGGAGTCAAATTCCATAACATTTGACGGTGATGGCTAGCCTGGAAGAAAGCAGATAAAGGGTAATCCCTGTCCATGTCAGGGAGATACATCACCCTTTCTCCAGATATAAATACCCAAGCCTCCTTTTTGGGATGAGTTTGCGATTTGAAATCTATCGCATCCCCGAATAAGAAAGCTGGCTTTAAGAATTGTTGATTGTCCAATGACAGCAACACTTTCCCGTCGATCATGGATAACAACATCCTATCTCCTTGCGTATATATCAGCTGTGCTCTCGCTGCAGGGTATTCGGGGTTGGATTGAGGAAATTTGACCTGAGATAAATCCTCCAGATAGTTCAAGCCCACCATGCCCGCTGATGAGCCAAAAACTTCCTCAAGAGGATGAGCTTGTAAATCTACTGACAAAAGGAAAAAAAAGAGATCAAGTTAGTGAGAAATCTAATTTGAAAGTTTTATGAGTAAAGACATTGACTTTTACGCTTACTAAAATTGATTAAAAATTTTAAAGTGTAGAAAAGGTCTTTATTTTACAAAATTTTTCATTTTACGCTAGCACATGCTAAGTGAGCGTATTTGAAAAATTTTACGCTGGCATGAATATACACGAGCGTAATTCGAATTTTACGCTGACATGTATAACGTGGGCATATTTCTTAAATTTTACGCTGGCATGAATAGACATGAGCGTAATTCGAATTTTACGCTGACACGTATAACGTGGGCGTATTTCTTAAACTTTTTACGCTGACATGTACAACGTGGGCATATTTTGTTATTTCAGTTTCTACGCTAACACGAATGACGTGGGCGTGAAATCTGAAAGTTCGGGTTGTCTTCTTCTTCTCCGATGAATGTTCCGACCAAAAGATAGGGTTTTACTCTTCATAGGTGGAGCTACGGCGGAATTGGGTTGTCGGAGTGGTGTCGATGACCGAATAGGAGTTTGTTCACGGTCGGCCGATGAAGAGTCAACGGCGGGTTTCTTCCCCTTGTTGCTGGCGGTGGTTTTCTTGGGAGCCATCGAGTTAAAGTGAGGGAGATTTCAAAGAAAGGGGGGCAAAGAAATTCAGGATTGCAAAGAGACAAGTAAAGTCCTTATCGAACTCGAAAAGCTCTATTTATAGAGATTTTGAATCGGTTCAAATTCCCAATTTTTACGCCGATTGTTGGAAATCCCTATTTTTACGCCGACTGTTGGATATCCCTATTTTTACGCAAATGACCGTCGGATATCTCGAATTTTACGCTTCTGTTCAAAGTATTTCAAATTTTGAAAATATTTGAAAACTTTGAAGGGGGTCTTGTAGGAGCGTAAAAAAAATGCTTCATAGACTGAGTCAAAGAGATAGAGCTTTACACTCAAAATGAGCTATTTTACGCCAGGGACAAGTCAACTACTTTACGCCAGGGACAAGTCAACTACTTTACGCCAGGGACAGATCAGCTACTTTACGCCAGGGACACGCCGACCACTTCACGCCAAAGACAGGTTGTCAAATCATGCATTTAATGTAAAGTGATAATGGGTCTGACATAAAGATTTACTGACAGCGTATAACACAGAATTCGAAGGGATTTGTTTTACACAGAAACCAATATTGTCGTTTAGTATGTGGACTGAGCTATTTTACGCTCACAAGATGGCTTCTTTTACGCATGAATACTATATGAGCTTTTTACGCTCAAAGTTAACGTGTGCATAAAGTTTATTTGGGCTACTTTTACGCTCAAGGTTGTTTTATCAACCACTTTACGCGAGAAGTCCATTTTAGGGCTATTTTACGCCTAGTCTACTACTTTACGCTCAGAGTATATTTTGGATTATTTTTACGCCCGATCCTTCCTGACTACTTTGGAACGTGGTTTGCCTACGTGGCTTTTATGCCACATATCTCGAAGAACGTGTGTACGTGCATCCTATTCTTATTGAGATAATGGGACATGTGTCAACATATCTAGAGGATGACTTTGGTTATGGGTGGCAGTTACTAGCGTAAAGACAAGACTTTGCTGATTTTTACGCACAAAAAGTCAAGTCTATAAATAGACTTACTTTTTATATGAGACACACAGGGAGAGACAGAGGAGAATACATAGAGATCAGAGCCCAGAAACTTTGTTTTTTTAGAGCATTCTTCTTCAACCTTTCTTCCAGAACATAGTGAAGCAAAGCAGGAAAGCATTCGACCTCGCCATCAGTGCCCAAGTGCGTCGATACCTTTCTGGTGACTTAGTTCTTCCAGTTGTTCATCTTCTAGCAGTGATCTTCATCATCATCGTATGGTCCAAGGAACAAAGTGATCGCCTTCAGATCAGACTTCCATAGCAATACTTCCCAGATCAATTTTGTACTTTTTGTACTCTTTCAAGTTTTATTTTCAAAAGCTGATTTTCAGGCATATTGTTAAGTGAAACAAGTGGTCCCCACGTAAATGTTTAAAAATTTCTAACTGATTTGTTTTAGATCCTGTAATTAGTAAAAGGGGAGGGAATTTTTTGTAAATATCATTTAAGGTGGAGGGGCTTATGTGAAAAACTTCACATTCATTCTTTAAAAACCATTCACTCATTACTGTTTCCTCATCTCTCTCTTCTTAATTCATTAAGAACAGAGCTCGAGTAGAGCTGTTCTTCCCCAACCTCCTCCTTCTTCCCTTCTCAATCTGAACCCTAACCCTAATTTCTCATGGAGAACCGGCTATGGCGACGACGAGGCGGGTCTTCTCTGACGTGCGGCTTGTTCTCCACCGCAGCTAAGGAGTCGGGTTCTGGCAGTACACCACCGCGATGCACGCCCATACCTCCTCGGCGGCACTTCTCCATCTCTCCGGTGGTTTTTTCCATCTCGTCGACTGCGGGATTTTCTTCGGTAACATTTGTCTTCTCCGACGGCATCACGATGCGGGAATATGTCGATAAACTGGTGAGTCCACTTGATCGTCATCTTCTATCCTTCATTAATTCCCAATTTTATTCGATATATTCATTTTGATCTGGATTTTCTAGATCGAATAAGTTCGATTCAGCCAATTAATCGGATCGATTGAAATCTCCTACTCGTTCTTGGCTTGCTCGATCATAGATTCTGCGAACATCGAAACGATGGTGAGTTTGATTTCGTTTATTCTCTGATCTGAATTTTTTTTTCTTTCACACTAATCTTGATGATCGATCGACGTTGGTTTTCTTTCTTGGCTGGAGCTTGCACAGGACACTCGATCAGGACGGTATTGATCAATTGGGAAGTGGCAAGGATTCAAAATTTTGTAATCAATTCAGAGCTTTCGAAATTCAACTGGACTCGTAAGGACGTGTCCTGTTGTGTCTCCAATCCTGGATCTGACCTCTATTACTCAGGTATTACTTAATTTTTCTTAATTATTAGAGATCTATTGTTCGAACCTAGATTTAACATGAGTACTGGACAGGATCGGTTGTAGGAATTATGGATTAGCTCGCGTTCGGTTTGATTGTATCCAGCGTATTCGTGTCCAACATGTCCATGATCAGTGTGAGCCGTGTCCAGGTATGGAGTGTCGAGCTAGGACTGAACAACTGAAGTATAGCATAGCAGGAAGCAGCAGAGATTTAAATTGTGTACTATTTTTTGTATAGTGAAGAGCTGGGGGTTTTTGTATAATTTCTGGTGCTTTGTGTCCCTAATTTTCTAAATTGTGTACCAACTCTTGCTGAGTTATGTGTATAATTGTTTAGACTTGGTATTTAGTTGTTGGAAGGGGTTGGTTGTGTGTGCTTTCAAGATTTTGGTCTGTACACATGGTTGGTCTTTGGGTCTGTTCTATTTGTATACATGTTGGGGGAAATTATAGTTGTGTTCAAGCAGTACTAGGCTTTGGAATGGATTTTCGAGTTCAAAGAATTTCTTGGCTGACATGTGCTCGTGAGGATAATTCATGTCTCAAATAAATTGATGTGTTGGGTTGAACCTGGATAGCAAACTGGTAAGAGGAATCTGGGGCTAGACCTAGCAGGCCAGACCTATGGTGGAAACTATGAGTTTTACTTTGATGGGTTGGGTTGATGTTGGTTGGTACAGATGTTGTTGCATTCGTAAGAAGAGGATTGGATTATGTTTTGAAGAGTTAATTCCAAATTCAGTTGTCATATATATAGGAATGGGCTAGACTTGACGATTAGGGCTGATATGGTTAATATTACTGCTAGAATAATTATTGCCAAGAAATATCATTTAATATTGTTATTACTTCTCTCGTATACAAACAAGCAGTCATATTTTAATTACATATAATAACAGTCCTTTTTATTAGCAATTATTTGATAGTTATATTTTAGTTACTATTTTCATATTGATAGTAGTATAAATAAATGGCTAAGTAGTTATATCTATCTAGTAACAATATTTTGTTCTATTAAGTCATATAGCGTATTTTTCTATAAAGATTTTGTTATAATAACTATAGTTATTTTGCTAAGTATATTTCTTACCCATAAACGCATTTGTGAGTAAAACTATAGTACTCTAAATTATTATTGATAAATAGAAATGGTATTATTAGTTAGTTTATAAATATTTAGATAACTAGTACTTGTGGTTAGCTAGCATATATAAATAGAGAGTTAGTTTGTTAGAAATTAGCTAGATGATATCATTGTTTAAACCCTAACCAACTTGTATAAAATAGGTGATCAGAGAGATTACGATCTCCTACTCGTGATATCCCGAAGGAAGGCAAGTACACCGATTCGATCTCTTTAATGTATTTGTCTTGCTTCTTGTTCTCATATTGACACGTTGTACACACAACTGTTCATTGTTTATTGTTCACCATTCATTGTTCATAGTTCATTGTTCCTTACTTGTACATTGGGGTGACCAATCCTATTTTAGCTAGGCATTGACTAATAGCTTAGGTCTCACATCGTGCACGTGGGACTCTAAGTCGTACCTTTTTTCATTGTTTACTGTTCACTGTTCATTGTTTACCCAGCCGGTCACATACTCTGATAGTTATTTCAAATGCATGTTACACTGATAGAATAGTTCATTGTTTCTGGATCTGGTACTATAGTTTCATTGTTTCTGGATCTGGTACTATGGCTTCATTGTTTCTGGATCTGGTACTATAGCTTCATTATTTCTGGATCTGGTACTATAGTTTCATCGTTATTCTTGTACCACCGTTTCATATTCCTGTCTTGTATCATAGTTCATATCGTGATTCTTTTTCATGCACTTCAGTTTACATTGTTTAGAGCTTCTTGTCGGGGTTGTACTTTGCTCTTTTCCTGACAGGATATATCAGGTTTACTTGATGGTGTTGTATCTCCTTCATGGGCAAGCCGAAGCCAGGATAGAGTTGTACCTCAGGATGGACTTAGAATTTTAGAGTTATAGTTAGGTCTTTTCTTAGATTTATTTTAGAGGATTTTATTATGTATTTATGTATTGAGGATTTCAGGATTGTATAATTTTTATTCATGTTACCGGATTTGTCTCCGGATGATATTGTATAATAACTTGTGGATTGTGGTGATTCTGGGAACGTGTATAGTAGTTGTGATGTTTTAAATTTCTTGTATCTTGGAGTTTTCCTTAGAATTGTACAGCTTACTTCGTCGTATCCATCGACGAAGGCTGGGTGTGTCCGGCTCGTGTCCGATTATTCGGGAGCGGGTCGTGACACAAAAGTATAAGACTTTTCAGGAGTCTTATGAGCATACAAAGGAGTTGGACCCACACTATCTTGCGACGGTACTAGTGCAAGCGTCGGTACAGAATCTACATAATAAGAGATCGAACAATGGTGGTAGATATTAGGCGCCAAAGCGCCAGAATCACGGTGGCTATCAGCGTCCCAACTAGGATGGACCATTGTGCTTTTGGTGCTGCAACAAAGGGCACGTTGCTGATGACTGTCATATCTTAGAGGGAGGATGCTACAGGTACGGCCAATTCGGCCATACGTCTCGGGATTGTCGAAGAAGAACCCAACACAACCCTTCGAGGCAGCAACATCAATACCAGTATCAACAAAATCATGGACAGGCACCACGTCCCCATCAACTATCAGAATCATAGGCCCGGTGCTCAAGGTCGAGTCTTTACATTGACTCAGGAGGAGGCACTTGCATCAGATATTATCGTGAGAGGTATATTATTATTTAATGGCATTCCTACACGTAATTTATTTGATTCTGGTGTCATGTATAGTTTCATATATGAAGATTATGCTAGGGAACATGAAATCAAAATGTCAATGCTGAATATATATCTTAGTGTTAGTACTCCATCAGGAGTGGAGATGCCCTAACATGATATGTAGGGATGGTTACATATGTATCGGAGACATGAAGCTATCATTGGATGTAATCGTATTCAATATCAAGGAATATGATATCATTTTGGGAATGGATTGGTTAAGTGCATGTTGTGCGACGATTGACTGTGTAAAGAAGCGAGTTGTGTTTCGTCTACCTGGAGAAACAAAATTCTCTTACTTGGTCGGTTCTTCGTCGAAGAAATCGATGGTGATTTCACTACTACGGCCCGACGAATGTTACATTATGGTTGCGAAGGGTACCTTGCTTCTGTGCGAGACACACGCAAGAATGGTAAAATTGCCACTCCCGTTTTTCGTCATAAGTATTTCCAGTATAGTGAACGGACTCACGAGCCATTTTGACTTGTCTAGCATGGCTTGGCTTGGTTTGGTCTGGTTTAGCTTGGCTTGGGTTATTTTGGCTAAGTTTGAACCAAGTTGGTTCAAGATGAAACCACCCCTTTATAACCCAACTACTTTTTCTCTCTCTTCATTATTTCTCATAACTTCTTCTTCTCCATTAAAACCTCCCCCCCTCCAAAGGCAAGTGCTAGCTTGCTTTATGGAGGAACTCTATTTTTTGTTGTTCCATTATCTTCCCTACATGATTCTAAGGCTATTTAGTACTTGGTATTTTTGGTTTTGAAGGATTAGTTTTTGTAGATCTAAGTTTATGCAAAACTTGATTTTCTTGTGTTTTGATCTCTCAAACTTTATTATTTTCAAGTTTTGATTGTTCCATGTTGTAGATAATTCAATTTTACTCAAGTTAGACCTTTGAAAATCCAGATTTCGATTTGTTTTAAGTGATTTTATGATTTGAGAAGTTCATGGGTTCAATGAGCTTGTGCTCTCGGGTAGGGGAAGAAGCACAGTACTGGGCACATTAGAATTGTTATGCGGCCACTGCACGCTTCCTTGGGTGCATAGTTTTGTATGCGCCCAAGTCTCCCTTACACCCTCTAGTGGGCGTATAGCCCCAAGGTCCTCCCTGGCTTGGACGCATAGTTTTGTATGCGCACAAGTGCACCATGTCTCCTTTCCTTGGGCGCTTAGACCCTGTCATGCGCACACTTGTCATAGAGTGAGTCTTTTGACTTTCTCCAAGACATCCTGACTCTACCCTTTGGGCGCATGTATGCAGGCGCATGCATGTGGGCGCATAGCTCCAGGCGCATGCCTTTCCAAAACCATTCTCTCTCCATGATACCCCCTGCCTCTCTCATGTATGTGGGCACGTAGACCATGCACCCTGCCTCACTCATGTGGGCGTGTACATGTGGGCGCATGCCCTTATGCGCATAGCCTCGGGCGTGCCACTCTCAGCACATTCATTTTTGGGTGCATGCTCTTCATGACACCCCATGGTCCTTAGTGTGAATTGTGACTTTGTTTGTACCCTTTACTTGACTAAGTCCTATAATATTATTTTCCATGTTGCACATGTACTCTGAGTTCTAAAAACGATCTTGGTGTGGCACGTACACTCTCTAACAACTCCTTGATGGTGACCCGTCATGGTGCACTTACATGAACACGACGTGACAATGTGACCTTACATGATAACTCTTGATAGTGACCCATCGTGGTGCACTCTTGACTAGTAACTTGACATAATAATTTTTGATGGTGATCTGTTGTGACGCTCTTGACTTGATAAGTAATATCACATGACATGTAGTCTTGACAAGTAACATGTAACTCTCGTCTTGACACCGTAGATGATTTCTCTTGATTGTATCGGTACAAGCTACATGTATCGTCTTACATCATGTCTAGGACATGAATTCTTGATTTCCATGGTCAGAGATTCATATTGAATCTGACTAGGATAATGACTAGATTGATTAAGTAGTCCATGAAGAGATTTTCCAGCTACAGGCAGTCCCGTTATCTGGGCGCTCTAATTGGACTTGTAGCCTGCCGTCGAGTAGGGCACATTTCCAGCACACTGTCACGTGTTGCACCTCTATTGGAACATCTCGATGCATTTTGTTTGTAACAAAGCTTGTGATAATCCTAGTTAGTTAAAGTATCAAGCCGTACTCATTGCTTGGCCGTAATTGATGGATGGAGTCTAGTATGGTCTTGCCTAGACAAGACCAATGCAGGGTTATTTTAGCATGTTACTTTTATAATTTAATTGTTCGATAATTGGTTAGAGACTAAGTTCTGTTCAGGTGAAGGGTTACAACCCCGTCCTTATTTGGTTTACGGGTTGTAACCTGGTTACCGGAATAGTCCTTTAGTTATCTTATCTTGTTTCTCTAACTCATGTCTTTCGTTATCATTATGTCTTTATGTGCTAATATGCTAGTTTTAGTTCTTAAGTGAAGCCTCACTTGTGGCACTTGCTCTTTCTAGGCTGACCCAGCTGATTTTGTATGGCCAGATTTTGGAGTAGCACCCGAGGATCTTCCAGCCTTTCAGCCAGATGGTGAACACTAGACGCAACCTTGGCAATGAGTGGGTTTTAGTTTGCTCTTCCACTCTATTGTAAATTATTCTTTTGAGGCATTTAGCCACCGAGCAAGTGTTAGCTCGTGTTAAATTTATATTCCTGTCTACCTAAGGGCTGTAACATGATTGACAAATCCTAGGATTGATCATTGTTTGCAAAAATGAAAAGTTTATTTCAAACTTAAAAAGAATCGTACAAGTACAATGAATTCTGGGGATGTACAACTTTAGGAATCCGATCAGAAGACGATCGCTTTATCCCTTGGACTATGTGAACTTGAAGACTAAAGCCTCTAGAGAATGCAGCAGCACTTTTGTAAGAACTCTTGATCTCTGATCCCTTGATAATGATTGGAAACTCTATTTATAGAGTTCTAGAAATAACTGTTTTAGCAGTTATTCTAATGTGCGCGAGGTTGAACTGCACGACTTTAGGTTGCGCCAACTTTCATTCAGTTACTCGAACGTGTACTAACTGTATTTAGACGCGTGGCATCATATGATTGAAATGCGCACGGTCGTGTACAGAGTAGTGGACACGTTTTAAGAGATTAGTGGCATGTGCGCCATGTCATCCTGCTTTAGAACGTAAGTTGTTTCAACTTTATCAGGTTGCGCGAGCTTCAGTCAACGAGTCAAACTGTGCTTGATTCAGGTTACGCCTAGGCGCAACTCAGTGCATAGGCACATGACATTCTTTGGTTACGTGTCAGCTTGTGAAGAGAGTTTGTTCAGGTTGTGCCTAGGCGCAACTTGCAGAGTGTGCAGCATAGCTGTCATCAAATGACAGCAAATCGTCTCGAGCGCTACACTTTACGGGATTCGAAGAGATTTTCTTCGTTTATTGTGCTGTCAGTTGTCAGTGATGTCAGTTAATGATGACAATTTTTGTCAGGCGCCACGTAGGCTTAGGCGCAATGTGATATATGGCGCAGCTTGAACAGGGGCGCAACTTGATCTATGGGCTTTATATCAGTGGCGTAACTTGATTTTTTGGCGTAACTTGATTTTTGAGTAGTAAAAGATGGTACAACTTGATTTTTAGGCTCTACAATCATGTATGACTTAAACTCTTGCTAGCCTTCGCATTTTGTATGACTAGCTTCATGATTATCTGAATATGTAATGTATGGGACGCCTTACTTTGTATGTTTGATGATCTACCATCTTGTTACATTTACTTGCTTGCTTGAGATTGAGACACTAGGCTTGTTCTTGACCATAAGTGACTGTTGGCTTGTGGTAAAACCCTCATGCATCTAGACAGCCGTGATCATACATCGAGGTGGGTTACACTTCAATGTACGTAGCTGGCTGTGTCTGTCTCCCGCTCTCCAGTATTCTTGTTCTAGGGCGTGACACTCATCTAACACTAAAGTCGTGGTAGAATTTTCTGACGTATTTTTTGACAAGATGCCCGGAATGCCTCCAGACCGAGAGATTGAATTCATTATATATCGATACATTTCCAGATGCTCGTCCGATCTCTAGGGCCCTGTACAGATGGCTCTGCTGAATTAAAGGAACTCAAGGTACAGTTACAGGAATTGTTGGACAGGGATATATCAGATCCAGTGTTTTTCCGTGGGGTGCTCTGGTGCTATTTGTAAAGAAGAAGGATAGATCGATGCGACTGCGCATTGACTATCGCGAGCTAAATAAAGTTACTATTCAGAACAAGTACCTATTGCCTCGAATAGACGACATCTTCGATCAGCTGCAAGGGGCGTCTGTATTTTCAAATATTGATCTTCGCTCAGGCTATCATCAGTTAAAGATCAAACCACATGACGTTCCAAAGTCCGTATTCCGAACCAGATATGGAAACTATGAATTCTTGGTCATGTCCTTCTGACTGACCAATGCCCCTGCCGCTTTCATGGATATGATGAACAGAGTCTTCCGGCCCTTCTTGGATAAATTTGCTATCGAGTTCATCGATGATATTCTAATCTACTCAAAAAGCAGAGAAGACCATGTAAAGCATTTGAGAACATGGTTACAGACTTTACGGGAAAATCAGCTTTACGCCAAGTAGAGTAAATATAATTTGAATGAGTAGCGTGTCGTAGGGCACGTTATCTCAGTGGAAGGTGTATCCATTGACCCAAAAAAATTGAAGCCGTAGTGGATTGGAAGCAACCCACGTCGGCGAACGAGATCCAAGTTTCCTCGGCTTGACAGGCTACTACAGAAAGTTTGTCAAGAATTTTTCGAAAGTGGTACCGCCTTTAACTCGGCTAACCCAGAAGGGAGTTGCATTTGATTGGAGTGATGAGTGCGAGGCTAGCTTTCAAAATCTAAAGCAACATCTCATGTCAACTCCAATCCCTGCACTTCTAGACGGCGTCGAGGGATTTCAGATATACTGTGATGCGTTTGGATTGGGTTTGGGATATGTATTGACTCAGAAAGGAAAAGTGATATTGTCACGCCCCAGAACCAGAATACTGGAGAGCGGGAAAATGACTCAGCCAACTACGTATTACGGGTAGATGAATACCGTATAATACGATCAATGCTGTCTAAAATACGAGGGGGCATACTACATGAAAGTCTCGCTATGGTCACTTCACATCTATTGTCTCAATCATTCAAACAAGAAACAGAAACAGAGAACATGTAAGATAAAGCAGTAAGGCATCCCAAACGCTCAGTCAAATATTTTTAATATCTGGCTTTACAAAACATAGCCAGATGATGTAGCAATGTATACACAATTGTTTATCATCTGCAGCCTGACTTTAGTTACAATTATAAAAGTAATTAAAGACAATCCGTCTAACATGTCGGTGCCAAAATAAAGTATAAAGTAAGTATCAAAACGAGCGGGAAGTAAGGAACCCACTCGAGTCCTCCTGCGATCATTCCTCTAGTATTGACCATCTTGGAGGTGGAAGTAAGCTGAATCCTCGGAAACCGGCTCTAAATCTGGCCATGCAAAACCAGAGAGGTTAGACCTCTAATAGCAAGTACCGCAAGGAAGCACGATGTGAGAATTAAAGCCAGAAATGAAAATATGATAAATAGATCTCTGCTGCTACTGGGATTCTCATAACATTACGACGTTCGAACCAACATCCCAACCAAACAAGGACAGAAGTTAATCCGTCATGTCCTGATACTCTAATCATCTCAGTAGTCAACAGAGTAGATACAGTACACAAACAAATCAATTTAAATGGCCATGCAACTACTACGGCTTGCTACTGTGAGTTTCAAGTTATCCTGGAATATGTAATAAGGATTCCTCAGTTCTTACTATGTGCAAACAAGGCTAGTTTACACAGTCAATTAATTGCGCCAATCATGAGTTACACGAGTCCCAGCGGGACGCCCGTCATCAATATACAATATAATAAATAATAAAAGCAGATACCGCTCCCTGCCCGTGTGGCAGATTTGCAGTATCTGTGGGACCAGCCGGCCTGTCGGGCACTAATAGTCCCAAGGAGGGCTGCCATGTAAGAAGTCGGAAATCCATTCTCTCCATGCAATTATTATTTTATTTAACTTAGTAACCTCTATGTTAAGTTAAATTCCATGCCGTGGATCATGGTCATTCAGAATGAGTACCTTCTGTACATAGTACGGTATGCCCAACTCTACAACGATACCCGTACGGTTAGGTTGTAGGTCTTACATAGCGTAATGCAACAATCAAAACTAACCACGGAATAATTATGCCTTGACCATAAAGTACACATGCCGCTTTTGTAAAATAAATAAATAAATAAATAAATAAGTAGATAATTGAAGCCTGCGTGTGCCTGTATGCCAATATCGGGATCGGCCAATCGATTACAATAGTTCATAGTTAATATGACGTGTCT